>OY728147.1:893268813-893848813 GCA_963277665.1 Viscum album
ACCACATTCTTGTTATCACCTTCTTTTTCCATGTTGTGTTGGGATTGATAATATTTTAGATTGATTTCACCTTTTTGTTTAAATCCTTTACTTCTTACTTCAGAATCTATTATAACCATTCCTTCATGGCATCAAAATAATGTTTCACTATTCCATGACTTTCTCCACTCTATTTTAGTAAAAATTCCAAGATTTTAATCACATCTTCAACCCTAAAAATTAAAAACATGAAAGATGTTTTTAATTAGTTCGATGTTACGAGTAGTAAAAAATAAAATGAATGGATTACATTTTATAGTGATTATTAAAAGTTATCAGTGTCTTAAGAACCTTTTTTATAATGTAATCAGACACAACCTAAGATTATGTTTGATAATACACGCTATAAATTGTTTGACTAAATAAGTAGTCTTTGTTTTGTTTTCTAAAAAGTTATGTAGAAATAATTTCAAATGAAAACTAAAACTTCATGATTCTAACACAAGATAAGATAAAAGAAAAATAAACATGTATTCAATGTTCTAATGTAATTTGTGTATAATAAATGAATACAAGTAGAGTCACAACAATTAAATTCATGCTTTTTCTTAAAATTTTCCAAAGAAATAAGTTGTATTGTGATAAAAAAATAGTTCACCTACCAAGAAAAAATTGAGGGTGTTTTTAGTAATTAAAATGGTTTGGAGAGTGAAAATAAAAAATAAATTACATAAGTATTATTTCAAGAATTTTTATTTTCAAATAAAAATGAACGCAAGGTTTTTTTCAAAAAAAAAGACATAAGCCTCCCTTCCTAGAATTTTTCTTCCACAAAAAGAATGAAAACAAGTATTTCTCGAAAATATATTTTTTATACATTTAGTATTTAATTATTTTAATATTGATACATTTACTAAAATCAATTATTAAAATAAAGAATATTTTTATGAATAAACAAAACCTAGGGTTATAAATTTCAATCACTTCTCTATTAAATTATATGGAAGTTATCAAATAGAAAAATTGTCACCACATCTATCATTTGTTAATATAATATCACTTTAATTTCCAAAATAAACCCACTAATTAGAAAAAAATTCAATTTAATTGAAAATAATTTTATTATAAGTGGTGCATATTAAAACCATCATTCAATAAATATTTTCAAATTAAAGAAAGTTGTTGAAATTAACTATATTCTAGTTCCATCTCACACCATTGAACATATATGATGACCTAATCACATGTCATAAAAAATGTTAAAACTCATAACAAAATAAATTAGTATTAAAACACAAAAAAAGGTATTTTAAAAAATAATAGAATATTACATCATATGTTTTGGTAATATTGTAACATATCCTAGGAGTTTATTTATGACAAGACTCATGTTGAAATTCTAATATTCCTCTTTATTTTTGAAGCAACTATCATCAATCATGAAAAATTGCACAAAGGCCAACCCCATCTGATTCAAGACAACACAAATTAAATCACAACTATCCTCAGATGCTAGGCTTATCACCATAACACTCCCATAACAATCTAGAGATTCCCTTTATTAAGAAATTATATAAAATATCTCACCCATCAATGATTCTAATATTGATATTATTATTTGATAACCTAGTTTATCCTCTAAAATATTCACTACCGACATAAAAAATATTTAATGCCATAGAAACCAAAAACTTTCTATGATTTCAGTCATTCCCCCAAAAACCTCTTCTAGAATGGCCCTAGGGTACAGTTTTGAATATATCCTCAAATCATTCTCATGGTATGATTTAGACCCCCAATGTTTTCCCAAACTATAAAATAGGTTAGAAATCTATCCAAATTCAAAGGATGTGGGAGGATAATTGTCACATTTATATGATTTGAAGATAGTTAATGCCTTATAGAATGAGGGAACTACATCCTCAATGTGAGACATATATACATATATGTTTCCAATACTATCATAAATGGTTGAAACATCTATATATTTATCATTGTAAATTAGTTCCATACTAGAATAAATGAGTAACTCATGGTATGATTAATTATCACCCTTTGTCTCATATATTTGGGAAATCAGCCAATAACCTGATGCTTCTTCAAGAGATAATGGTGAACTGTGAAAATGATGCATTTCAAGATTTATCTAATACAGATTCTTGAACTCAAAAATCTATATGTCGCGAACATGTGCCTCAACCAAGTACATAATACATAATTTTAATTCAAATAAAATGATTAATATGACATGAAATAGACCCCTCCAATTAAAATATAATTTTATTCAATATTTTTTTCTATATACCATTTTTTAATTAGATAAATAATCTAATATCCTTGTTTCAAGGATTCAAAAAACCAAAAAAACCATAAAAAAATATAAGTTAGACACACCACAACAACAATATATGAACCTCAATAACTCCTTATAGTAACTAAGTCAAGTTGATGACTTGTAGAGATAATATTTTATTGTTAGAGACTGTGTCCTTTGACCTTTAAAAACACCACGTAGTCCTTCATTTCCAATTCTGGATTCTCTTGAAAATATATAATTTTGATATCCTACTGAGAATTTATATTATGTTATATTTAATTATTTAATTATATAATTCTATTTTACACAATAATTATTACTAAGGTTAGAACTAATATTGGGTACTCTTGGGTAGATGGTGGAATAAAATTGTTATAGCTAAAAAAATAACAAAAAAATATAACTCTACACATACTTTTATAAATCATAATTTTGAAATAATATTGGTTATTACATTTGTATATTTTATTTATTAAAATTTATCCTAGACATGTAATTGGGTTCAAGAATAATATACATGACAAATTTACATATATATAACATTTCAATGTGAAACACACCAAGAATCTATATAATAAGGATTCAACTAATATATATCCCTCTTAGAAGAAAATTGATCCTCAACCTTCACACATACAACAATATTACTCCCATGGATATCACATGAAAAATATCAACATAAAAATTATTATAAAGAATCATCCAAAATAAAAACATATATAAACATCAAGAACATTTATATATGGTAAATGGGACAAATGTAAAAATATTATTAATTTTGATAAATCTAAAAAAAAAGTAAAAACAAATGACCATAAAATGCATAATATCTTAAATGTAATAAATATATATTTCATTTGACTCCCATCATCAAAATATCATGGAAATTATATTTTCATTTATTATTGACCACACTAGTAAGAATAAATGAGTATTTTTAAATTGGATTTTATATCAAGACTTCAAAATAAAATTAATTTTTTATCTTAACTCATCAAAAAATAATTCATATTTATTATAAAATTGATATTTTTTATTAACCACCCCAAAACTAATTTTAAAATGTCTTAATTTTTTTTCCAAAAATATTAATCATAGATCTCTAATGAAACTCATAAAATATAACTATTTACCCAAATATATTTTAAATATGCTTCATGAAATATGTTTTCTTATTCAAGGAGAATAAAATGTAGAAAAAATAGTGAGTTGGATTGGTTTGACCAAATAAAAATGCAGTATCCAATAGTTGAATATATGGAAGAAAAATGGAAGTACAAACAAAAATAAAAAGGATCATTCAGATACACAATGCTCAAACTTAATAATAGATATTTTAACGTTGTGAATAAAGTCTATTTATCTTCTTCTTAAATAAGATATGTTCTCTTAAGTTATCAAAAATAATTTTGGGTGATGTAAATATCCCATTTAGTCATAGAAATGAGGATTATTTTTTATCTCTTCATGAGTGTTTAACCACTCCATATAGAAATTATAATTTTGAATATTATAGAATTTATTATATTCATTATTCATTTTATCTATTACTTTTCTATTAAATAGAATTTCTGGGTTTCTACAGTTATAATGAAATATTTAAATATCTAAATATTTTGGACACTTTCATATCTTAATCTATAATAGAATATCCCTTACAAGTGGATCAAGATACTAGTAAATTACTATTCAAATTGGTAATTCAATAATCACTATTCATTTTCAAGAAATGAAATAATACATATAATTTTATATGATATATTAAAAAAAAAGAGACATGGTAACATTTTATTAAATATTCCATTAAATATTTAGAGATTTCGGAATTTTATATATCTATATTCATATAATGATTATTTAAATTATTTTAGGATATTTTATTGAGCCTCACAAATATCTATTTCATATTTTTGAATTGGTATAGTTATCTTAAATATTTTATTTTTTAAAATCATTTTATATTCGTACAATATTACAAATTTTTATTATGATTAATAATATGATCTTATAAATAGTAAAATTGATTATATTTTTATAATTAAAAATATTAATTTTGTTAAATTATAAATAAATTTCTTTTTTTATAATGTTTATTTCATTGAGTAATTAAAAACATTAATTCCATGTTATCTTTCTAATGGAGAAGTATGAAAATCATTAAACTTTTCATTTTATTATATTATTTTAATTTTTCATTTAGGTCTCTAATTATGTTGATATGTTCACTTCCATAACTGCTAAAAGGATTATTCTATCCTATAGGTTTAGTACCCCAACCTCAGATGCTCAGAGTAGGTGTATAATACCAGTATAGTGGCTTGATTACAAGGAATGAAATCCCAAAGGGTCAAAGTGTTTTTTAGTCTTTGTAAACCTGATACATATATAAGTCTTGTATTACATCATAATACAACAATTACAACATAATTTTTTTTCTTTCTTGGATAATGATATTAATCCATATGTGATATACTTTCATATATTTCTAAGTACACTTATGGAATATTTTGGAAAAGTAACATAATAATGGTAAGATTGAATTATTATTAAGAGAATGAAAATATAATATAATAATTAATTGATTATAATAAAACAACACAGAGTGGTAACTAACTAAAACATATTCCATTAAAATAAACAGGTAATCCATAATTAATATAGTAAGAGAAATAATAGAAATACAAGACATTTAATCAATGAACTAAGATTGAAATGAATCAATAGATATATTGTCACAAAATATCATGGATAAATAATAACTAAATCAAGATAAAAAAATTATTAATTATTAGACATCGGGTCTGAGGAAAATAAAATCTATACCATCAAGACCATTCATAAGATGGTTAAAAACATCAAGTTGAATACTATTTAATTTATGTAAATAATTTTTGTCATGAGAATATTTTACTCATGAAGTGGATATATAATGTCTAAGCCCCACACATAATTTGAAGTCCAAATTATTCCTCATATTGAATAATCGATTTTATTAATAGACAATATTTTTTTTCGAATATCCATATTGAATAATGAATTAAAATTTATCAATATTTTCTCAGTGAAGGATAATTGACAATAAGGGTTTTTTACATTGATGAATGGGGATATCATTTTAATATCACTAAACCATTCTTGAGGAAAATAATCTTTAAACAGTCTAAAGTGTCTCATACCACTATAAAACATTAGCATAATAATTCCCTATGAATTAACTGAAACATATAATATCATCACAATAAAGAGATTCATGATATAAATTTTCATAGTAGACACTGTATGTAAATATTATATATATATTTGGAAATAAATATATCAATTATAAAAGATATAGATAATTACGGTAAATTCAATGTCAAATAATCATAAAAAATAGAATATATTAAAAGGACTTAATAAAGGAATCAAAGAAGTGAATTTCCATACTTTCCTTGGAAAAATCAATCAAGACCCATATAAATGAAGAATAAATATATTATCAATACAATATAAACCCATTGGAGAAACAATAAGGTTTGTTTTCTTTGATTCAAAATAATAATAACTTTAAAAACATTCTTGAGAAAAATATCATTTTATTTGAAAAAACTTTCGAAAATCCTTTTCATTAAAAATAACTTTTAAAAATATAAAAAAATATCTATAAAGGATAAAAATAACATTGAAAAATTATTTTGATAAGGTAAAAAAATTAGAAAACATTTTTATAAAACATGGTTTTTAAAAGAAAACATGTTATGTTACTAAATAGATAAATTAAGTTGGGTTTCTTTAAAAACACATTCTAAATAATTTTGAGTACCGAAGAGTTGGAAAAAGGATTTATTACTTAAAAAAGGTAATTAATAAACATAGGAGTAGAAAATTAAAGGTTTTATTAGAAAATTCTCAAATATTTTACTCTAATGGAATTAAAGTGCAAGTAATCTTGAATAATGTGAGATTGTAAAGTAAACCCCTCAAAAGACCATAACATTGATATGGGAATAAATAATTGAATATATTATGTGTTTCAAATTTAAATACACATAGAAAATTGGAAATACATAAAAATATTAAAAAAATATATTATAGACACAATATTATAATATAAACGACAATGAGGAAGTAATATAACCCAATGAAAAGGAATCATGTTAAGAAATTATTTACCACTTGGTAATATTTAATTCAAATCCCCTTAGATTAAATAGATCAATTTGAAACTAAAATTATCATTAATAATAAATGAATCTTGATATTGTATATCAAACTGTCATTATGTACACCATATATATGAAATTATGTGCATAATGATAAAAAATGCCTCAAAGAATTAAAATTGAGATGAAGTCCCTTATTATTTGGTAACATTTGAATTCCAAAGCAGACAAAAGAAATTATTTGAAATTAAAATATTAATACCATGAATAAAAAATAATTCCAGATATAATACATAAATTTTTTTTACATACTCCACACAAAATAATTAAGTGGTTAATATGACTATTATCTCACAAATGTAAAAAAGTGAGATTTAAATCCCTTACCTTGTGTTTACATTCATGTTTAAATACATTAATCTGTTGTATAATGGTTTTAAATATGTTATGAACTTATTAAAACCCCATATAAATATTTATTATATCATATATGATCTTACTATAATATCTAATTTCTTGTTTGTTAGAAATAATTCATTATCTACACTATTTTTGGTATTAATTGTTTATTTTTTCGAGTATGTTTTTAATTGTTACTTACTTATCCTATCATGGTATCATCATATAAATAATTTAAAAATGATTTAGATTTCATATATGTTCATTATATATTTATTACAAAAATACATAATATTTTAGAGATATGAAATGGAATGCAGTGTTCATGGATACAGTGGGTCTTACGTATACATGAACGCTACATTAATTTATTTTTCATATTAAAAGAATTTAAAGTAAATTATATATATGTATATTATAATTACAGTAACATATTTATGTAATATAATTAATATAGTTTTATTAAAATAATTCTTTATACATTTGATTTATATCATGAATAAATCACATTGTTTTGAGGAGGCTGTAGTCCACACTTCCACAAACGATGTTATCATATTTACACAAAAATCTAAAATCATAATGGTATATGTTGAATAAATGTTTAGAAAAAATATAATAATTATAAATATAATATATATCATATATTAATACTATTTCCATCATAATTCCCAACCAGGAGAGGTGGTAAAGGGAAAAAAAATTACATCATTTTGTGAGGCGGTAGTTCGTCGTACACATAAAGTGTCAGTTCGTTACCCATTAGATGGAAGTGTGTGTAAGATTTTATATAAATATTATAATAAAAACCTTTTAGTATATTTATGATACTTCTTTTGATATATAATCATAGAATACAAATATTTCAGTGGTGGAGAATAAAAATAAAACAAAATAGCTTGAGGAAGGTTGTTACCTATTATTCGGGTAAATACATTTGGTTTTCACAAAAGGGATTCCATCAATGGTTTTATACCAAAGGTGAGGATTCTTGGATAAATTTATGGATTTTAAGAGATATTTTGGTGCATATTGGTTGATTTGAAATTTCTTTAGAGGAGTGAGTAAGTTGTAGGGGTGAGTTCTTTTTTATAGTGGATGACGAGTGACATTCATGTAAATTTTTTAAAGGGGAATTCTACTGACATTTTTTCTATGAAAAGTGGCTCAAATAATGGTGAAATTAGATAAAATATAGGATGTGGAGAAATATGAAAATTCAATGCATTTTTTAAAAGTTTCCATGTCATTTTCACCCATAAGTTTAAGGTTTAGTCTCTTGTTAAGCTAACTTTTCTTTTAGTCACTGTAATTAATTATAATTACAGTCACTAAAATTTTTTGTCCAAAACTAATTTTACATTACAAAAATTAAAAATTATTTTATTAAAAATATTGTATCCATTTTTTCTAATTTCCAATCATATATGTTGAAAAAAATAATTTAAATATAATCTTGTAGATGGGACGAAAAATCTGGATTTTAAAGTAAAAATGTTCCAATGTTTGGTAAATGATTATATTAAATGTCCGGGTTTAATTTATTAAAATAAAATAAAATGGATTAATTAATTTATAATAATCCAAATTTATCTTTAAAAACAATCAATAACATTATTTTACTTTATAAAGAAATTTGACCAAAAATCGGTATTGAATTAAAAATTCGTATTTTTTCACTATTTAGAAAAAAATAAGACTTCTCAAAAATACCAACAAAACACCCTAATATAATTTATTATGTTTTACTTAAAAATTTTTTGTTTATTTTGAAATATAAATTTTATAAAATTTCAAAAAATTAGATTTAAAATAGGTTATCCATTAAAAGGCTGTAAAAGTTCCTTTATAAAATATAGGTTTTATACGTAAAATTTGATTTGATATAATCACATGCCTATAAAAACATTGGGTGAATATAAAATATATATTATACAATATATTATAAATATATATTTCATTAATATAATTCATTTATTTTAATGAAATTAATTTATTAAGAAAAAACGCACGTAGGATCATAAAAATAAAATTATTGCATTTATATTAAATTGGTTAATATTTTAATTTCTAATTAATTTTTAAAAAATTAATTTATATTAATATTTTAGAAAACATATATTTTTCATTATTTTTTAATACTATTCATAATTGTGAATTTAACACCTAGGTTTCATTAAATTGTAATGTTTTGAAAATATATTATTGTTCGATAAATCTCAGTCTTGTGTATAACATAAGATATCAAATAAAGTATTTGCTGCATGTAACACAAGATAACATAGTATTACAGGAATTGAAATAAATATAAAAGTTTTATTTTATTTAAATTAGTAATTATATTTTTATTTCTTGTGATATTATATTTTTTTACACACTTGTTGTTTCATTTCATAGATGTTATCCAATACAATGTTCTCATTTTAGAATTTCGGAGTGTTACATTCTATCCACCTTAATTAAATTTTATCCTCACAATTTAAACTCAACCTTGTAAACAAATTGTTCGATATTTCCTATGTTTAAACCCATCATAGTGAGAAGGGTTTGTAAAAATCATTTGCAAAAGAGATAATGGGTATTACATAGGTCATAGGGAATAACATATAATTATGTCTCTACGTATGAGAACATTGGTGGAATGTAGAGATGCGTACATGAAATAAAATTTGTAAATATTTATAAGGAGTGATTAAGGTAATCAATAAAAAAAGGTGAATGATAAATGGAAATTTGAGGGCCTGAAGTCCATAAATATGTGATGATTCGAAATGTCAGCAGTTCATAAAAACTTATGGTATTTGAACAACATTTTTTGTAGGTCATTTTTGAAATGTTGATTAATTATATCACATCCTAAGGATATATGTAAATATTGATACTTGATATATGTATATAAACAAAATTTCATCTTTTTCTTGTCCATTGGTCAATTTTCAATTCATCCATTAATTTAAGAAACGGATATCCACAAATTAACTAATATTCCTGAAGCACAAGAATAACTATTTACATATCGTAGCCCATAAGAAATCTATAAGTTCATCTATAACTATTTTGAAAAAGTAATATGGTTAAGTTATTAGTTTCTAAACCAAAAATGTAACACTACTAGTACATCATTAATATTTATTCATTGAATTGTTTAAATAAAAACAATAAAATATTAACGAAGACATTGTGTATGTTAGTGGTCAGTATTAAACCCTTATCATCCTTCATTCATGGGTTCAAGACCTTCATCCTTACTGGATTTGATGGGTTCTCACCTTGCACACCAGTTTTCATTTTTCTAAAATCATATTAATGTAATTTTAGAAATTAACATGATATATATCCTTGAAATAATGTTAATCACTAAATATCCTTTTAACTACTATTTTCAATAAAACCTAAATACCTAAATACTTAATTCATTTTTTTCATCATAGGTCATTACTTGTTCAAGATTTTATCCTTTATAATTTGTAATTTCCTAAAACTAAAATACATAGTGTGAGCATCAATTATCATATTGAAAAAACTATATAAACATTTTTAGGATGTATAGATCTTGACACATTATTTTCAATCTAAGACACATCATGCTAATAAAGGTCATTCATTTCCATTATATATTCATATACTTCGTGATAGGTGGTAAAGAAAATTTGAATTATCCTAAGCATACCCCCAAGATCATTAAACTAGGTGAGTTCTGAGGCCTATGGTTGTCTAACAGGTTACACTCAAGTTAGACACATTGCACATTTTCAGAGTTGTTACACCTAGGTACATCTGTTCCAGAACCATGTCCACATGTATTATCCAGATAGGAACATATTTCTAGGAAGAACCACATAATACCAACCTTACAAAACTTCTAGTATTTTCATCAACACATATCATTAAATTCTATCTTAGGGTTATGTTACCTGATCTGTGTTTTCATAAATTTAGTTCCCAAGGATTCTACTAATCTTCCTTTAATACCAACTATAGCACCCCGACCCCAGAATCCCAATCCCAATGTTTTCTACTAGTACATTGGAATGATTACAATGTATTGAATCCAAAATTACTAAAGGGTTTAGTTTTCATTGTAAACTAGATACATACATAAGTCTTTTTTTATAAATTAATACACAAATTACAACATAATCTTTCCTTCATTGATAAAAAGTTTATTCCATATATGATATCCATGAATATATTTCATAGTAAACTTCACAAAATCCTAAAAAATGAAAACTAATAAGGTTGATCTCAAATGCTTAGTAAATAAATTTAAAGCATAAGAAATAATGAATTGAGAAGAATAAATTGACATAGAAAGGTGAATAACTAAAACACATGTCACTGAAATTACCATATAAGCCACTATATATATGGAAAGGAAAATAACTGAAATAAATTCAATTTAATCAGTGAACATAAAATTAAATTCATCCATTTATCTTTCAACAAAAAAATCTCATGTATAAATAATTACTGAATCAAAATGAAAGAAATGATTAATTATTGGAAATAATGTATTAGACATATGAAAACATATACCATCAAGACCTTTCACAAGATAGTTTAAAACTACAAGTAGGAACCTATTTTATTTTCACAACTAATTTGTTTCATTAGAACTTATCGATGCATTTAGGGGCTATATAATATCTGGGCCCCACCCGTCATTACCAGTCCGAAGTATTCCTTATATCAAATACTCAAATTAATTAATAAATAATATTCCTTATAAAATATCTGTATTGAATAAATAACACATATTAATCTATATTTCCATAGTATATGATAACTAAAAACATGGGTGTTTATGTTTATGAATGGAGATACCATTTAAATATCGTTAAAATATTATTTATGAAAATAATATTTAAATACATCAATGTGTCCCAAACAACTTTGAAACATTTGTAACATAATTCCAAATTAATTAAATTAATTTTAGAATATAAATAGAATAAAAAGATTCATGATATAACATATAATAGTAGGAACCATATGTAAAAATGATATAGGTTTTATTAAATTAATATATCCATGAAAATAATATAGACAATTTTGGGAAATTTAATTTCAAATGATAATAGGAAATCAAATTTTTCTAAGGGACATAACAAAGGAATCGTGGAAGTGAATTTCAATACATTCCATGGCTAAATAAATCAAATACCATCTAGAGGAATAATAAGGATAGTATAAATATAATATATACACATTTTGTTTAGAATAGTCATTATTTTCTTTAATGAAATAGAATAAGAACATTAAATACATTCTTGAGGAAAATGTCATTTTGTTTTGAAAAACCTTTTGAGAAATCTATTCTTTGAAAATCAATTTTAGAAAAATAATTTTTTTTATTAAGGTTAAAAATTCCTTTGATAAATCATTTTTAAAAGTTAAATTTTTTTTAGAAAACATTTTTATAAATAGGGTTTTTAGAAGGAAATATATTCTCTAAATAAAAAGAAAAATAAAGTCTACTTTTCTTAAAGAAAATCAAAACACTTTTGAGTACGAATGATTAATTTTTTTTATTATTACATATAAAAGGTCTTGAATAAACATAATATTAGAAAATTAAATTATTTTTGGACAATTATTAAAAAAATATCTAATGGAAATTCAATTGTGAATAATTCCAAATAAAGTGAGATTATGATGTAAACCCATGAAAAGACCATATAATTATTGTGAGAATCAATAAATTAACAGATTATGTGTGTTAAATGAAAAAGAAATTGGAAATATTATTATTTCTTAGAACTTATTTCACATGGAATATTAGAATATTAATGGTAACTAGTAAGTAATATAACTCAATGAAAAAAGAACTGGGTTATAAAATTATTTACCACTTGGTAAGAATTAATTCATATCCCATTATAAGAAACAATTCAAATTGAAACTAAAATTTCCAATAATAATTAATGAATCATGATATTATATGTGAAGTTGGTGGTATGTGACCTATATATATTAAATTTGGTGCACAATAATAAAATTTGTCTCAAATAATGGAAATTGAGAAGAAGTCCCTTATTACTTGGTAACATTGGAATTAAAAACCATAGAAAAGAAATAATTTCAAATAAAACCCTGAATACGATAAAGATAAAATAACTTATGATGTAATTTATATAAATTTGAAGTATATAGACCACACAAAATAAGTAAATGTGAATATAAAATTTTTCTCATGAATGTAATGTATGAGATGAAAATACCTTACATTGCATATCCTTTCAGGTGAACTTCCCCTAAATTCATATATAATGGTTTTATAAAAGTTAATAACTCATTCCATAACTGTCTTAACACTTATGATATCATATAATATCTTTTTATAATATGTTATTACTCATTTTTAGTAATCTTTCACTATATTCCCTATTTCTGGTGTTAATTGTCTACTTTTTAGAGTATCTTTTAACTTTTTTACTTATTGTTCCTATCATTATTTCCTCATCATAATAATTTAAAAAAATTCTTAAATATTATATATATTAAATATATATATTTATAATAATACATAATATTTGGATAAAATAAATCGAACACACTGTTCAGGGAGACAGTATGCCATATGTACGTATGAATGCTACTTTCATTTATTTATCATATTATGATAATGAAAATTAAATTATATATATGTATATTATAATTAAAATATATTATTTATTTCATATATTTAATATAGTTTAATTAAAGCTATCCTTTGGATATTCCATTTATATTGTGAAATAATCACATCGCTTTTAAGGGGAGGTTGTCTACACTTCCACAAATAATATTATCGTATTTTCACAAAATTGAAATCATAAGGGTACATGTAATATAAAAAATAAAGATACATAAATAAGTTTTAAATATAATATATAAAATATATATAATATATAAATAGTTTTTTTGATATCTCCCAATAATGAGAGGTGGTAAAGTAAAACATGAATGACATCATTTTGTGTAAATGTAGTTCACCGTACACATAACTGGTAAGTTCGTTAAACATTAGATGGAAATGTATGTAATTATAGGTAAAAAATTTATAAAAAAAACATATCAGTATATTTAGGATAAGTTTATTATTATATAATCATGGAATAGGAATATTTTAGTGGTTGGATACTGAAAATAAAAAAAAGATCTCATGGAACGATGTCAACTCTTATTTAGGTAACTCCTTTTAAAATGCACCAAACGGATTCCATGGATGGAATTATTCCAAAGTTGAGGCTTCCAAATTTAGGGTAGGTATTTTTATGATCTATTTTGGAACATATTGGTCTATTAAAAGATTCTTTAGTGCTGCGAGGAAGTGGGAGTGGGAGTGCCATTTTATTGTGGAGGAGTAGTCGCGCTCTTGTAAATTTTTTAAAAGGGAATTCCACCCATGTTTACCTACTAAAAGTTTCTCTAATAATGTACCAAAATAAATAAACTATAGTATAGGGTATAATAAATAATATAAAATAGTTTTTTGAATATTTTATAGGTTATTGTTTCCATTAAGTTTAAGGTTTAGTCCCTTATTAAGCTAATTTTTCTTTTAATCCCTGTAATTAATTTTAATTACTTTCACTATTATTTTTTGTCAAAATATAATTTTACCTTATTATAAATTATAAATTATTATGATTCCAAATATGAAATCAAATTTTCTAAATTTAAAGAACAAATTTGGTAGAATATAATTTAAATTTAAGCTCATAGACGGGAAGACAAAGATGGGTTTTAAAAGAAAAATGTTCAAAAGTTTGGTATGTTTTTATATCCAATTTTTATGTAAAATTGATTCCAATTACCTAAATTGGATTAATTTATTTATAATTGATAAAACTTTACTTTAAAAACAATAAAAAACAAATTTAACCATATAAATAATTTATATGGAAAGCCTGTTTGGAATTAAAATTTAGTATTTTTCATTTTTTATCAAAAAATGAAACTTATAAGAAAAATACCAAAAAATCACCATAATATAATTTTTATTATTTCAAAAATGATGTTTATTTTGAAATATGATATTTATAAAAATTATAAAAAATTTATTTTAAATTGGATCTCTAATAAAATGAGGTAAAGCTGCCTTTATAAAAATATAGGTTTTATTCTTAAAATTGTGTTTGTTCTTATCTTATTAGTCTAAAATATAATGGATGAATATCAAAAAAATTATTGAATATATAAAATATATATTTCATGAATATAATTCACTAATTGTAATTAATTTTATTTATTAATAGAAAATGCCAATGAGAGAATAAAAATAAAAAATATTTTTTTTATATTCAAGTGGTTTGTGTTTTCATATCTAACTAATTAATAACCAATGAATTTATCTTATATTTTTTTAAAACATATTTTTTTCTTGTGTTTTTAATAATATTCATAATAAATAATTTAATGGCTATGATTGGTAAATATTAATTTTTTAATAAGATATTATTGTTCGGTAAAACTCGATCTTTCATGTAATACAAGATTACGAAAAAAGTATTTGTTGCATGTAATGCAATCTAACACAGTTATGTGTACATTTCATGCTATAACATAGATTGAATTTATTTAAAATAGTAATTATATTTTAATTCCTTGTGATATTATATTCCATTACATGCTTTGTGTTGTGTGTCATACACGCTATCGAATACAATGTCCATGTTTTAGAATTTTGGGGCATTACAACATGCTTATTTAAGAGAAGAGAATATAGAGAGAAATATTGAGAAAATTGTGTCTTAAACATGGGAAACGAACATGGTATTTTACATGCATGTATAAAACAGACAATCCTTATGGGGAACTTTAATCTACATCCTAATTATTGGAGTTTTGCTAATGATATTAACACTGTAGGGCCTCTTATAGTGTAGCACTTATACGTTCTTCTTAGAAGTAGAATATCAATATCTCATGAGTTTATGAGGAGAGAAGATGATGGAACCTTATATAAGGTCATCCAGTAGGCTATCAATTATAATAATAACTGTATCAATGATTCAATTAAAAATAAAGTTGATTTGTTAATTACTACTAAAGGCTTGGACCTAGATAGTGGACATAGGCTAGATGATACCCCCCTTAATTATACATGGCTAGATGGGATATTGTATAAGAGGATATGATTCTAGACGTGTAAGACTTATTTAGAGGTATCCACCATCCTAAAGATACTTTTAATGGGCTCTTCCAAAGTCCAAACACCATTACCCCATTATCAAATTTTATATAACCATCATGTTTAAACTATGTTAACATTTTTTGTAAATATCATAAATGATAGAATTTGAATTCTCATTCCCTATCTTGTTTTTAGTTAAAAACAAAGTTTTATCAAGGATATATCTATTCAAGGTTTCATTTGGATAAAAAAATATTTTATCATAAACCTTTCTAGGAAGGTAACTATTAGAAATATAATAATGTAGGTGGATATCAAGAATGTATTTAAAGAATAGAAATATAACCATACTATCCAAATCATGAATTATTGCAGATTATCATCATAGGAATATTTTATATTTTTCATATTTTATTCCTCCCCATGGTTGTCTATCAATAAGACTACCATTAAGTTTTATTTATTAAAACCTACTTGTGGAATGAGGCAAGGAGACCTTGTATTATCCAATATTTTTGTTTTGGCTCATGATTCATTGAGTTGAAATTTATGATGTTTTGTTTAAACTGGTGTTGTGAAACCATTATACGGAAGGCATGGGTTTATAGATATTTACCTAATATTTTTTAATACATATTATTATTTATAAATAGATGTAGGGCCTCTATTCTGAACTTTAACTAATTTCTCTCTCACTTTGAATATAAGAGGTGAAAAACGATAATAAAAAAAAGATTCATCATATTATATTCTAAATTACATGTTAGGTGTATTGATAACAATGTGATATTGATAGGTTTTTATAAAGGTAAATTCACCATGAGTGATCTAGGTTTTCCTCTATTGATTATCATATATACATAATTTTGATAAAATAGTCTCTAGTATTTCTAGATACGTTAAAAATTATAAGAATGGTATTATATCCTTTGGAATTATACTCACTCTCATTAATCATGTATTGGAATCGATTCATATACATATTCCATCTATTATCTAGGTCTATAAGATGATTCATTATATCATTGAGAATGTTCTTAATAATATTATATGGGATTCCTAATGAGTTGTTATGTGTCATTAAATCATTTTAGATCATCTGATTAATCTGCTTTAACTCGGAGGTATCAATGTAAAAGAATATACCAAGTTAATTCATATAATTAAATCAAAGATTAAATGGTACTCAATCATAGGTAAATATATATGTGATAATATTTTTATTTGTATATATATATTGCTTGTTGAGGTGGTCAATCAAGATAGGATTGTCAGATTTCAGCTTTAGTATAGTCTTCAAGGATATCTTTACACCTTAGGGAATAAATCATTCTAAATAATTCATAGATTAAATATATTATTTTCAACCTAATTTGATAGGTATCCCTCTTTCATATACCAGCTACATGACTCATTTAATCCCCTTCAAGAAGAGTAAGCAGTTCCAAACATTCACCAAATTGAATCTTGATTACCAACAGAAGTAGGTTCTCAAAAATATTTCCATGATTGATGAAGATGGAGAATCTTCATTCTCCCTAATATTTTCTAGATATTTCAACATTAAGTATTTCATCACAACCATCCAACCTAATCAGTTTCTGGTCACCAGGTTAATGCCCTCTTTGATAGAACACTCCCTAATAAATTCATTTTCATTGTTTAGTATGCCCATCATGGATTCCTAAAAACCAAATATTTTATAAAATATAGATAATTTTAATTTTCCTCTAAATGATTCTGTTGTAGTAGTTCACATATAGAGGATTACATCCATCAGGTATTTGGAGGGAAATGAGGTCATTTTATCTAGCTTCTTCTCAGTGACTTCATTGGAATATGCTCCAATATTTATTTATTTGACCAGTTCTGAGATCTCTATTTAAAAAGAATTTATTCATTCGAAATTAATTTACATATCAAGATTGGAATTTTTGAAGCTAGTTTTTTCACCCATTATATAGAATGGAATATATTTACGCATTAAGGTGAATAATTTTGATATGGATGCCTGAAATTGTTGGATCATAACCCCCTATGGGATATGATTCCTACAATAAAAGTATATGAGGTAAAATAAATCTACCACAAGTTTCATTACCTCATTAAAACATCCTAAACTAAAAACATATTTAGAAAATGTGGTTGGTGGATTCATTAAAAACCATGTCCCCCTATTCCATTTCAAAATAAACAATAGTAAAGAGTGAATAAGTGGTTTTATTAAATGTGGGAGAATCATATAGGACTCAAGGGGTCAGTTCAATTTATCGGTACCACCTTCTAAGGAGTGTACAATACACTAATGGAATATTCTTTGTATCTTCACATTGGTCTGTCTCATTTCAAATAATATGAAATCTTTTTTTTGGTTGTGTAATTGGAATTTATTCTATAGGTTTCAATTTTGACTTATCAAATCCAGTTGCATTAGAGTGTCATTTATATCATAAGAAATTGAAAAAAAATATTATAGGAAATAAGTTTCCTATTTTTTACGTTCATCATGAATGTAATATTGAGACTGGCTTACTGGATGATAAACAAAATGCTACAGAGGCATGCATTTTGAATCCTAGTCTTATTTCATATCCCCTAAATTATAATAACATAGTGATAAGTGATTAGTTTCACTTGTCCTATTATATCTCTCAGATGTTTTAATCTAGGATTTTTCCCTTGAATAAAAATTTATGTTTGTAGTTACATTAGTAATAAAAACTATCCATTAAGTATTTTTCCAGAAATCGTTTGAAAGAAAATTAGTAAATGATTATTTTGGAAGTAAAAATAAATAAATTACTCAACAAAATTAAAAGAATAAATAAAAATTTTATCATCATTATATTATTACAATAATGGCTTTGTATTAAACAAATACTAGTTCTAAATATGATTAAATAATAATAAGATGTGATTCCAAGTTAAAAATACTAGAAAATTGAAAGTAATAAAAAACATAAAAATGGAGTTTATAATCTAAACGAAGGAAAATTAAACATATTTGGGAAACATTATTACATTATTAATCTAAATTGATAGTATTTCATTACTACCATATTTGAATGTGAAATTACAAACCATATACTAGGAATATTATCCAAAAAAATCCGGTTGAAGATACTAAATGGAAAAATATATATTTTTCAATAATACTTTTAATTATTTACAATAAAAACATATTTGGGAAAATTTTATATTTAATTTTAAATAATGAATCAATAAAATTTAAATGTATTTTATTTTCATAATTAAAAATAGAGAATTATGATAATCATGTTAAATATATGCATCATAACATTGGAAAAAGGAATTTTTCTTGGAATATACATAAAAAAACAAGGCCCATAAATTAACTAGTCTCATTACAAATAATTCTAGACTTAATAACATGAGAAAGGAATAATGATTTCACACCACAATATTTTAAAATGAATTTTATTTTAAATAATTTCATGTTCAAGAGCATGTGGTACGTGGATAACAAGCTTAAATGAGTAGTGATATATAATAGAAATATTATTATTTAAATATGATAGTTTTAACCTAACTATTAGTGTGGTGGGTATAAATATGAATATTTTTATAGTAAACTATATGCCTAAATTAATCACTTATTATAATGTATTGATCATTTTATTGAAAACGTGAAGTCAATTTTGAAGGATATAAATTAATTTAAGAATATATTAAGTTTAAAATTTTCATTTTTCTATAAAATAAAGGCTTTCTTCATGTTTTATATTTTCATTAAAATGAAGAATTTATAAATCTAATATTTTTAAGATGATGAAATTTTATTACTTTTTTACTGAGAATATCGAACATTTCTTAGGATTAATTTTTAGTATTTTTCTAAAAAGATTTTGTTCAGTGAATAGTGGGAAATACAGTTTTTTTTAATTTTTTCTTATTTTCTTCAAATCAAGAGATTAAAATGTGACATTTTTTTATATATTTTTTCAAATTAAAATAAGTATCATTTTATTAAAAATAATTTAATTAATTTTATATTAATAATCAATATATTTGATTTATGTATAAGTTTATTTTTATGCTAATAAATGAATTTTTTTTAAAATGATTTTCATTTCATTTCGAAACATATTTTAAAATTAATTTCTTCCATTTATAAGAATTAAATATATAAAAATGGATTTCATATTTGTAATCTTTATGTTTAAATTAGCTAAATAAGTATATTTTATTTTTGGTCACAAAAATAACTTACTAAGGTAAACAAATTGTTCTACCACAGTGAATGTGAATTAAATTTAAATAGAAATTAAATAGAAAAGGAAAATATTAATATAAAAATTAAACTTTATTTTTGTGAAGTAAATTTTGCTCGATATATCCTCCATCATTGGTAATTTTGGGTGGATTCCTTTGAACAACACAAAAAAATGTATAAATTTTATTGGTTTACTTTATTTATCCCTAAGACACCTTATATTCAACAACATAGAACATTTAAGCCATTTTATAATATATAGACACATATTATATGTTAATATATCACGTATATAAATTATTGTCACTCACCTCACTTATAAAAGGGCACTGCCTCTCCTATATTCTTGACATTTATTGACACATATTGCACAAAACCTATCTAGAAAAACCAATTCCTAACATAACTAGTAAAGACACAGAAATCGCGTGGATTTTTATTAAATACATGGGAATTTTATGAGTCTGTGAAAATTTATGGCACTTGATTCTGAGGTCTGGTGTGCCCGGAATCAATTTCTGAAGTTTTGTTCGCGTACGTTCAGTAAACGTGCGAGGGGGATTTTATAACTTTTGAACCGGTGCTCGGAATTGAAATCTGAGGGCAACGTTGAACTCGCAGTGTCGATTTGGTTCCCACCTGAACGGATCTATCGTTCAGGAGCCAGGGGGTGTATGGATTTCCCCCTGGACATGGCTGAGGCTGACCCCCCCCCCCCCCCCCGAGTCGCCAAGTCGTCGGGCCGCCCCGCAAGGGCCGGGCCGCCCCTCGGGTCGGGCCGCCGCCTCGGGCTGGGCCGCCCCATGGGTCAGGCCCCCCCTCGGGCCAGCTCCGATCGACGAACCATTTGCGGTGAAGGAAATCTTGGAGCGAGACGACTCTTTTGACATACCCCACTTGATGTTTGGTCACAGTTGGGGTACGGTCGGGTTGGTTTGAACCTAAAATCCAACCGAGCCCCTGGAACGGAAATGCCAATAACTCACCGACAGGGCGTCTGATTGACGCACCATCTGTTACGTTGAGACCCATATGACGTGGCCGACCATTGAGATACTTATACGTGGGACTTCGTGATAGTTGGTGAATTGACCTATAGCTCATGGAGCGGATCCTCCCGGAGACGAGCGAGTGAAGTACGGAGACCTAGAAGCTGGATGAGACTTGATGACTGGTGACCTTTCGACTCAGAGTGTTTCGACTAGCCCAGAAGGAATTTCCTCTGTGTGACGCAACAGACCCACAATGGGGAGCACCTCTGTTTGACACGACAGACCCACGGTACTCGACAGGAGGAGTACCTCTACAGGCTACGAGGGGGAGAGCCTTTGTGTGATGCGGCAGACCCACAGTGGGGAGTGCCTCTATGTGACATAGACGACCCATATTAATTGACAGTAGGAGTACCACAGTAGTCCATGATAGTTGGAAGAGCCTCTGTATGATGTGGTAGGCCCACAGTACTCAATAGAGGAGGACTACACCAGTAGCCGAGGTTTCGACAGTTTGACTGGGAGTGTTACATGTTACCACCCCGAGAATAAAATCCTGGTTTTGAGCTGAGTCAATGACTTTTGTGTTTTCCTCATGATTGAGATGGGTTACTATATAACTTTGCTATATGTATGGGAATATACCTAATTAATGGTTATCTGTTGATTTCATACTTTTTGGTTTATCCTTGTTGGATTTTGTGAGTCCTTGAGGGTCATGGGGTCTATAATGAGTACCGTTATACTCACCCCTGCATGGGCTATGCCCGCACCTTGTTGTGTTGGTTGAAAGCAATGAACAGCGCTGACAGAGGTAAAGAGTAACAGGACTGGACAGTACCCAGAGGTGGACCACTCAGTGTGACGGTACACAGAGGAGACGGACGTACGTGGAGTGCTGAGGAGGCCATATGTACCTACCCTTCAGTTTGGAACCCCGTAGGACAACCCAGTAGCTAATTTACTTTTCTTTGGTTGAACTTTATTTCCAGTTGTACTTGTACTTTCTGGTTGGTCTTGTATTTTTGGCCCCTTTAACTTTCCAACACATCTTTTGTATACATTTTTACTTAGTTTTTTTTCTTCTGGTTGTGTACTCTGATGTGTTTGTTTACAGTTATAAAGGCAATGCCTTCCCAGTTTAGATATTTACACCATTGGTGCTAGTCGCCAGCCCCTGTCCTATGGAAGGAGGGCTTGGGGTAGTCACGATATGGGCCCTAGGGGATGGGTCGTGACAAATTGGTATCATAGGAGTCAGTTCTAGCACAGAACATAGGACTCTGATCATTCTTTTCTATGAAGCAATAATGTTAAGGGTACTAAGTGTGGTTTTTGGTTCAGGGAGTCCAGTGTTGGTATGGGAGGACGAAGTATCACTACACTAGGACCATGACTACTGATTTCTGACTTAATGCACGAAAACACTGATTGTGTGCATGTCTTTAAAAGTTTTTTTTAAGTCAGCTCAACCAGGTCGGCTCACTAGGTATAATATTTTGATTATGTCACGTCTGTTTCTTTTAGGATTACTCCCCACAGAGCCCCGAGAGTTGTACGATCAGACAGCCCACTGAGCGACGAGGCCTCAGTGCAGGGCCCTTTACCAGTGGTGGCATCAACGGTACTACTTCTCGTTGGGCCACTGATGCCACCAGCCCCAGTAACGGCCGATGCACGCTGCTTGTGCGCGTTGCATGAGTTCTAGCGCAAGAGGCCACTGTGGTTCCAGGGAGAGACGGACCCACGTGTGGCTAAGGATTGGATGGAGGCTATGGTGAGAGTCTTCAGTCTAGTAGGGACACCAGAAAACCACATGGTGATCCTTGCCGCAAGTCTCCTTCAGGAAGCATCTGGCAGATGATGGAGCCTGATCCTCCAGGTCCACGATGATGCGACACTTCTCTAGGAAGACTTCGAGAGCCTGTTTCGGGTGGATTTTGTTCCAGTGACCCTACGAGAGGTATGGATACAAGAGCTACTACATCTACATCAACGTAGCATGACTGTAGCTCATTACATAGCGAGGTTCACCGACCTCTCGTGCTACTTCACATATATGGTACGTAACCCATTTTTTAGGACTCGGACCATCGAGCAGGGGTTCAGGCGAGAGATCGGGTCATCGATGATCTCCCTCAGCATATCGACACAGGCGAGTGTGTTAGAGAGTTCCATCCTAGTGGAGAGTTTCCTTGCTGAGAAATCACCAACAGAAAGACCCACTACTAGTCGATAACTAGTGGAGTCTTCTACAGCTGGAAGTAGATAGATGTCACAGAGGTCAAAGAGGACCAGACCTACAGGTGGACGATGGAATGACTCAGAATCGGTAGAGTGGGGAACCCAAAGTGGAGACAGATCTAAACATGCTAGGAGCAGACATTGTTACTCATGCGTCGGGCAGGGTCACATGGCTCGTTACTATCGGACCTACCAAACAGATGTTCTCTAGATAGTTGAGGGACCTCCCAGGCAGAGGCAAAGGTTCGAATGATGCAGTCCGTAGGGAGGAGGAAGATGTGGTAGAGGATATGGACGTGCATCTGGTGGTGGACAACGTTATGAGGTGTTACCACCACCACCACCAGGAGTCCCACCCCGACCGCATAGAGCGGGTAGACATGGGAGAGCTCAGCTTCAGGCAGTTGAGGCCTACGACCACAATGCTCTAGTGATGATTCAATGTACAATCTGTGTCTACTCCACCTTAGCTATAGTTCTTATAGACATAGGTCCTAGTCACTCTTTCATTGCCATGTCCCTCGTTTGGAGCTTGGAGATTCCGAAGGAGTTGTTAGTTCAATCGTCATAGCTAGAGTCTCTTACGGGGGATAATTCGACGATTACGCACTGGTGCTGGCAGTGCGAGCTTACTCTAGGAGGTGAGAGATTCGGCTGGGATATCTTAGTAGCTTCTTGGAGGCCTTACGACATCATCTTGGGTATGGACTGGTTATCTACAGTCCATGATCAGATTGACTGTATTAGGCACAAAGTGCGATGTGTCCGCACGGATGGGACCAGGTTCACCTTCACTAGAAAGAAGGGATCCTTTGCAGCATAGGACAGACATACTCAGAGGAGGGTGGATCCAATCACTCGTCAGTTGGCCTGCCTTACCCTTAGAGAAATTGATGTAGAGAGTCTGGGATATCTTGCAGTGGTGGACCAGTACGTGGATGTTTTCCCTGATGATGATCCAGGACTACCTCCTCACAGAGAGGTGGACCTATAAATTGACATGTACCCAGGGATGACACTGATATCTACTCCAGCATATCGGATGGCTCCCGCTGAGCTTTGTGAGCTGCAGGTACAGCTGGAAGACTTGCAGGGGTAGGAATTCATCCAGCCCAGTGTTTCTCCCTTGGCAGCCCTGATTCTGTTTGCCAAGAAGGTGGATGGGTGATTGAGGATTTGTGTCGACTACCATCGCCTAAACCAGGTGACAATGAAGAACAAGTACCCACTCCTGATGATTTATGACTTCTTTGATCAGCTCAGGGGAGCATGGTGGTTCTTGAAGATAGACCTCAGATCAGGCTATCACCAGCTCAGATTTCGAGTTGAGGATGTGCAGAAGATGGCCCTCAGGTGTCGTTATGGACACTATGAGTTATTTCTTATGACCTTAGGCGTAACCAATTCTCCAGCAGTGTTTATGAGTCTCATGATTAGGATCCTCTAGCCTTACCTCGATCTCTTTGTCATAGTCTTCATCGATGACATTCTGATCTACTTGACTACAAGGGAGGAGCATTCCTACCATTATTAGGTAGTACTGGACACACTCCGAGAGCACCAGATTTATGATAAGCTCTCGAAGTGCCAGTTTTGGATTCAAAAGTGTTACTTCTTGGGACTTGAAATCTCGGAGGCTAGTGTTGTAGTGGATCCAGCGAAAATTAAGGTAGTAGTTGCTTGGGATCCACCCAGGAGTGTGATGGAGGTATGGAGTTTCTTGGGTTTCGCTGGATACTACCATAGATTAATTCTAGACTTCTCCAGAGTTACATCACCACTATCAGCCTTGACGAAGAAGAGGCAACCCTTCGTGTGGTTGGAGGGATGCCAGAAGAGCTTTCAGGAGATGAGGTAGAGGCTGACTAGTTCCCTTGTTTTTAGGCTTCTATAGGAAGGCGTAGGGTATGTAGTTTACTAAGACACATCAGGGATAAGACTTGGGTGTGTCTTAATGCAGGAGCGAGTAGTGATTTCTTAGGTTTCTTGGCAGCTGAGACAGCACGAGCAGAACTATGCTACACATAACGTGGAGTTAGCAGCAGTGGTCTTCGCCTTTAAGATGCGGTAACACTATCTGATGGGTGATCATTTTATCATGTACTCTGATCACAAGAGTCTCAGGTATATCTTCTCTCATATGGACATAAACCTTAGACAGTGGTGATGGCTCGAGTTCCTCCAGGTCTATGACTTTGAGATAGTCTATACTCCTGGGAAGGGGAACATTGTAGCAGATGCTCTCAGTAGGAGATCTGGTATACAACTGCTAGGAGAGGTGACTGAGCAACTAGCTACCTTATAGATATCCTTTGTGGATAGAGATGGAACAGCCTATCTACAGTCTCTTACGGTCACTCCCCCACTTTTTAGCGAGTTAGGGAGGAGCAGCATGGGGACGCTGACTA
The DNA here is from genome assembly GCA_963277665.1 of Viscum album. Taxonomy (NCBI): domain Eukaryota; kingdom Viridiplantae; phylum Streptophyta; class Magnoliopsida; order Santalales; family Viscaceae; genus Viscum; species Viscum album. The sequence continues at coordinate 893,294,647 of OY728147.1, forward strand.
CGAGAAGCGACGTGCTCAGATATCCACCGGGCAAGCACCTGATGTATTTTATAATGGTGGGGAGCATTTCATCCCCTACAGAGGATGTACTATGGTGCCAGTGTCACTTCAGAAGTATGTTTTACGGGAGTTTCACACATCCCCTCTACCGGTACATCTATGAGTGGCGAAGATGTACCATGACCTTCGACGACAACACTGGTGGCTAGGTATAAAGAAGGCAGTAGCGGAATTTGTCTCATGGTGCCTCACTTGTTAGCAAGTGAAGGCAGAGCACCAGGTACCAGTAGGCTTAGTTCAGCCTTTAGAGGTCCCAGAGTGGAAGTGGTATGAGATATCCATGGACATCGTGACGGGTCTTCAACGTACATCCAGGAGTCAGGATTCGATATGGGTGATCGTTGACCGACTCACCAAGTCACCCTACTTCCTTTTTATCAGGGAGTAGAGTTTAGTAGAGAGCTTGGGATACATCTATGTATAGGAGATAGTGCATTTTCATGGAGTACCTTATTCTATTGTCTTCAATTGTGATGCACGGTTTACTTCTCGACTATGGAAGGGGTTGCATGAGGCTTTTGGGACACAGCTTCGCTTGAGCACCGCCTTCCATCCTCAGACAGATGGTCAGATTGAGTGGGCCATTCAGACCCTCGAGGACATACTCTAAGCTTGTGTCCTCGACTTTCTTCATAGTTGGGAGGATAAATTACCATTTGTATAGTTTTCCTACAACAACAGTTATCACTCCACCATCGATATGACACATTTTGAGGCCTTGTATGGTTGACATTGAAGATTTCCATTGTGTTGGACAGACCTAAGGGAGTCAGCACTAGTGGGACCATAGATGGTATGAGCTACCATAGAGATGGTGTAGATCATCCAAGAGAGGATGAAGACTGCACAAAGCAAGAAGAAGTTGTATGCTGACAGGAGACAGAGACCTCTAGACTTTGAGGATGGGGACCACATCTTCCTACGGGTCTCACCTCGACAAGGTCTATGTATATTTGTCCGAGGCGGCACGTTATCTCCATGATTTAATCGGACCTTTCTAGGTCCTCATTAGAGTAGGCAAGGGGGATTATCTCTTAGATCTTCCTCCTCAGTTGCACCGGCTACATGATGTCTACCACATATCTGAGCTAAGGAGATACGTGCACGACCCTTCCCACATCATTGACCATGGAGAGCTGGATGTCGACGATGGGGAAAATTTTACAAAGGCTCTAGTGGAGATTGAGCATCGACAGGAGTGGGCCCTTCATGGACGATCGATACCTCTAGTACGTGTTTGCTGGCGGCACGAAAACCTCCAGGAGAGCACATAAGAGAGGGAGGCTCAGATGTGTGCCCAGTACCCCCATTTGTTTCCATAGTTCATGTTGTATCTTATGGGGATGTAAAACCCTGATGTGGAGAGAATGTAAAGACATAGATATTCTGTGGAATTTTTTTTAAATACATGGGATTTTTACGAGTCCGTGAAAATTTAAGACGCTTGATTCTAAGGCCCGGTGTGCGCAGAATTGATTTCAGAAGTTTTGTTTGGGTATGTTTAGTAATCGTAAGATTTGGATTTTATAACTTTAGGACCGTTGCTCATAATTGAAATCCTAGGGCACTGTTGAACTCGTAGCACCGATATTCGCATAAGAGGACATTCACCTCAACGAGAGTTGGTTGAGAATGAAAGTTAGATTTTGGGTTTTTAAGAAAATTAAATAAAAATAATGTGTAAGATTATTTTTATTTATTTTGTGGTTAAAACCTACAAGAGGAGGTTAGAGGTGGGGGCCACCACACCATAACCTCCCATGAGAGGTTATGGGGGTAGGGCCTACCTGAGGTTTAAACACCTCTTATCAATTAAAGAGGTGGGGATCACCCGGGCTTTAACCTCATTTAAACTCCCCCTAAGTGGGGGGAAACTCTTAAACATCCCTCATAAATGTGCCAATCCAATCAAATTAATTAATGGAACATTAATTAATTATTTTTGAAAATTTTTAATATTTTGGACAACAATTAAATAATGGGTTAGCTTAACCCATTATTTTTGGTTGTCATATTCATCTGGGGGAGGATTGGGAGAGGGTTTGGAAGACCTTGGGGGAACTAATTCTTCCAACGAAGAACGCCTCTTCCAACAACGAAGAACGATCATCAACCGGGGAAAGAAAGGGAAGCACTGTCCTTGAAGAAAGCTGAATACATCGTCCTTGATTTCTTCCTCTTCTTTCCAATGTCAATGGATTGACATCCACCTTTCAGCAACATCATCAACAAACAACACTACGAGGTTGGGGTTTTGAGATTGAAATTCTTCTGTTCTAAATCATTCACTCATGTGTAATGTTTTTCCAATTGATATCACCATAACCTGGAAGGATTGTGCCACATTAATATGGCCTGACCCTCCCCCTCCATTTTACCTCTCTTGTTGATGACAAAGACAGAGGAACAATGCCTCCAGAATAGTGGACCGCGGCAGAGAAAAGGTGGCTGGAGATGGGACAACCATGAAGGAAACCGGCAGCACAAGGCCGTCGGGTCAGCAGAAGGGTGCGACACCGTCGCGCCTCATGGAGGAGGAGAGACGCGACTAGGGCGGGCCGCGATGGAGGGGTGCAGCGCCGTCACGCCGTGCGAAGGAGTAGAACCGTGGCCAAGGCGGGTCATAGTGGGAGAGCAGATCCACGACCAGGGTGGGTCGTGATAGAGAAGCAGAGGTGGCCGACGTTGAGCCAGCCCCCTGCGGTGCAGGTGCGGCTGGCCACTCGGCCAACTGAGAAGAGCGAGACCCCACTGGGTCCCGCGTGACCTAGACCGGCGCAACCTGGTGTCGGTTTTGTTCCCACTCGAATGGCTCTGCCGTTCAAGAGATAGGGGGCGTGCTGCTTTCCTTCAGAGACACGGCTAAGGTTGACCCCCCCCCATGGGCCGTCGAGCCGCCGGGCCGAACCAAGCACGGTTCGGGCCGCCTAGCGTGGGCCTGGCCGCCCCGCCCGGGCCAGGTCGTCCCTCGGGTTAGGCCGCCCCCTCGGGCAGGGCCGCCCCCTCAGGCCAGGTCGGACCCGTGGACCGGGTCGGGCCCCGATCCTGACCCGGGTCGGGCGGGGTCAGTCCGACTGGGCCGGACCGGACCCGGACCCGTTTGACCTGAAATCTTTTTTCTCTCATAATCTGGGCTATGGGTGTTCGATCAGCGAACCGTCTATGGAGATGGAAAGCTTGGAGCGAGACACCTCTTTTTGCATACCCCACTTGAGGTTTGGTCACAATTGTGGTACGGTCAAGTTGGTTTGAACCTAAAATACAACCGGGCCCCCGAAACGGAAATGGAAATAACTCACAGACTGAGCATCTAATTAACGCACTATCTTTTGCGTTGAGAACCCACTGATGAGGCAGACCTTTTAGATACTTGTAAATGGGGCATCGTTATAGTTGGAGAATCGACCTATAGCTCATGCAGCAGATCCTCCCAGAGACGAGTGAACAGAGTACAGAGACCTAGTAGCTGGCTGAGACCTGATGACTGCTGACCTTTCGACTCGGAGTGTTTGGACTAGCCCAGTGGGAAGCAGCTCTGTGTGATGCGCCAGACCCACGATACTCAATAGGAGGAGTACCTAAACAGGATACGAGGGGGAGCGCCTCTGTTTGATGTGACAGACCCACAGTGGGGAGCGCCTCTGTGTGACGTAGCAGACCCACGGTACTCGACAGGTGGAGTACCACATCAGTCCAAGATAGTGGGAAGCGTCTCTGTGTGACGCGGCAGGCCCACAGTACTCTATAGAGGAGGATTACACCGGCAACTGAGGTTTCGACAGTTTGACTAGGAGTGTTACATGTTACCACCCCTAGAATAAAATCCTGGTTTTGAGCTGAGTCAATGACTTTTGTGTTTTTCTCATGATAGAGATGGGTTACTAGATAACTTATGTATATGTATGGTCATATACCTAAGTAATGGTTATCCATTTATTTCATATTTTTTGGTTTATCCTTGTTGGAATTTGTGAGACCTAGAGGGTCTCAGGGTCCCTACAGAGTATCATTATACTCATCTCTGCACGGGCTATGCTCGTACCTCGTTGTGTTGGTTGGAGACGACGGACAGCGCTAACTGAAGCAGCGAGTAGCAGGACCGGACGATACCCATAGGTGGACCACTAGGTGTGATGGTACACAGAGAATACATATGGACGTGGAGTGCTGAGGAGGCCATTAGTACATACCCTTTATGTAGGGACCCCAAAGGATGACCCAGTAGCTGCTTTAATTTTCTTCAGTTGTACTTTCTTTCCAGTTTTACTTGTACTTTCCTATTGGGCTTGTATTTCCAGCCCCTTTCACTTTCCAGCACTTCTTCTGTACATAGTTTTACTTATTGTTTTTCTTCTGGTTGTGTACTCTGATATGTTTGTTTATAGTTATAAAGGCAATGCCTTCCTAGTTTAGGGATTTATGCCTTTGGTGCTAGTTGCCAGCCCCTGGCCTATTGAACGTGGACTTGGGGTAGTCAAGATACGGGCCCCGGGGGACATGTTGTGACATAACTCTCCACATTATTGAGTTTATGGTAACCAAAAAATAAAAACATAAGAAGTATTAAGTTATAATCAAAGGGAGGTTTTCCAAATAAGAGATATAACTCTTCTCCAAGTTATTTCATGTTTATTTATTATTTAACCACCTTAATTCCTATAAAAATAATTACTTTTTCATATATTCACTATATAAAATTATCTAAAATTTTATGAGGATTATATTATGACTTTTTTCATATTCTTTTACATCTTATGTAAAATGAAAACATCACTCGTGAGTACGTATAGACTACCATCTCCACATGGAAATGTAATTCATTTTTCATCGCCATGTAATATGGATGGTTAGAATGATGGAAAAAATGAATATATTTGATATATTTGATTTTATTATGATTTTATAATTATAATATATTACTTACCTTCTTTCCCTTAAATACTTAGTAATATGATAATGTTGCACATGTGTATGTGTAGACTACCACATCCATTAAGCGATGCGATTTATTTATAAATACCACCTCACATGGATAACCATAATGATAGAAATAATGAATAAATTTGAAATATATAACATCATTATGATTCAAAAAAATTAAAATATATTATACTTTATTTATTTTCCTCCAATAAGAAAACTAAAAATGGTGTTCATGCGTACAAATAGACTACCATCCCCATGAAATGAAATGATTTGATTTATTTTTCATTACTACCTTTCCTGGATGGTTATAAACGTATATTTAATATGTAAATGAAATAATTATAACATGTTTAAAATTATAGATATGGTGGAACCATAAACCCATTGGCCACAGTCAACCCACCGAATCTATTTTCAGAGATTATGAAATTAACAAACTCAAAAAATATATTTTGAAGTTAACTAATGTGATAACTAAATTCAAAATAGAAATAAAAGAGAGAAAATGAAATATAGTACAGGAATAAACATTAAAAAATTTCATAATAAAGTATTCAAAAAATATAATTTTATTATCTGGGAGGGTATATGATTGTACCAAATGAGTCTAGATATAGTGTAAGGGATTTCTATTCTCAATTCCCATTCTTTGAGTCATATATAATTTTAACCTCATGTTTGGGTTGTATAATAACTACATTATGGATTATTTTTAACAATAATTTACATAAAATAAACTATTTTATAAGCCCATAAATTTTCCCACAATCAACGTCTTTTTGTTTCATGATTTATGAAAGTAAAAAAGGGATTTTTATTTTAAACATTATTTTAAATTCTTTAATGTATTTCTATTCAATATCCATATTCTTCCAAATGATTCAAAAATGATCTTAATTTTACATAAAATATTATTAAAATTAAATTTCAACTACTTTTGACTCACTTTTAATTGGTTTTAAAAATAATATTTTAAATGATTACTGAATAAGTCATTTTTAATTTTCTTTATGAAAAGTATGGAAATAGTATTTTTTGAAATGTATTAAATGAAAAGGTTTTACCTTTATATTGAAATTTCTTAATTATAATGATTCATATACAATTTTATATGGAATTTTAAATTGTCTTTTTTCCCTATTGTTCTAAGAGTTTATAGAATTTCAAATGTTTTTAAAGGAAAATCATATTTCTTCTCATTTTTTTCAGATAACTTATTGAACTTTCCTTATGTGCTAAAATGAAAATTATTATGAGATTTATGATTTAAATGCTATATTTTATGGGTTTCATTTATTTTATAGTTCTTTGACACTACTCATGATTATTAGTGTTCTGGATATATCCCTCTAATGTATCGAGTATTGTGGGAGATGTTAACTTATTAGTTAATACTATAATGTGAATGGATTTGAAGTTGTATATTAATCATATGAAGTGTGTGGAGTTAAATTTATTAGTCACTCCTATTAATTTTATTTAGTTAAATGACTATTAGTCAGTCCAATTAAGTAATTTTAATTAAATTTGTAGGTTATTCCATTTTATGTTTGATTGTATGTGTGATATGAAGATGATGTTCAAGGTAGCTACATATTTTTCAGTGCTTAGAAAATATTCTTTTTTTCTTTGATGAAATTATTATTATTATATATAGATGTGTTAGATTTAGGTTTTAAGATATTTATTTTGAAAAGTGTAATCATTCACATGGGTTTTCATATTTTTCATTGGACTAATGGGTTTCTGTTATTTTTAAATCACATATTTAGATTTTTTTTTCTCATCCAATGTTTTCAAGAAAATTTCATATAGATTAGGGATGATTTGAAACTATAGAAAATTATCTATTTCCACAATGGGAAATTATCATAAAATTAGTGGATGTAATTTAAATTAAATAAGAGTTTAAATGTAAGAATATTTTTTTTGTGAAAAGGTGTATACTTGGTCTTAGTGTTTTCTATGTTATGTCATGGCTTTCTTAATTATCTAAGACTCTAAACATAAATGATATTGGAAATGTAGAAAAATTTAACCCTTTATTAAACTCATGATAATGGGGTGATTATGATATAGGGTGTTATATTTGGTATCAAAGAATGGGATTATATAACTTTATTTTTTAAGATGTAATTATTTTATGTTAACTTAAGTGTTATTGATATCATAATGAGTTTATAAGTTTGAGGTTGAAAATAAGTTCAAAATATTACCCTTTGGATTTTATATGTGATTTTATTTATGAATGATTTATCATAATTTTGGAAAAATGTATTGAGTTTTAATTGACTGTTGAGGTATTTTTAACCGTTAAGTTGAATTGGGTTTTTAGAAAAAATGTTATTTATGGAATCATTGTATTATATTTTGTGAACATACATTTAGAAATATTGATAATCATTGTGGTTAATATGACCTTTTTTTATAAGTAATTATGGTTATTGGTGATAATGGTTTTTCAATGTTGGGAACATATGCTTTATCGTATAAATAATTTTTTGAAAGTTAACTGATTGGGCGACGAAGTGATTAAATTATCTTTTAAAGAAGTTTTCTAAATTAAGAAAATTATATGATTAAGACAAAATGATATATTATTGGGTAATTTGGGATTTCATATTAGGAAAAAAGTTTTAATTATATTTTGGAAGCATATAATATTTTATTTTTTTCTTTATGGTGATTTTGGTTATTTATAGAAAATATTGGCATATTTTGAAAATTATATCATTAGGGAATATATATTTATGCGTTGTGTCTTATATTTGTGTATTATTGTTTAGATATAAATATTAAATTAATCTTGGATGATTATTTGAGAAAATACATCAAATTTTTCATTTTAATTTTTTTTAATATTTTGAAAATTTATATGGTCTGTTATTTATGGAAAGATTTCAATTGAACTTTGTGTATTATTGTTGATGTTTTTGAAATTAATGTATTATTTATTCATAGTATCATTAATTTATATTTAGTATTTTTTTATCATTTGATAACCATTTTGGTTTTCATTAAAGGATATAAACATGATGAATATCATCTAATCTATTTTATGAAAATTATGATCTATTGAGTGATAATTTTAGCGCATAATTAATGATAGATTCATCATTTTTATTTATTATTTACAACCTGAGATAATCAATCATGGAAAACTTATCGAAGAACTAATAAATCATGACATTATGAAGATGAAATAAAATGAAATCAAGTAATTACTTCATATCATAATTTATATCTTTATGATAAATGAATTTCTTAACAAAATTAGGAGTAAGATAAATCTATCATGTTTAATCATTACACTATTAAGGCATTCTTTTAGAAACTCATTCACAAGTATGGGTCTCATAATAAAAATCACATGGTATAATAAATATGAATTGATATGTTTTCTAGTATTAAAATACAAATTAAATATATTTTCAAATAGTCAATTTTTTCAATACAATATCTTTAAAACAATTAAAAAAGACTAAAATATATTTCATTACGCCTTTGTAAATTTATCTTCAACTATTTATAATTTATTTCCACAAAGTTTTAAATTTTGTTTTTATCAAATAAGAGATAAAATTTTGAGTATGAAATCCCATTAATTTGTAGAATATAACACCCCAAGATTTTGAAATTTATTTTCTTTTAAGTAGTATTACGTTATATATTTTTTTATAATCAAACCCAATCTTAAACGATCATGATAAACTATATAACTATTATTATTTAAATATGACTATTATAACATTGTGATTAGTTTGGGAGGTATAAAATGGAATATCATATTATAATATAGATATTGAAATTTTATATTTATTCCAATTTATTTTTTAGTTCCAGTGAAATTTGAGCTCAATTTTGAATTTTAATAATTAAGGTTATGACCAAATGAAGTTTAAAAGGGGGAATTTTATATGTATTTAGTTTTATATCATATTTTCTATTTCCAATTAAAAGTTACTTTTAAATTTTTTTATTTTTATAATGGTCAAATAAAATTCAATTTTTTATTTATCGCATCAAAATTTTCTTAAGCTGATTGTTCTATATTTTTCTAGAAATAATGATTTTATAATTAATATTAGAAAATTGTGATTTTTGGAATACTATTATTTTTTTCTTTAAATTAGGAAATTTAAAATACCCATTATGTTTTTTATTTTGTTTGAAAAAATAATAAGTAACATTTTATTCAACTAATTAATTTCATAGGATTAAACATTATATTTTATGTTTTATAGATTCATTTTTTGGATTAGAGAGGAATTTTTCGAAAAAAACAAGTTTCATTTCGTTTTGTGCACTTATTTGAAGATTACATTATAACAAAAAAAATTATTTAATATTTAAAAATTTATTTGATATTTTGGTATCAAGATGTTAGCATTAGGTAAATTGCTAAATTTTATTTTTGGTTACAATTTTTTTTACAAAGGTATAAAAATGAGTTACCACAGTTAAGGCAAATTAAGGTAAAAATTTAAATTAAAAAGAAAAGGAAAGAATAACTCAAATATTATTCCTTCTTTGTGTGACTAAAATTTGGATCAACCTAACCTTATTATTGACTATGTTTTTCTTATTTTAAAAAATTTCTTCGTTTCTAAGGTAAGGAAATTTTAAATTTAATAAAATCAATTATTCTGTCATCTAATAACGTAAATATGCTTTTATGGTTAGTTGAAGAGTAAATAGACTTTTTGAAATAAAATAAATGAATATAATTATTTGGAATAAATTATATTGATTTTTTTCATTTTTAATTTCAAAAAAATAGAATTATTATCTAAAACGCTTACATCACGTTGACACTGAATTTATAAAAACAATAGAAAATCATGTAAATGATTTTAAAGACATTTATTTCTATATTATATAGATTATTTGTGTATTACATAATTTTTATAGATATCTATGAAGTATAAGTGAACATTTATGAGTTTTAATTATAATTCCTTTTTTCTGTTGATATGTTTATGGTCAAATACTGTGAATAGTCTTGAAAACGACATAAAAAGGTATTTCATGTTTAAATTTTTTTTTAAATAATTAAAATTAATTATTATCATATAATAAATCAAATGTAGTATAAAATATCATGTATATAATAATTGGTCCATTTGTGTTCCATTTTTAATTTCTAAATTTACATTCATGGTTCTTAGAGATTAAAAAACTAGTTAAAACGGTTAAGGTTAAAAGGGTGAACAAGATGGTTAAAAGAAAAGATAATTTTTAAAAAGACAACTGAAATTTTATAAATTTTATTGTTTGAATTTATTTTGAACTTATCATACTAATATTATAATATATGTCACATTAGATACATCTAAATTAATTTATACATATATTATATATTAATATTTTATGAATTTACAATATTTCCACTAACCTCGCTTATAAAAGGGAACTTTACGACATCTATTTACCACATTTATTGAGTCATATAGCCCAGAAATGAACAACCCAAATACCTCAATAACATCCATACACAGATCCTTGAGATTTTTTTCTTAACAAAAATACCTTCCTATAAAGTATTATGGTGTAAGCCAAAAGAGGTTTTGTAAAAAAGAGGTATGCCTCCTAAACAAGTTCTATCATGTTTATTTTTTATTATATCTCTATAAAACATATCAAAACCATTAATTTATTATATCATCAGTATGTAAAGCATAATAAAATTTTATTCTCATTATGTTATAATGTTTTTCAACTTTTTTTCCATCCAACTTATAATAAAGACATCACTCATTTGTACGTACAAACTATCGTCTTCATGTGGTGATGTAATTTTCCTCATCACTACCTCATATGGATGGTTAAAATGGTGAATAAAATGAATAGATATAATATTTATGATAGTATTGGGATTCCTTAAATAAATTATATTACATACCTTTTCCCCCTCCATATTTTGTAGAATCATAAAATCGCTCATGTGTACATGCGCACTACCCCCTCAATGAAGTGATGTGATTTGTTTTTCATTACCACCTAAAAAAGATAACAGTAAATATGAAAAGATGAATAAATGTGACATTTAGAACATAAATAAATTTTTATAATTCTATTAAATTATATACATTTAGCTATTTACACTGATAAGAAAAATGAAAATGTTGTTAATACATACGTACAGATTACCATCTCTATGAAATGATGTAAATAATTTTTCATGAATACCTTAAATTAATGGTTATAAATTATTATTATTATTTATATAAATTAAATAAATATAAAAATTTTATGGTTTTTAAGGTTATGTAATGATGAAACCTTTGACCAACATCCACCTGTCGAAGTTATTATGAACTCAACGATCTTAAAACATCCAATGTAAACATAACTGATTTAGTAACTAAATTGAATATGGAAATAAATTAAATAAATGTAATTATAGTGAAGGAATATGTATATAATTAATCTGAATAAATTATAAATATAATCTAATTTTATTATTTAGGAGATTATATGAATTCCTTAAATGATTTGATACATGATGTAAGATATTTCTCATTACAATTACCTTTATTTAAGACTTATAAATTTTCCCCACATGTTTTACTTTTGTGGTGTATAAAAAATCATATCAAAAAATAATAAAATTAACATAAAAATACTATACTGGTTTAAAAATCCAATTATATTTATCTCCTTTTACACCAATTTGTTTCAAAAGTTATGAAATTAATAAGGGGGTTTTCTTTAACAATTTTATCAAAATGTTGTTAAATCATTATCCTCCATATCCAAACTATTTAAAATGTTTCAAAAATAGTATAAATTATACTTAATAGATTATTAAATTTAAATTTTAACTAATTATAAATTATATTTCAAAAGTTTTAAATTGAATATTTTCAATTTTTTCAGAATAATTTATAATGAAATTCATTAATAAAGTGAAAAAATAATGTTTTTAAACATATACAGAATGAACTTATTTTCCCTCTATTTTGTCCTTAATTAGTTACTTGGATACCACTATAATACTATATGATTTTTCAAACAATATTTTCTATATAATCTTCATAATTTTTTATTTTTATTTTTTTTTCAAAGCAAAATGATATTTCTTATCATTTTTTCAATATAATGGTACGTGATTTGATTATTAAAAAAAATCAATTTTAATGAATTTTTTTTATCAGTATGGAAAACACAAGATGGTGTTGAGTTGATTTTACAAATAAGAAAACACTATTAATAGATGATTTAAAATTAAATCCCCCAATTTATAAAATACACTATATTAACTATGTTTATAGAAATATATAATTTGAACTTTTGAAAATTTTCTTAATAGTTTTATTAAAGTTGAGTTAAATAAAATTTGAAAAAAAATTATCAATTATAAATTATGAACTCAAATAAAACACAACATATAAAAAAATTAAAGTTAACTATCAGTTTAATGTTTTATTAATATTTCGAAAATAGATATTGGAATTCTTAAATTTTTTTGAAATAAAACGAATAAAAAAGAGAATGAAAATTTGAAAATGGGATTATTATCAAGATGAGACCTAATACCATAAACTTTAAAATAACCTAATACCATGTATTTTATTAAACAATAAATTGGTCAATAACCTAGATCAGGTTTTACAAAAAATATTACTCATGCATCCCAACTAATAGAAAATACTTTTATAATTATTTATATAGGATATATGAATGAAAAAAATTGTATTAGAATCCCATGATTTGTAACATTTTCTACAATTTTTCATGGGTGTATGGGTGAAAATAAGTGAAATAGAGTGTTTATAACTCTCTATTTTAGTTTAGGATTCAATTTTTACTCATAAAAAGAGTAAAAAAACACATCTCAAATATTATGGTAAAAAATAGAAAAGATAAATGGAGTAAAGATTTAATGTAGCTATGTCTGATCATAATTAGTTATTCATGAGTCCTTGAATATTTCATTGAATGGGACTAATCTATTTTTCATACAAGGTTTAGGAAAATAAAGTGTCAAAAGTATTTCTGATTAATTCCTATATGTATCATAATTTCACATGTGTGTTCCTCTATTGTTCTCTAGGTATGAAAAAAACTATCCCACAACTAGTTCATGTTCATGAAGATTACTCTATATCAAAGTACCTATTAAAAAAATTTATTGAATCATTTACTGAATTTAATATTCAATTAATTATCTGAAAAATATTAATTTAATATTTGAAAATATTATAATTATTACGTTAGACATCATAGGTTACTCTTTACTTAGGGATTGTTACTTTGGTCCATGGTTACTAGGCATGGTTGGTTGGCACAAAAACTAGCCACTACAACTAAGCATAGTCACTTCATTCCTTCATGTGATCACAATTTTTTTCATTTGGTATATATTATTCTTCTTTTGGTAGGTACTTTTCTTTACATGGTAGGTACTTTTCATCATGCGGTCTCTGGACTTATTCTTACAATTACTTCATTTCTTATCAAGTTTGGTACTCTTCTTCATAGAGTAGGTACATTTCTTCTCATGAAATATAAATTGCTTCATAGAGTCACTAATATAACACATATGATTTGCATAAAATAGATAAATTTTACTTAGCTTTTCAAGGTAAATAGATTTATCTATGTGGTAGGTATTTTCATTCATGTGGTCTCTTTATTCAATATATAGTAGGATTATTTTCCATGTGGTCACTTTAAATTAAATGCATGGTCAGTAAAAGACAAAAATAAAAGGTTCATGGTAAGTATTTTTTTTATGTGGTCATTAACACATGAACTCTTGACCATCATATTTAGTGTAAAGTGTTCATGTGGTTAGTATAACTTGGTAAGTTCCAAACATACCCAATTTTAAAAATATGGCTTTAATAACATTTCACTAACATAAAATTTTAAATTCATTGATAAATTTATAAACAAGATTTGGGATCATTATAATTAGGATTTTATGGTCAAATACAATAATATACCCCTTTTGGATGATCATAAATCATGATAAACTTGAGAAAAGAAATAAATAAAAGAACAATTGAAAATATTAGTGGTTTTGACAATTTTATTCATAAAAAAGGTTTTCAAAACCTTACCCTTATTAATAAACCCCCTTATGGGATTATCAAAAAGTGGATCATATGGAAAATAAATAGATAAAATAAAAAATATTAACTCAAATGGGAATAAAGTGGATTATTTTATTCATATTTCAAAATATATTACAAAAAGGGTTATATGTTGTCCCTATTAGGAATTATACATAGAATATGAATATGGAACTTCCTAGTTATCTTAAGGGGGATAGGATACTTTACATTAGATATAGATATTAGTACAAAAGTGTTAGTCTCTTGGGATTAGGTGGATGTAGGGAAACCAATGACTTTACATTTTTAAATATGTCTCAGTTCCTCCAGGGCTTCTTTAGTAGACAATCTAAAGGTATTTAGGGTAGAGAATTTAGTGAATCGATCTAATTATATAGGAATGGTTGGAGGAGATAAGATAGTTTTAATAATAGTGTAAGGTTCCATCATCCTGATATAATTACTCACTTCCTAGGATCCACTTTCTATATCCTAAATAAAGTCATATCTATTTTTCATGAAGGCTTCCAACACTAGGGTAAGAACCTTGAGCTTCTCAACATGTTATTTAAAATCATAGGTCAAAGGTGGCATATTAAGATCCAACGAAAGTGTTCTAAACATGACCATTAAATATTATTTGGTAAAGATATTTCTTCAGTAGAATTCAATGGACTTCTTAGTTGTTTACCTATCTTACTCAACATATTTGATATCATTTCAGTCCAATTATACTTCTCTAGAAACATGTTATTGAAAAATATCAAACACCACGTCCATTGTCTACTTAAACTCATTAAATATAGATTTTAACTTTTCTATAATGATTTATCTAATTATTATTCTTCAAAATATAGTGGAATTAGAGATACATATGTTGTATCATCATATATTGGATCTTGAAATAATGAACTCAGATACATCTAGTCCAGCTACAATATCATATCAAATAAATAATACATCAAATCACCAATTTACAAATTAGATTTTTTAGTATCATTTCCCATTTAATCCATCTTTAGATGAAATTTGGGATGAATACGAGAGATTAAAAAAGTAATAGCCTTATATAAATCTTTCAGAATGATTGTTTCTAATAAATTCTAAAAACCAAGGAATAATTCTTTGAATACACCCATCATATCTAATTCTAACTTTTTCAAAACATTCTTTTTATATTATATGTAGAAGTTATATAATAAGATTCATCTAATATTGATTCCTTCCATCTAACTTATCTACATCTTCTATTGATCTATGTCTTTTAGAATTATCTTTTTATTTATCATAGTCATCGAATTCTTCTTCTTGAGCAGCAAACTCAACAAATTCAACATCCTCAGCATGTGTAATACCTTTTACAAATTCCTCAATAGAATTTGTGGGTGTAGGACCAATAAAATTAATCATAGGTTGTTCAAATCTTAGTTTTAGATGATATATCTCAATTCTATTCTATGAATACATATTAACTATTAGAGATCCTTCTATCACCCTTTGAGTATAAGGGATGGCAGGTTCACCAATATAAGGTGTAATTCCTATATTATAAACACCAACATAAAACTCTAGATAAAATATTCATACCATAAAATATCCTAGGGACTTATCCCCCTTAGTATATTCATCTAGTTTGGACTGTCTAGGAGTTCTTATTATCACAACATATCCTTCTAAGTTACTTTCATCTGATTCAATTTCACCAAAATCATCCAATTAAGGATCATCTAAATAACCACTAAAAACATATCAGTTTATATAATATCATCATGTTTAATCTCATATTCATGGATAGTTATGGAAGAGGAGATCTAGGAGGTATAAAATATATAACAAGAGAGGTGCCACTATCATCCTCATGGTTCACCCTAGCTTCATCAAGATCAACCATCTCATTTTCTTCTTCTTCTTCTTCTTCTTCTTTCACTTCTTCCATTCCAACAACCACTTCCTCATAAAAATTCACATTAACTTTATTAGGTTAAAGATATATAGATACTATATTCCTTGTTCTAGAGGAAATCCAATATTTATTTCTTCTAGGGTATCTAATTAAAAATCATTTTCCTACTAATCATTTGAGTTAAGAACTGATCATCTGAAAAGGCTAGTTTTTCCTCACTTAGGGTATTAAACCTTTATTTTGCAACATGTGTGGTTGAGTATTGGGTATGATATAAAGATAATGTTTGGATAATTCATACATAACTTGAACATGTTCCTCATTTTATTCCTTTTCAAGTTGATCTAGACTCTATTTTTCATTAAGAAAAGAATGAACATATCTTGATTCCTTAAAATACTGAAGTCTCCTTTTCTTGGATAGATCAAATTATATATGAATATAGATATTAGTCTTAAATAGCCATTGAGATATGTATTAATTGAATTTTTGAGCATCCCATTTCCAATAAAATCTTTAAGAGATCTTTGAACATGAAATAATCATGATCTAATGGATATGATCTTTGGTAGTCCTCATGATCGCCATTGTGTTCCGCACAAAAATTTAACTACTACTGATTATAATAAAAATAAAAATATTACCCATTCACCATATATATAATGGAAGATCCCTTTAATAGAGTAATAAATTCCTTATGATCATATAATTCCTTAAAAACATGGATAGAATGGTTTATAATTTTACACAAACCAAGAATTGCGTACTTGTTTTTTAATCACTTTTTACCCTAGTAATTTGATAAATAATATCCATTGAGAATTTTAAACCTTCTATTCCCATATTATAAAATCAATTAGATGGAGGTTGGTCAAGTTCACTATGGTTCCTGATATTCCTTTATATTTTCTCCATTTCTTCATGGGAGGAAATTCTACATGAGGTGTTTCATAGGCATCACACACCATTCTTAGAATTCTAAAATTTTATTTTATATAATATGGTTTATATTTCCATGATAAATTTAAGAGAAGGGGGTTTAGGATTGAAAGATATTTTTCTCAATAGAGGGTTTAAGTGTCATGTGAGGCCATGAAAAGAAAATGGGGGGTTTGAAGAAAAATATTTTCATCAATTCGGAAAATTATTTGAGTTTTAAAATCAATAATTTAATGGTAAAATAATAATTAACTTTTTAAAAAACCCCAATAAAAATACTTTACTAAAAATATTGTGTACAAAATACATATGGTAGGTATACTGAATATATGAACATGGTGGCTTAGATGTCAAGGTAGGTATACTAACCATACAATTAAAGGGTTCATGGTATGTATATTTATTGTGCAAGTTAAGGTCTATGGTAGTTATAGTGACGGTATGACTAGTTGTTCATGGTTAGTATATTGACGATGTTAATAAGAACTTGTAGTTACTTAACAACCCATGTGAATTTTACATGATGATAACTTCAATAAATTGGTCAATACACAAGAGTTACGTATTTATAGTAATTAAATAACAAAAAAATTTAAAACTAATTTTAAATAATTAGACATAGTTTATAAAGCTGAATTCATATAGGATGTAATGATTTTTTCCATTATTCAAAGGATTTTTAATGTATAATCAAGATAATTTTCAATGCCAATTAATTCGAGAATTATATCACATTTTTGAAAATTTTCACTCAAAAATATACTTCTTGAATAAATTGGTTTTTCCTTGAATTTGATTCAGGATTCTTAGATATATCTATTACACCTTCATAATCAAAATTTAGGAAGAAATGTAGATATTGATATCTATAGTCTAATAATGTGTGTTTCATCCAATGAATATGTGAACGAAAACTATTAAATTAATGCACTCATCTTCAAAAGTTGATAATTCAAAATTGTTATAATTTTTATCACACCATGAATCTAGACATATAGTCAAAAAGTTACATATTATAGATGTATTTTTTTACCTAACTTACAACCACCAAAATCTGCATCTAAAAAATTTACTAAATAAAATTAATATCCTCTACAATAAAACATTCCTAATTCTCTTTTATTTTTGTGGTATTTAAAAATTATTTTCAGATTATGTAAATTTGATTCATTTATATTTGATTAAAAATGTTAACACATACACAAAACAATCATAATATATGGTCATCTATGAGTTATGTAAAATAATCTTCCAATCATAACTCTATAAGTGGTTTTACAACTGGTTTACTAGTTTCATCAATATCGAGTTTATATCTTGTACTCATGGGAGTGTCACTACCTATAGTATTATCCATAACAAAAAAAATTGAAGGAACATTATTTATTTTTATATTATTTAAAATAATTCATTCCGTATTACAAAAAAAATAAAATCTAGTGAAGAATTTTAACTCACCAATCAAACCCATTTCAATTTCATTTCACATCATTTTTTAAAATTCTATAAAGAAATAGTTTTTGATGATCCAAAAATAATATCATAAACATAAATCTTTCACTTATAAAACATATTTTTCAATTATTTAATAAAATATAGTTGGTGTAACTATTCCTTATAAAAAACCATTAGAAATAAAAAAATATATTGTGCCATTCATACCATGATTTATGAGCTTATTTGAAACCATATAAATTCTACTTAATTTCAAAACATGATTTGGAAAATTCCAATTTTTAATATATTGTTTAGTTCCAAAAAACATCCTCAATTATATAACCATTTAAAAATAACTCTAGAAATAAATTTGAAATAATTTGAAATCCAAATGTTCTATATAGAAAAGTAACATTATGATATATTCAAGTCTAGAAACTGGTAAAATGGTTTCCTCATAGTCAATAACTTCCTCTTGAGTATACCCTTACACAAATAGTTTTTATTTATTTATAATTATACTCCTTAACACATATAACCTATTATTAAACACCCACTTAGGGAAAATGGTCAGGAAATCATTAGTAATTTCTGATATTTTCCAAAATTAATTTCTCTCAATTTTTTTTATTATTATTACATTTACATTACCCATAACTCATATTGTATTAATTCTTTTATGTTCTTAGGTTCAAGGTGTGACAAAAGTCTTGATTTTAAACTATATTGTAAAGAGTATCTCGATTCAATGTCCCTCTATCTAGGTCTCCAACAACTATATCTAAATGATAGACTATATGAGTCTTAGTAGTTCTAAAAATCGAAGTATTTTATATTTAATTTTCTTCTACAGGTTCAAATATTTCCTCAGAAGTGGGTAATTTTTCTATAGTAGGTTTTCTATAATTATTACTATATATGGAATTAATATTTATATTAGAAAGTTCAACCTCAAGGTTCTTTAAATATGTATTACGTTCATGTGGATTTTTTCATCAAATTTTACATGTACATATTCTTCCACATTTTTTCACTTTTATCGATTTCCATATAAGACTTAATGGATATTGAATATCCAAAGAAAATTTCTTCCTCACTTATGGATGAAAACATGCCTAAATTATCCATTGTATTGAGTACAAAGACTTTAAGAATAAAACACTAATGTAATTAACTCTTGGTTTTCTACCATTTCATAAAAAACAATGGGTTCTCAATAAAAGCTATACAATTACAAATATATAAAAAATATATAAAGATAAATTCATAAATTCTTTCCAAAAGTGAATAGGTAAATAAAATTCATTGATCATAGTTGAGGAAACTTTCTTGAGATTTATGATTCTTCTTTATACTACAATATTTTTATAGGAGTAGAAAAGTTGTTATTATAGCCATGTTTTTAGTTTAAAGATTCAAAATACAAATTTTAAAAATCATAGCCCTGATCACATATTAATGACTTAAAAGTATGTATCTTGTGTTTTTCTAATGTTTTTTCATAATTTTAAAAAATAGGAATAAGTTTCAATTTTTAGATATATAATGAATACCCGGGTGTATCTAGAAAATTCAATTACTAAATCATAAGAATAGTTCTTCCCATTTAATCTAGAAACTATAGAATATATAAAAAATACTTCTAAACCAATACATGGGGTTGAGAATTTGATACATTATTCCTTGATTTGAAATATATATCATGTATCTTCACTTTTTCCCTGGTTTATAGAAGTTATCTATTTAAAATTACTGTTTAGGAAGATCCTCAACTAATCCATTCTTAGTTATCTTAATCATTTAGAGAAGGTTTCAGTAGCCTGTTATTCTATTTAATATCCAATAATATATGTGAAATACACTTAAAAAATAATTATTTTTGCGAAATTAACAGATTCATTTTAATAGAAAAAATCCTTAAACAAAACAGAAAAAAATAATATAAATAGTGAATCGAAAATTTTATAAGAAGAATTTTCAATTTTAACATGGTATTCATAATCACATTAATATGAGATGGTAATAATATTATACTTTAATACATCTACAAATAAGTGTTTTGAAATAAATACATTACTAGAGTTACAAATTTCATTAAGACTAATTATATTTATTTTATCAATGTCACAAAAATATAAATTTCCACTGTATACTTTAATATATTTTTTTAATTCCAAGTAGTACCCAATCATGTGTTTGGAATATCCGCCATCCAGATAACATAACTTCTTACTAATACTCTTCAAGTAGGTTTATTATTTATAGATTAAAAAAATACATTTTGGTACCCATTCTTTCTTGGATCCACAAATGATAATAATTAAAGATTTAGGGATTTAAGTTGCTTAGTTGGTTTCCTAAAAATAGACATAAGAGATTTTAATATAATTTTCTTAAGGCCCTAAATAATAATAGTTTTTAATAGAATTGGAATAAATTTAACTAGGAATAAATTTTTTTCTTATTAATCATCCTCTATCTAGTTAGGTAACCGATTGATGTGGTATACATAGGAGTCATTTGTTTACCAAAAATACTTTTAATGTATTCTCAACCATTCATAAATCCTTACAAATATGTATTGATATGTTTATTAAATAGATTAAGTTCATTATTTTCTTTTCATAATTGTGTTTTTTTCCTTTTCTATTGAAATGTAAGATATAAATTCACCATAAAAAGCATGATTATTCTTTAAACATTTAAATTAATCTTTCATCTCATTAAATGGTTCCCATATCATGTTAAAAAACTCAAATAAATCAACACTGGTCATTTTTTCATCACTATTTTCATTCTTTGAATTATTTAAATTATAAACAAGAGATATATAAATAGTATTTAGTACCTCATATGTGTTTTTCTTAAAACACGTGTTATATCTTTAATTATTATCTTATATAGTTGAATCAGTGTCATATTAACTATCCTAGGAGTCACTCTTAGTGTATTTCATAACCTTTTTATACTATTTTCATTTTTACTCATACTTTTTATTATATTGAATATTGGTACAATATAACTTAATATGTCCTATTCTATTCACTCTTAACAAAATATATCATTAGTGGAGTCTTCCTTATTTCACTCTATCCTACAATATCTTCTATTTACATACTAAACTATATAATTTTTTTCGTTAATAATTTCATATTATTGTTAATCTTTTTAAATCTTCTAGCTTGGGCATCCATTTCCTTATCACTATCAAAATGTGGTTCATTATCACTCAAACTATCATCATTGATTTTTTCATTTCTTTTTGAGTCATAAGTCATGAAGGATACCTATTTCATCTTTAGTTAATCATATTTATCTTAATTAATTTTGATCTCCTCCTCACATATCATAATATTTCAAATAATCTCAATTACTTCTAACGTTAAAATCTCATGAGATTATTGGAGGGAAATAGATGTTCCTATCCACCTATTTGGTAGATATCTTAAAATTTCCATAACTTTATATTTGTATACATTATTTCATAAGTACAATCATTGTTTAATAAATATCATTAAACGTGAGATACATGATAAAAATAAATTAATCCTGATTAATTTTAAATCTATCATACTAAATGGTGTATGTATTGAAACAAGTATCATTATCATTTTAGGTTTCCTCATTATATATATCTTGACTATCCCAAATTTTAAAATGTTCAGAACAAAAAAATATTCTATGAGATTTATCTTCTCTTAATTAATAGTATAATTAATTCATGGATTTCTAATTTTATGCACAATAAGCCTGAGTGGTATCCCTACATTGATATCTAATTGTTATGGGTTTTTCATATTTTTCATCGATAATGGTATTAATATCATATATCATTCTCTCTATATGAATTTTTATATAGATCACCCAATGAGAATAATTAGTTCCAATAAAATGGGTTTTTATTCATGTTTATTATTATCTATAAAGACTAAAATTTATAACCTATGAAAAAATTAAGATATTTTATAAAACTATTTCATAGTAAAAATTATTTTTAACTAATTTGATACCAAATTTTGGTTCGAGTGGATAACTCAATGGGGAGGATGAATTGAGCTTTCAATTAACAATACTTGTTAATGAAATATTTAAAATTAAATACCATAATTTATAAAATATTCCCATTTAACTACAATTGTTAAAATATTTAATTTTATATTTCAAAAAGGATCCCAATAGAATGATAAAAATAGATTTAATGAAATTATGAAAATAATTTATCTATTGGATCCAATATACATGAATTAAAAATTGTGTATAAAACAAAAATTCAAGTTAACTATCAAATTAAATTTGTGTAATTAATGTGAAAAGAGATACTAATTTTTTTAAATAGTGAAAAAAACAAATAAAAAAACAATTGAAATTAATCAAGGGGTTTAGAATCAAGTTGTGACCTAATACCATACACTTATAAATAAACCTCTAATAAGTAGTTAATTAATGGGTAAAATTATCCACAACATGGATCAAGTTTTAGAAAAAACTACACCAATATAGTGTAGGAAGAAAAAATATTCTTCTATAGTTTTACATAGAAAAAAATGAATTAAAAACAACAACACACCAAAATTATAAGATTATGGGATTCATATATAGTTTTATATATGATTATGGATTAAAATACAAGAAATATAGTGTTTAACACTCTCTAGTTCAGAAAGGATTCTGTGTTGACAGATAAATAGTGTATAAAAATACACACATGGAAAGTTAATCTAAAACAAAAACATAAAAAGATAAAGAGTGTGAAGATTTTATGTCACTCATTTTGATCATATTCTTTTATCTAGGAGTCCTTGAATATTTATTTTAATGTGATCAAAAAAGTTTCCATAGATGGTTCTGGAAAATAGAGAGTTTTAAAGTGTTTTGAATGATTCATCTGTTTATCATTTCCACACATACACATTCCTTGATTATTAACTATGTTTTAAATACACTTTTATGTGATACTTTATTCTTCTTAAAGTTAAATCCATGTCAATGTATCCATTGGATACCATTCATTACAACCCTAATTGCACTAAAAATGAAATTAATTCTCTAAAAACTAGTTGTTGGATATTTTAAAATACTATGTTTCATATGTTAGAATTGATTTGTTTATCTTAACTTATTCCAAGTTACATTGGATCAGGGTTACTAGTTATGTTTGTTTCTTTTGGAAACTAGACTTGGTAACTTGGAACAATAACTTAATTCCTTCATGTGGTCATAATATTTTTCCATGTGGTAGGTTCTCATCTTCTAATGATGTGAACTTTTCTTTGTGTAGTATGTACCTTTTTTATGCAGAAACTAGACTTTTTCTGGATATTACATGACTTATTCTCAAGGTTTTTACTCTTATTATCACGATTGGTATTCTTCATGGGTTAGATACATTACTTATAATGATAGGTATATCTATTTATGTGGTCACTATAATGACACAGACTATAATTATAACATTGAGAAATATTAATTACCTTTACAAGGTAACTATATTTATTCATGTGGTAGGTAGTTGTCTTCATGTGGTCACTTTTATTTAAACATATGATATGGTCATTCTACTTGAGGTCACATGGACTTCAATTAAGGGTTAGTAAAAGATAGATTGAATTAGTGCACAATATGTATTTGTTTCATGGGGCCAGTGCCATACAACCTCATTATAACAATGAGAAATATTTATCAATTCAAATTTCTTTATTATATTTATTTTATGTAGTATAAATCACATAATCTCGCATTAAGAACACAATAAAAACATTATAAATGATTAATTTATGAAATAAGAAGTATTTCTAGAAGATAATAAATGTATACTGATGATATAGTAACTTGACCTTTGGATTATTAATTTGAACATTATCTATAGTAAACTAGCAAATAAAATAGTAACCTTACCTATGAAATTATAAATAAAATTTGTGTATCTTATAAATGAAAATATGATATAATTATATCATAATTTATGTAAAAAAATGTTTCAAAAAATTATTAAATAAGTATTGGTATTTTATAAGGCATCGGTATTTAATAAGAATTTTAGGATTAATTTAATAATTTAAACAAAATATTTTTTCCATAAAATTAGTTCATAATTAATATTTTTTTCTTATGATTATAATAAAATTTTACGAGAAATTAATTTAGTTTTCCAAAATGTTATAAAATATGTTATAATTTTAATATATGTATTTTCCAAGAAAATAATGATTTTAATTAAAAATAGAATTACCATATTAAGAAAAATATTTTCATAATGTGAAGTTAATATTTTAATTATTCATATAAAAAAATAAGGGAATTTTTTTGGATTTTTCTGAAATACTAGAATTTTTATGAATAGTAAAATATCACAATTTATGGTATAAATAAATTATAAATTAAAAACACTATTCATTGAGTCATGGTTGGTGTAAGAAAAATTGGTTCTGAATGACACGATCTGATTACTTTAATTAGTCTCAATAATCAATATCATTTTGTTCCTAAGGTAAATAATAAACTAATGAATAAAATTGTGAGAAACCGCTGATCTCCTCCTCTATAAATACCACCCCTCACCACATATTCACATCACACATGTCAATATTTGAGAAATTCCCAAATTCTACCTAAATTACTTCGCAAACCTCTACCTCATGTCTAAGACCTCTTGGTCTCATTAAAATCCCAAAACCTTTTACCTAAAAAGGTTTCTAAGGATGAGAAATTCAAGGGGTCTGTTTCTCTTTACATTTATTTTAATTTCTTTTCATGTTTTTTTCTTATTCTCTCTTCACCGCCTCTCAAACAAATGATATGAAAACTCAATTAGCACACATATACTATGATTTTATTATTCTAGTAGAATACTCCATCATTAAACCCCGCTCCTCACCCTTTTATTCAAAACATGAAAACGTTATTCATGTGGTGTCAATTTATCACTTTCAAGGAAGATAAATTTTTATTTTCCATTAAAAACATCATGTATATTAATAAAATCATTTTTATGGTTAGATATTTTTTAATATATTTATTATAGCCTATTTAATGTTCTGGAATCACTATATGAACATGATGTTAAATAATAACATAAAACTAGTTCGTTGTGATTGATAACCACCCAAAATAATTCAAATAATTATAACCTACATCTTATCTAATGTTTCATACTCACCCAAATGAAAAAATGAATTATATGATCATTTAACATTATCAATGATAATTAATAATATTTAATTTTAATTTTGTATTTCTATTTCCATTTTACATGAACTACCATACTATTATTCAAGCGAACCGATTGTGAAAACAAAGAAAATGAGTACTCCCAAAATATGAAATTGAACAATATAACCTCTAAATAAGGATATAAATAAACATAATAAAATTATACTAAATAAATTAATTGTATAATTTTTTTATTAATTAATTAATGGATTTAATTTTATTATTCAGGACATTAAGATCATGTGCAGAACTGTTTCGAACATTGGGTAAGGGTTTCTACCTGAACCTCAATTATTCCTTCAGGTTATTATTTCTCTCTATTTAACTCAATTTAATTCCTATTTCATTTTATTTAATTCTTAAAAATTATGTTTATTTTTTCAAAACTCTTGTATCCAAGTCTTACAAACCTTCTTTTATGGGGGAAATACAAGTTTTAAAAAGGTTCCCTTCTCAATTATTACCGAAAAGAAAGCCTATTCAAGGGATATTCCATATTTCTTACCCATTTCCACTACACTTCATAATCATTTTTAAGTAACCATTATATTTATATTATCACAAATTTTATCATGAAGAAACTATATTTTTTCAATTTTGGTTTTATAAAAACAATCATTCCATTTCTATTTAAAGGATCATGAAATATTTCCATTAAATGGTAATAAAATGTTTTATTTATAGTGTTTTTAAACAAACTTTTTACATGATTTTACATTAGTTTGAAATAAAATAGCATGATATATTTCTATATTCACTTATCAATTTCCTTGAATGATTTAAATCCATCCATTCATGGACACTATTATGATATTCCCATCTTGATATAACTTTTGAAATGATTATGATACCCAATTCATTCCATGTGTAACCCTTATGTTTATGTTTGATTTCATATATGTGATTATTTATGTGGAAAAAATAATCATGAGCATGATATTGTGGGTTCACCCAGATCGTTCTATAATGTATTGTATAATGTTTAGTATCAAGAGACTTATTGTTGGGATAGTGAGTGATCCTGGTTCCTTTATGGGACTTTGTCCACCATGTCTTGGCAGTTAGTATAGACTCATATTTATATAATGTTATACATTATTTCCACAATACTATGATTCCATGATTATAAGTTCCTATTTCATACAAGTTATTCTTCCTTTTATTTATCCATGTTCCATGCCTTTTATGTCATCATTTTATGCTTTCTAACCCATGTTCTATGTGTTATCCATATACATATTTCTATACTAGTCTTTTTACCTCATCCCTTTTGTTCATGTATTCTTCAGGTTATCCTGTGAATTTATAATAGTGTAATGGGTGTTAGGAGATAATTATGGATATTAAATAAAATATTGTTTCATGATGTTTAATTATGTACCTAATATTCCAAAGACACTAGACTTTAAGATCATTGTCTTGTAATTTCATTTTCATTATGCTTCAAATCAAGTAATATTATGTGAAAAAGGATAGGGTCGATATAGTTGGTATTAGAGGATAGTCTAGTTATTTTTGGGATTATGATTAGAAAACTATAGAATAATCCTAGGTTATAAGACTAGGTATAAGAAAACATTACTAAATTTGGGTAAGTATAGAGTTAGTGGTTTATTAAAGAAATTCATCCATGTCCTGATACTACTAGTGGATGTAGTTTTGGAACAAATGTACCTAATAGTATCAACATTGACAAGGTATTCTAAGCCTTACTCATGGTAAACTTGTAACTGACAATGGGCCTTATAACTCACCTAGTTTGAAACTACTGGGGTATATTTTTTGGTAAATTCATTCACTCATTATGACCCATCAATAAGGAAATTAAAAATTCCCATAAGAATATATTCTAGGAAATAGATCATTGATAACCTATATTGAAACCTAGGGAATCACAAGTGGGGAAATAATTTTCATTTAAAACATTATCCTCATTTTTTCAATGGTTTATTTTTATATTCTTGTTATCTAAGTATTAATGTCCAGTAATTGTATTTTAGTTTTCTTAGATAATAGTTGGAAATAGAAGAACTCATGACAACAATAAATGTAAAAGGAAATGTGATTATGTTACTAATGATATTATAAATATGATGGGAATGGGTGCTCAAAACATCATTATATTACATTCTCAATTCAATCAAGATATGAATAATAACACAAATCATGTGGAATTCCCTCATTTTTTTAAGAGAAAGTAGGTTTCCATCAATACCTTCATTCCCCAAAGTAATCCCATGTTTAGTGGATATTTTGATCCCCTCCTTGTAGAAATAGTGGATTAACAACATTGAAAAAGATATTATCTATCCTCTAGTGCTCATAAGAAGAGAAATTTGTGTTGCATGTATTTATTTTTGATGGAGAAGCTAATCAGTGGTGGAAAATCATCCAAATTAGAAATTAAAAAGAGTAAATTGATTCCATATAATTTTAAGATTTCAAGAAAATATTTTTCAAAAAATATTTTCCTCAATACCTCAATAACAAGATGGAAAGGTAATTCCTCAGACTAATGAAAAAAGGAAGATGATTCTATTGGGTCATAAAAGGAAAACATCATAAGAGTTTTAAGATACGCCTTTGTCTTTGTTATGAACACCAAAAAGAAAGGTTAATAGCTTCTTTTGAAGACTAAAGATGATTCTATGAAAAGAATTGGTGACTCAAGACTTCAATAGTTATGAGGAAATTTTATTTTGTGCCCTTAAGCTTGAAATGGAGATTATATACTCTCAGTGGTCTCGTGGTCTCAGTGATAAAAAGAGGAAAAGGGATTTTAATATGAGTGGAAAATCCCAGGATAGAAAGAAGACCCTACATCCCATATATTAAAAGTGTGGGAAAAACCATCCAATAAAAAATTTAAATGGAACTAATAAATTCTTCAAATGTGGAAGAGAAGTGAATATGGCTAATAAATCATGAAGTGATGTGAAGAGTCCATATAATGTGGAAAAAAATGAAGGTTCATATCAACACTCATATTATAGTAGAGTGTTTAAAATACAAGGAACATGAGCATTATCTAAACCATTTATCTAAGACAAGGGTTGTTAGAGGAAATAAACAACATCAACCTATAATTTAGCATGGGAGGGTTAGTTTTATTACTACTCTTAAGGTGGAACCTGAAAATTATGTGGTGATAGGTATGCTGGTAATTCATTCAAGAATAATGAATATACTATTTGATTTTTGATATATACATTCTTTAATAACATTCATGTTTATTATAACTATTCAAAAACCACCATAATTTTTGTGGAATGAACCTCCTAGAAAATATTTTCATAGTCCCATATGTATATTTTTATTTTATATTGGTCATGTAATGGTTATATTTATACAAATCCAATATCAAATGTTGGGAAAGAGAGATCACTCTTCACATCCTTAATAATCCTCTTATTCCATATAAGTGTAAAGAGGAAGACGAATCTCCTTTAGAATCATCATATTAATTTTTAATAATGTTTCCCTATAAGAAAGTATGTCTATCTCAAATTCCTAAGATATAGGAGAAAATCATGCTCAAAGACATGCCTATTTTGAGGTACTATACTAATGTATTCCCCGAATGATTTTCTTAGTCTTCCTCTAAATTGAGAGGTTGAGTTCTCAATTGAACTTATTTCTGGATCTCTTCCTATATCAAGGAAACCATATAAAAATTCCACCATTGAGCTGAAAGTACTGTAGAATTAGTTATATATGAATCGGGACAACAGTTTTATATGCACATGTGCTTCGCCATGGGGTGTGTCAGTCCTCTTCATAAAGAAGAAGGATAGATATATGTGTCTCTACAATGATTATTGTGAGATCAAAAAAATCAATATAAAGAACAAGTATCCCAAACCACATATAGATAACGTTTTTGATCTTCTACATGGACCATTTATTTCTCTAAGGTGGAACTTCAGTCAGTATATCACCAATTAATGGTGAAGAAGGAAGATATTCCCAAGACTACCTTTTGAATGAGTTACAAATACTCTGAGTTCATAGTGATTCCCATTGGACTCACTAATGAT
This sequence comes from Viscum album, assembly GCA_963277665.1. NCBI lineage: Eukaryota > Viridiplantae > Streptophyta > Magnoliopsida > Santalales > Viscaceae > Viscum > Viscum album. The sequence goes on from OY728147.1 coordinate 893,324,220, forward strand.
CTAGTAATTTTCATGGACATAATGAATAAACTATTTAGAGATTACTTCGAATTTTTTTGGAAGTCTTTATTGATGCTATTATGATGTACTCCAAGAGAAAGGAGGAACATAAGGATCATTTGAATATTGTACTAATTTTATTTTCAAGGGTGAAAATTTATGAATTTTATAATAAATGTGCGTTCTAGATAGACAGAGTATCATTCATGGAAAATGTAATCACCAGCAATTGGATATCTATAGACCCATCCAAGATAAAGGAAATCAATGAGTGGCCCAGGACAACGTTTGTGATGGAGATCCATTGTTTCCTTGGTCTAGATTGGTATTACTAGTTATCAGTGAAGAACTTCAAATGATTATTGAACTAACTAACCCAGATTACTCAAAAGGGAAAAAAGTTTTTTTGGACCAGTGAATTTGACTATTACTTTTAAGATTTGAAAATGAGGCTTATCACTGCACTAGTGTTCACCCTGCCAACATGTGGGTACATTTTTGTGATGTGAAACAAGGCTTTAAAGAAGGGATTAAGATTTTTAATGATGAAAATGATAAATCGATAGCCTATTACTCAACAGAAATGAAAATTCATGAGAAAACCTATCTTAGGAATGATATGGAGTTGGAAGCTATGATAATTTCATTTAAAATCTAGAAGCATTATCTCTATGGGGTGAAGTGTGAGATATATACCAATCATGAGAGTCTCAAATATATTCTCACACATAAAGAGCATAATATGTGACATTTAATATTGTTAGAGATCATCATGTATTATGATTGCTCAATACAATACCATCAAGGTAAAGAAAATAATGTGGAATATTATCTATGTATAAAAGATCCTTCATCTTTATTAATGATGATAATTGAGAAGTATCTAATCTTCTTAGAACTTCAAATAATGGACATGGGAATCATTAAGGAACAAACATCACCGATACTTTTGAAAATGATTTCTTATCCATCCCTTATAGAGAAAATAAATGATTCTCAAAAGAATAATGAGGAAATCCATAAGAAAGTGGAAAAAATGTGAAAGGTAAAATACTCATAGTTTAAAATTGGCGAGGGAGGAGTTATAAGACTTGGGTCATGATTATGTGTACCAGAAAATATAGAGATTAAAAAGTTGATTCTGAATGACACACATAGATCAACCTTCTCAATTAAGTGAGGGACCACAAAGAAGTATCAAGATCTCTGTGAAAACCATTTTAGGGAAAATATGAAAAATGAGATCACTCAATATACATCAAATTACAAAGTATATCAGCAAGAGAAGGCTGAAAGGTAAATTTATAAGAGAATTATGCAATGACTACACATAAAAACATGGATGTGGGTGAACATTACCATATACTTTGTCATTGGACTTTTGAAAACATCCAAATGAAACAATGCTATATGACTAGTTGTTGATCGTCTTATAAATATTGATCACATTATCTCAATTTGAGAGGAATTCATACTAGATCAAATAACACAGATATATATCGATGTATTAGTAAGGTTACATGGAGTACCACTAGAATTCGTATATGATCGAGATCCTAGAATCACCTAAATGTTTTGGATAAGTCCCTAACATTATCTAAGAACTAAGTTGAAGTTCATTATGTCCTATCATCCTCAAACAAACTGCTAATCTGATAGAACTATTCATACATTGGAAGACATATTGATAGGGTATTATATAGATTTAAACGGAGGATTAGACCAACATCTTCCTCTGGTAAAATTATCTTACAAAAATATTTTCCATTCCAGTATCCAATTGGATCTAAATGAAGCCCTTTATGGGAAAAGATTTATAACAATAGCATGCTAGGAGTAAGTTATTTAACGTAAGATATTAGGACCTAAAATGGTTGAGGAAATGGTGGATAAGTTGAAAACCATTTAGTAACACATCAAGTAGACAAAATTCAAAAAAAATAGCTATGAATATAATTATTGAAGAGACCTTGAGTGTATGGTAGGAGACATGGTATTCGTCCAAATATCTCCATGGAATAGGATCATGAAAATTGGGAAGAAATGAAATCTATGTCCCAGGAATATAGACCCCTTCAAGATTATTGACCATGTTAGGGTTGTGACCTATCAACTAGAACTCCCACCAACCATGTCTCATGTATACGATGTATTCCACATATCCATCTTCAGGAAGTACATATGAGATCCTTCATATGCACTAAATTCATAGGTGGTATAGTTGGAATGTGATTTCTCATACGAGGTGCAATCAGTAAAGATCATGGATTGTAGAGATAATGTTATACACAACAAGACTACTCACCTGGGAAAAGAACTATGGAGGAACTAAAACTATGAAGAGGAAACATGTGAACTAGAGAAATCAATGATGTAGAAGTACCCACACCTCTTTTCATCGTAGAATGTAAATTGAAATTTTAGAGGAAACTATTCCTAAGAGGGGAAGTATGTAACAATAAAAAAAATTTATCAATGTAAATTTCACTATTATAATTATTTTATATAGTATAAGTCACTTAATGTCACTTTAAGAAAAAAATAAAAACTTAATAAATGAATAATGAATGAAATAAGATTTATTTCTAGAAGTTAAAGAACCTATACTGATTAAATAATAACTTGAACATTAGAATAGTAATGTGGCCCTTATGAATAGTAAATTAGCTCATAGAATTGTAACATTACCTATTAAATTACAAATAAAAGTCTCCTATCTTATAAAAGAAAATATGGCATAATTATATCATATTTTAAGTAAAAAATTGTCGTTAAAAATTATTAATTAAGTGTTGGAATTTTATAAGTCATAAATATTTAATTACAATTTTAGGAATAATTTAATAATTTAAAAAAAAATTATTTTGAAAAAAACAATTCATAATTAATTATTTTTTTCTTATTATTTTTAGATAATTTTATTATACCTTAATTAATTTTCCAAAGTGTTATAAAATCAGTTATAATTTTAAAATTTGTATTTATCAAGTAAATCGATCATCTTGATTAAAAATTAAATTAATCATATTTAAAAAATTATTTTCATAAAATTAAATTCATTTCTTAATTATACATGTTGAAAAATGGTTAGGGTAAATTTTTGGGATTTTTCATAAATATTTGAATTTTTGGTGAATAGTAAAATGCAGAAATATATGGTATATATAAATTATAAGATAAATACACTATTATTAGAGTCATGGATGATTTGAAAACAATTAGATATAACTAAACTGGTCTAATTATTGTATTTAGTGTCAATAATCTACACCATTTCTTGTCTTGAGAAAAATAATAAACTAATGAGAAAAATAATGAGAAAGCACCACTCTCCTCCACTAAAAATACTCTCTTCACCACATATTCTCCCCACACCTCTAAAGATTTGAGATATGTAAAAATTATAATAAAATATCGTCCCATTCATCTCCCAAAATTTCATGAGCTCTTGGTCTTATCAAATGAGAAAATACTTTTTCCTATAGAAGTTTCCAAGGAGGAAAATTCTAAGAGGAAAATTCCTCTTTCCTTTTCATTTAAATTTATTTCTAGTTCTTTTCTTATTATCTCATCACCAAATCACACCCAAATGGTATGATAACTCTATTACATCACATATAATATAATTTTATTATTCAAATGGAATATTCCATCATTATACCCTTATCCTCTCCCCTTTATTCTAAAAATGAAAACATCATTGTGAGGTGTTAATTTATCACCTTCAATGACAAAATTTTTTCATTTTCTGTTAACGCCTTGAAGGCTCATCGTAAAAAAAATAATTGTTAAAAAATAAAATATATTTTTTATAGACTATTTAATTTTTTGAAATCATTATATACACATGATGTTAAATAATAAAAAAAAATAGTTTGCTGTGAGCGAAAACCACCCAAAATAATCCAAAAAATTACCACCAACATCTTATCTAAGGATTCATCCTCACCCAAATAAAAAAATGAATTATATGATCACTTAAATTTATTTATGTTCATTAATAACTTATATCTTAAATTATAGATTTCTATTATCAATTTATATGAACTTCCATAGTCTTATACAGGCGAACCGATTATGAAAACTAAGAAAAGAAGCACTCCCAAACAATGAAATTGAACACTATAACCTATCAAAATTCCATAAATGAAAATAATAAAATTACAATAAATAAATAAATTGTATAAAATATTATTAATTAATTCATTAATAGGTTTAATATTATTGTTCAAGCAACTATGATCAAGTGTATAATCGTTTCGGACATATGGGAAGGGTTTCTACAGAAACCTCCATTTTTTCCTTCAGGTTAACCATTATCTCTCTTTTACCAAATGTAATTCCTCTTTCATTTTATTTAATTTTTCTAAATTATATCTGTATATTAAAAAATCATGTATCCATGATGTATCAACATTATTTTATTGTTAAATAAATGTTTTAAAATGGTTCTATTCACAATTCTTTACGAAAAGAAAGCCTATTCAATGGAATGTTCCAATTTCAAAAACATTTTAAACTGCACATCATAATATTTTCTAAGCCACAATTATTCTTATAAAATCCAAAAAAATACCATTAAAAACTATCATTGTTTAATTATGGTTTTATACAAAAAAAATTATTCCATTTGTATGCTAATGAATCTTCAATATTTTCCCTTAAATCATAATAAAACGTTTTATTTATAAAGTTGATCAAACACCCTTTTTTCCTGATCTCACTTTAGTTTGAAATCAGTTATCATGATCTAAGTCTATAATACCGTATTAATTTAAATTTATTCTTTAAATACATCCTTTAATGGACACCATTATGATATTCTATTTTGATATTCCTTTTGACAAGATTATGATACCCAATTCTTTCCATAGGATGTTTGATGGCTTATGTATGATTATTTATGTGGTAAACATATTCATGAACCAATTATTATGTGTTCACCTAAATATTAATCCATTTAATTGTGTAATTTTTAGTCTTATGATATTCCATGTTGGGAAAGGGAGTAAACTTGATTACTTTATGGGACTTCGTCCACAATGTCTTTGCAGCTAGACTTGGCTGTTGTTTATGTCATGTTATATATTGTTTCCACATTCCTAAAATTCCAAGATTATATGTTTCCATGTTATACATGTTATTATTAATTATTTTTATTCATTATACATGACTTTTATGTCCTCATTTCATGCATTGTAACCCATTTCCTATGTTTTATTCCTATTCATATTTCCTTACTATGATTTTTAGCTCATCAATTTGGTTTATGTATTCTCTAGTTTATCCTATATAGTATGGGAGTTTAATTAAAGTTAGGATCTAATTATTTGGATTAAATAAAATATTTTTTCATGATTTTTAATTGTTTACCCAATCATCCAAAGTCACTAGATATTATGATCCTCAGCTTGTAATTTTATGCATATTTATACGTAAAATCATGTAATAATATGTGTAAATGGATAATGTTTCTATAAACATGACCAAAATGGTTAGTAAAATGTGTTAATATGGTTAGTTACACATGTTATGTTCTATACATATCAAATTTATCAAGTTTAGAAAAATAATTTAACAAAAATAAAAAATGAAATTCATTAATAACATTATAAACATGATTTTGTATCATTAAAATAAGGAGGTGCTGGTATAATCCCACAAACATTATGATGAAAATGAAATATTTCATGTGCTCATTTATGTTGTGATTCTTGTACATTTTTCATGATGAAGGTTTATCCATATATATCTCTCCAATTCATTAGGTAATGTGGATGGAGTTAACTTACAAGTTACTCTGATAAAGTGGAAGGAGTTAACTTTATATGTTACATCTATGAAGTAGATGGAGTTGAATTTATAAGATAAATCTATGAAGAGGATGTAGTTAAATTTTTAAGTCACTAATATGATATTTATGGACTTTATGGATTATAATTTACTCCTATTATGTAATTGGAATTTAATTGGTAGTTTATTCTATTCTAATAGTGATTGTAATTGTGAGATATGGATGATGTTATAAGGTACCAAAATGTTTTCAAATTCTAGAAAATGGTATTTTATGTTTTTCATTAAGAAAATGTAATTTTTTTACATGTTGATATGTTTTATTAATGTGTTCACTAATTTATTTTGAAAGGGGGAAATATTATCTATGATTTTCATCTTTTTCGTGAGACTAACATTTTTCTTTTATTTTTATATCCCTTGCTGAGTTTTCTTTTTCTCATCCCACATTTCTAAAAAACTTCATAGGGAATGAGGATAGTTATGAACTATATCAATATTCAAATTTCTTCTATGGGGATTCATCTTAAAATAATTTAATGTGTTATGAATGAAACGTTAGTATAAATTTAAGAATCATATTTTTCTAAAATATATATATTGTGTGTCAATGTTATCTTTTTTATGAAACACTTTTCCTAATTCAATAAAACTCCAAACCTAAATCATTATATATATTTAATAAATTTAAACCATTTGTTTTAAAATCATAATTATGGGATGATTATATTGCGTGGAATTAAAAATAATAATTTAGGATTTGAATGGATTAATTCTAAAGTTGAATGTGGAGGCCTACCACTTTTACATTGATAAGGAAATTAAAATTAAAATTACTATTATTCAATCCAAAAAATATCCTAAAATCCCTTTAAATATCCACAATGTCAAAATTATATCCATGAATTCAAATTAAATGGTTTATTTTCTAAAGATACTTGTGGGTATATGAAATTCAATTGTGATAAACCAGTTGCCTCTGAAGTCATCAATCGGTGAGATAAAGTCAAATGATTTTGTATAAGATTTATAAATTTTAGAGAACATGATTATTGGATATCATATCACCTATTAGGATATAAATAATATCACTCATTATATATATAGGATGCATGATGAATTTTATTGTGCTTTTTGTGATTTTGGCTAGCAACCTTATGTTATTACTTCATTATGTGACTTGGTAAAGGATTAACCATCCTTTGTGGATTCTTTTGGATATATTTCACATGGAAAATTCCCAAAAGGTTATACCTTGACTATATAAAATCCCTCCTCATTACTTTTTTAATGTCCATGCATCGTTCTTCCATTATCTTGTTGGAATTTAGGAGCCAGAAATGTTATCTTTGAACAAGATTCTAAAGAAATTTCTAGTGGTTCTCGGTTTTTGTATTATCTAATATCATATCGTAATTACAATAAATCATATTAAAAAATTTCATATTTATTATTTCATACCCATTCTATTTTTTGATTAAAGAAATGATCAATTTTATTCTACATTTCTTCACCATATTGGAATGAAATTTCTTTTCCATTTCCTATCCAAAAATATCATTTTTTTAAAAAAAATTGAGTTTTTTCTCCATTTAGAATAATAATAATTAGATTTATAAATAATGAGATACTATGATTTTATAACACCATAAGAATTTGTGAAATATTTTTTAAAAATAAATGTTATCGTTTAATTTTTTTCATTACACACAACACCATGATTATATTGTGTTATTCAAAACATTGATTTTAGATTGGGTTACACCTAAAATCGAGTTTAAATGAAACTTGACATACTATTAAAATATTGTTATTTATGTTCTCAAATAGTAATTTTAATTGAGGTATGAATATGATTAACTAAATAATGAAAATATATTTTTTAAACAATTATATAAAATTAATTATTTGGTGAACTAATAATTATAAATGGATATAAAACTATATGAAAATAAAGGAAATATAGTAAAAAATTTATTTTTAAGCACACAAATGTGTTTTAAGTCAATAAAATAAAAACAAATTGAGAATTTTTTTAAGAATATATATATATATATAAATTATTCAATCAATTTATAACATTCATATCTATGTTTTTTCTATAATAGATAAGAATAAATCCAACTTTATGCTTAAAATTGTATTTTTTTAAAAATTAATTTTTTTAGAATTTTCCACCCTTATTTTATAATTAATTTTTGAAAATTTGATAAAATTTAGTTGACAAAATAAACATCTCTTTTGAAATAAGAATTTTAAAATTAACATAGTGTTAAATATTTATAATTTTCTATGCAGATAAATTTTTTAATTAATAGTGAAGAATACTCGTTATTATTAAGAATTGTCATTTATTTTAGATAATTTAAAAACATATAAATTGTTTTAAAGTTGGTTTGAAATAAATTTATTTAAAATAAATTTAAATTAATCCAATTTAGTTTATTTTAATCAATTTAATATTAAATTTTATATAAAAACTTTTAAAACATTATAAAATTTTCTCATTGAAAAATCGCTTTCTCAGTTTGATTAAGGGATTAATTTAAATTTAAATTTTCCACTTTTATGAATGTAATTTAAAAAAAATGTATTTATTGTTTTGAATAATAATAATTTATGTTATCTTATATGTTAAAATTAATTTTTTTAACACAATTAATAATAAAAAATAAAAATTATTTATCATTGTTAAGATAAAAAATGTTTTACCGGGGGTTAAACTAAAATGATAAGGTTTAAAATGATCAAAAAATTATAGAAATATATCAATGGATGGTAATATAGAAAATTTATATCTTTTAGGCCCTATAACATTCGTTTTTTGAGGCCTTTTGGAGAGTAAAAAAATCTGGTAACACCTTTTGTTTTCCAAAAATACAAGCATATCACTCACGTACCTTATAAAAGGACACCATATATCCTCTATTATTCTCACTTAAAGAACCAATTTTTTAGGAAAATACCAAAATAATTAACTTTTTTACTTCCCGGATATGATTTGACTAGACTTATTTTGGTCATAAGTCCAACATAATAATCCTTTTTTGCATACTAAAATATGTTTTCTGAAGAAGAGGTGACATCCCTGCCCAGATATGTTATTTTATTTCCACCTAAACCTCTATAAATTATTATTAAAGCATGATAATATAATATAATAAGTATCATAAATATAATTAGATGTTTTTATGTTAATTAAATTACCTATATCCACCCCATGTTCCATCATGTTGGATACAAAATCATCTTTTATGTGTATGGTAAACTACCGCCTCAAGAATGAATATTATTTTATTTCCATCACCATATCTCATAGATATATATAATGATAGATTTAATTTTTTTATAAAATATTTATGATATTATTATACCACTAGAATTATAATATCACATCAACTTTCCTACTTTAAAACTATTTAGGAAAACAATAACATCGCTTGTTTGTACGACAGACTACCGTCTCACAAACTGATGTGATGCGTTTTAAATTTATGATTTACTTGGATAGTAATAGGGACATATTAAATGAATATTTTTGATATTTAAAGCATAATTATACTTATTGAATAATTGTATCACATATACCATCTTACCTTTTATTTTGTGTGGGATATAATGACATCATTCATGTGTATGGAAGACTACAACCTTGTAAAGTGATCTGATTCGTTCATGATTTACATGACATAATGTAATGATTTTTTAATGAAAATATGTGATATATTTAGAATTAAAATTACTCAAGAATTTTAATATAATTTAGCTTTATTTATTTCAATCTTTCTTGAAAATGGAAACGTCGTTCATGAATACGTACAACCTACTATCTCCATGAATGATTTATTTCATTTTCAATCTATGAATTTTATGGATTACTATAAATAAACAAATAATGAATATGTATTTTATTTATCTCATAGTTAAAATTATACTAATTTTGTAAGCATGATAAATGTAATTGTATAGAAAATACCAAATAAAAACATACATGAAAAAAAAAAGATATTACCTGAAACATAATTTTAAAAATGAATTTCTTAAAAAATGGGTAATAAATTGTCATAAGTAAATTGTATATGGTTTGATATATATAATTAGGTTTCTTTAATATATTTATTATAAAATTATATTTATTATATTTATTATATATGATTTTCAAACATGTATGAAGGAATTCGAGACTTAAGGTAAGGGATTTTGGTCTCACATATATTTTTTGTTAGCCACAATCCATATTCACCATCTGTTTATTTTATGTGAGGTATATAATTCCCATGAATGTAAAATATGATGATTATCTCTAAAATTATGTGTATATACATACCCAATTCAATATCTCTCTTCAATAGGGTTTATATTTCAAAAGATACTAAAGATGTAAAGTATTTTTGTCTCAATTTCTTTTCTTTGAGACATATGTTATGTTTTACACATATCTTATTTTATGAGGTGTATATGAAACCCCATTAAAAAAATTATCATGAATTTATTTATTCTCATGATATTATATGATTCATTGATGTTATTATCTAATAGGACTTATGTTCTAATATTACAAAAGTGGTAGGTGTTTTAGGATAAAATCTCATCGTTTATTGGGACTGTTTATGTTTATGCTAACAAGGATAAAATATTATGATCAATATCTAAAGACACTCTTGAATTTTATTCTCCAACAATTAATTCATTATAATACATGGTTTCCCTCCATTTCCTCTCATTTTTTCTCAAAATTAAAAAATAATGTTTTTAAATGTAAACTGACTTTATTTCTATCTTCGGTAGAAAACCCCTCTTACTTCAAAAACCATGTATTTTAAAAATGTTTTTAATAATATTAAAATTATTATTAAATGAAACATTTAACCATATTTAAATTATTTGAAAAATATTTGGAAAGGAATATTTTTGTCTTTCTCATACAATTCCTATTTGGATTCAATAAAAAATGTTATAGTAATATTTGTTTTAACATCTAAAACATTAATAGGATTTCCCATTATCATGACCATTATTTTCATTATAGTTTAGATTATAAGGTTTCAATGTTATTTTAAAATAAAATGACATTAAAAAATATATGTTTCAAAATGATTTAAAATAAAAAAGGACCTTATCATAATAAACAATTAAAATGATTTTTAAATATTCTTTTATATGTTTAAATGTTTATTTTCAAAGAAAATGAATTTCAAAAGGTAATATGATATTTTATTTTTCAAAATTTATTTTCAAATAAAATTTATTTTACTCAATAAATCATTTAAATGATTTTAAAATCTTTCTTTATAAGTTTCAAATATTATTTTCAGATAAAATTATTTCAAAAAAAATGTTAAGGATTTTTATTTATAAAAAATAATTTTCAAAGGGAAGTTATTTTATCAAAGAAATTTTTTAATGATACTTAAAAATAATGTTATATTTATGATGATATACTTTGATAGAAGTTATTCTTTATTGGGGATATTATCCAAGGATACCATTATTTTTGATTCTCTGAATCATTTTTTTATAATGAAAGTATGTTTATGAAACTTTTTTCACATCCATGGGTTACCCTATGAGGATATTATTATGAAACATACTACGGTTAACTTGTTATGTAATCATGAAATGATTAAATTATTATTAACCCAGTCTATTTTCCATATGTTATTATATAATAAAATTTTTATGACACCCATTTCATTTAATGGGTTATGATATGAGGGATATTTTATGATATTTTGGAAAAACTATGTATGATTTTCATTATGTGATGGGTGTGATCTATATCTACATCCAATGCATTGGGTAATTATTTAAGGATCATGATATAGATAAGACATAAATAGGGAGTGAACACAATTTAGTAAGGGATATTGTATGCTATGGTGGTCTTGGGAGTGAACATTGACTACTATAATGGTTTTGTGAGTGAAAACATTACACTATGATAGGATTATAAGTTATACTTTACTATTATGGAAATGATTTTCTATGCATATATATATTCCAAAATTCTATGTATTATGTAAATTTAATGCTTGAATGACCCATGTTGTTTGATTTCATAATGATTCATGCCTTATGATCTTCTAATATTTTTTTTCATGACTCGTTATTTTGATCTTTGATATGCATGGTATGGTTGTTATATGTTATGATCACGTTTTCATATCCTTAGGCTCATGTTATAATTAAGTATCAGAATTTTTTTCCTTTATTAAGTATATGATCTCACTCGTTCTTATGTTTCCTTCCCTTAGTTTATGAAGAAATATTTTGAGTATGGTATGTCTAAGAGGAGTACTATATCAGACTATCTTTAAGTTATATTATAAATATATTTTTGGAAATAAGAAGATTTTATACCTAGTCTCCAAATTCACCAAACTATTTTGATCTTCAAGTATGTGTTTGTGTGATTTAATGAATATTCATCCAAAATTATGTGATATATTTTTATGACATTCTTTGGTCACTATAGTTGGTATTATATGAATGTTTTAGTAATCATTCAGAAACAAGGATTAGAAAACATGGGTGATATACCTTGGTATATTTTTAATAGAATGTCTAGGTATATGTATAAGGATAAGTTTAAGGATTTTTCATAGTATAGGAAAATACCATTGAATTCTAGTAGTTGATAGAGCGAGTGGTTTCTATGTAATTAAATCTTTATCTGGATACAACAAGTGTATGTGACCCCAGGAAAAAGGTACCTATGGGTAATATATCAAAAAATGGAACACTAATATGGACTAGATTGTCACAGGGTGCATGAAAATGGGTTTTACTACACACCAAGTTTGACACTCCCAGGGGATTTTCTTTTTAAATTCACAAACACTTGTTAAACCATAATGAAGTGTTTAAATAAATTATAATATGAAGGATTAATATATTAAAAAGGTTTCAATATTAATACATCTTGTAAGTGATTTTTCATCATTATGTGGTTTTTACACTCTGATTATAGATAATCACAATATGATTTTTTGTTTCAATCAACGACTGGAACTAGAAGGAATCATGTTAACACTAAATCTGATGTAAAATTTAGTGACATTGAGAAACCAAATTGGATGATTATTAGAGAGATATATATTTTGATTAGTCCCAATTATATTTCAAGATATATTATTAGTAATGTAACTTCGTTGAGATTTATAACGAGTCAAATATGAGGGAGATGAAATTTTATGAAATTTCACATGGTAATAAATATATAGGATATAAGATTAAGATTCTTACATGTCATGAAGGTGGTATAAAGTAACAGGAAGAAAATATAAAATAGAGGGTAAGATTTTATGTTTTTGGGAAAAAATGTTATAGGGTGAAAAATTATTGAGGAGGTCAATGTCTAATGTGTTGGAAAATAGGAATTATCCATGTAAATGGCCTAACCCAAGAATTACCTCTAGACCAATGAAGGAAATATTCCATGTAAATAATTGAAGTTGAATTATTGAAGTTTTTATTTAATGGAATTCAAGAATTATGAAATATATAAGGATTTTTAGTACAAGTTTTTTGTTAAGGAATTGAATGAATATTTTGAATGATTTTGATGACCTATAAGAGTTATTTAATATAAATGTGACATTTTTATTAAGGGAATATAACCCTTAATATGATATTTATGTTCCGGAAATTGGGTTTTGTTTGCATAAATAGATTATTGATATAGATAATTTAAATTGGATATTATTTACTACCTTTTAACTGATTAATGAATTGATAAAAAATTATTTTATTTTGTCATTTATTGAGTATACAACAATTTTTACTTTATATAATTTAGTAAATAATCCATGATTTTATTTAATAGATGATTAAATTGATAATTGTTTAATGAAGATATGTTTTTATTAAGGTTTTATAGCAATTAAAAATATTACCATGATTTATGAAAATATATGATCAATGTATTCACATATTTTTTATGTGACCTTAATAGCACATCATATTGTATGGGTATTAATTATAATTTGATTTTGAAAATTTATTGACCTTCAATCAGAACTTTTTGAATTTCAATTATGGTTAAATATAAATGATCCTTAAGGTTAACTATTAATGAAATTGATTTTGTTAAACTTTGGGCATAATTGGATAACTTATGATAATAAATCCATTTTTATAATAACTTTAGAAATAAAGAATAAATTATCATTATTTTATGGTTATTATGATCCACTAGTGATTCAATAATAAATAAAATTATCACTTAGAGTAATATATGATGTGTAAATTGATCATGTAATAACCAAAGGATGAGATTTTGGTTATTAACTAGAATGAAATTTAGTCAATACATATTCTCACGAAAATTATTCATATTTAAGAATAAAATCATGATATAAAATGTTAAACATTTACCTTAATTTTTATTAATTGAATTTCCTTTCACCTATTATGGATTTATGAGTTTTGGGTTGTCAACATTTTCCTAACCATTTTATTTGTCACTCTTCATCAATTTTGGGTCTAATTTCTCTCTTTTATGTCTATGTTTTCACATCCTACATATGTTCACCTTTTTAGAATCCTAGATTTTTTTTTTCAAATGAACGTCACAATACACTTTCTCCTTTTTCAAAATTATTTTTATTTACCCTTTGTATGATGTAGTTTTCCAACAAATGGATTTTTAAATGTTAAAACCTTTTTCATTGAACACAAATTCATATTGTGGGGATTTAATTTATTTATGTGGGGTTGAATGTAACACCCTAATTTTTTTAAAATATTTTATCCAAATTAATTTAATCATTTTAATATTTTTCAATAAATGATGGACCGAGATTATTTTCTGTTACATGATACACTGATTTTATCTTATGTTATAGACAATGCCACAATTAAGAATATGTGACAAACTATTAAAATAATTTTATTTATGTTATCAACTAGACATAAAAATAAAGGATATGAATAAAATTTACTAAATTATAAAAATATATCATTTCAAAAAAATTATAAATTGAATTATTTGATGACTAACTAGTTGGAAATGGAACTAAAAACTATTTTAAAATAAAGGAAATTTTTTTCTAAAAAACTATTTTTGTTTTCACAATCATGTTTTACATCAATAAATTGAACAGATAAATTTTGGTGAATTATTTTAATTAAATATTTATATTATATAATGTATCAAGTTTTTACCATTTATCTTATGTGTTTTCTATATGTGAGGTAAGAATAAATTTAATATTATGCCTAAAACTGTTTTTTTCAAAAAAAGTAGTTTTGTCTCATTTTGGAAAATTATTTTAATAATAATTTTTTCCAATTATAAAAAATTAATTTTAAAAATAAAATTAATTTTTGGAATCATAATGTTTAAATTATATTAAATTTAATTTTTTATAATTTTCTAAAAAGACAAATGTTTTGATGAATATTGGAAAATACTGGTTTTTATTAAGAATTTTCATTTATTTTATAACCATTACAGAAAATAGAAATTTTTTAAGATGGTTTTAAATGTAAAATTAGTTCAATTATATATGTATTAATCCAATTTAGTCATTGTAATAAATTTTATTCAGAATTTTAAGACTAAAAATCTTTTTAAATTTTGATTATTTACTTTTTGGAAAAATGTTTTCTCATCCTAACTGCGATATTAATTTAAATTTATTTTTACCAATTATATAAATTAAACTTAGAAAAATATAATAAATATTTTTAATAATAAAAATTTATATTATAAAATAATTTTAACATCATTTTGACCATAATGAATAGTAAGAGGAGTAAAACAAATTTACCACAGTTAGGTTAAAAATAGGTTTGTCATGGGTTAAACTGAAATGATAAGGGTTAGAAAAAACCCAAAAACATTTTCAAAACCCATTTTAAAGAAATATTTATATATTATATATTATATTCGAAAAAATGGTCCATATTAGATATTTCTGGAATGTGAAAGACGTGTAATACATTTCTTTTTTCAACAATTACAAGTGTGTCGCTCACCTCACTTATAAGAGGCCACCCACTCTCCTCTCCTCTTTACACATCAAAAACCCATTTTTTATTCCAAGACCAGCCCAAATAACTTCACTAATTATATCATATCTTCCATGAATTCTTATTTTTGTCCTAAATATAACCTTATTATCCTTTTTGTGCAAACCAAAAGAACTTTTCTGAAAAATAGGTAATATCCCTAACCGAGCATTTAATTTTATTTCTTCTTCAAACACATTCCATTATTATTAAACTATTATGATGAAATAAAATAATTATATTAAATATAAATATATTTTTCTATGCTAAGTTAATGACATATATCTATGTCTTCTTCCATAAAATTGGATATAAAAATCATCATTAGTGTGTATGGTGGACTACTGCCTCGTGAGCCGATGTTATACGTTTTCCATCAACACCTATAAAATATGGATATAACTTTTATATATTATATTTATGATATTATTATAACTCTATAATTATAATACCACATCTAAATTCTTACCACCATACCCTTTGTAAAAATAATAATGTCTTTCACATGTATGGTGGACTACCCCCTTGCAAACCAATGTGATATGTTTTTAAATTATGATTTTATTTGATTGTAATAAAGATATACTAAATAATTATATATGAAAATTTTAACATAATTTAAATTTTATAATAATTATATCACATATACCTTCTTACATTTAATTGCATTGGAGATAAGATAATGTCGTTTGTGTGTACGGTGGACTACCATCTCGCAAAGTGATGTGATTCTTTCAAGATCTACATAGAATATAAAATGGATGAATTTAATGAAAATATATGATATATATGAAATAAAAATTATTTTTTAATGATAATATATTATTTAACTTTAATTATTTCAATATATTGATATAATTCAAATAGTTTTCATGCCTACATATTGCATACCATCTTCATGAAGGGCGTATTTCATTTTTAAGCTCAAAATCTTATGGTTTAATATAAATAAATATAAAATTAATATATTATATATTAATATAATTGTTAAAATTATTGATATTAATAAACCGTGATAAATTTAATATGACCATGAATGCCTAACAGAAACATACATTAAAATGAAGTAGTTATTACACAAAAAGTAGTTTTACAAGGAATTTGTAATAAACAGAAAATAAAAGGTCATAAGTAAATAATATATGGTATTAAATATATAATTTTTATTATGTAATATTTGTATAATATACTTATTTTTAGTATAAATAATTTTCTAACATGTTCAAAGGAATTCAAAACATATGGAAAGGGATTTCTATGTCTCTTTTATTTTATGTGAGACACA
This sequence comes from Viscum album, assembly GCA_963277665.1. Taxonomy (NCBI): domain Eukaryota; kingdom Viridiplantae; phylum Streptophyta; class Magnoliopsida; order Santalales; family Viscaceae; genus Viscum; species Viscum album. Next base: position 893,341,312 of record OY728147.1, read on the forward strand.
TGTCATATTCACTACGTGTTTCTTTTATGTGGTGTATATGATTACCATGAATATATATTATTATTAATTTATTTAATAAAAATTTAATTACATATCCACTTTAAGATATCTCTTTCATGTGGTTTATGGTTAAAAATTTACCAAATCTATAAGGGATTCTTTTTCTCAATTTTCTTTCTTTGAGAAATATGTTATGATATGAACCTATATTATTTTATGAGGTTTATCTATAGCCCATTAAGAATTTAATATAATGAATTTAAATATTCTATTTATATTATATATTAAATTTAACTTTATCCTTTCATGGGGCTTATGATTCATTACTACCAATGTGGAAGAGGTTTTATATTACAATCTCATCATTTATTATGATCATTTATGTTTATGATTCTGATAATGAAATATTATGATCCATCTCTCAAGAAACTAATTAATTTTTTTATCCTCTAGTTATTTCATGATAGTAGATCCTTTCCATTTATTTTAAACTATATAATAACTCATGATTCAAAAATAACTTTTTAAATTGAACCTACTTTATTTATCTCTTCGGCCAAAAAATATTTTTTTTGAAAACCATGTTTTCAAAATAAAATTCAATTTTTTTATAATTTTTAACATGATTTATTAAAGAAATTTTTACAAATGATAAAAAAAATTAAAAATGTTTTCAAAGGAATATTCCTGTCATTTTTCAAACACTGCTCAGTTATCTTTGACCAAAAATGTGATAGGAATCTTTGTTCTAATGTGTACGTCATTTACAAACTTTTCACCAAACATGACCCTTCTTTTCATTGAATCTTACATAATAGGTATCTAGGTTTTTTTCAAATAAAATGATTCTAAAAATTTGTTATTTAAATAAATAAAATTGGGAATGATAACTTCCTAAAGAATTTTTTTAAATGATTCTCAAATACTCCTTCAAAAATTTCAAAGTTTATTTTCAATGAAAATGATTTCTAAGATATTTTTTGATTTTTAAGTTTTAATAGTTATTTAAAAAGTAAATTTATTTTCCTCAATAAAAGTTTTTAATGATTTTTAATGATTCCTTTATAAGTTTCAAATTTCATTTTTAATAAATGGTACTTCAAATATGTTTTAATAGACTTTTATTAGAAAAAGTTATTTTCTGAGAAAATTTATTTTCCTCAGGAAATATTTTACATAATCTTTCAAAATTATTTTCTATCTAAGATAATATCCATTATTGTTAATTATGAATTAAATGTGATTTAAACTAAGGATACAATTATTATTATTTCTAATTATATGATGTTTATAAAATATGGCTCTCTTCTATGTGTTACACTATGAAGAAATACTTATGAAACAAACTTCTATTAATAGGTTATTCTATGATGAAATGGTGAAATGATTATGGAACCTATATCTTTTCAACATGTTGTGGTATGATTAAATGTTTAAGAAATCCATTAAATTTATTGGGTTGTGATATAATTAATGTTTTATGATCTTCTAGCAGATATATATATATTTTTATTTAAATTATAGGTGGTATATATATCTCCCTCAAATTAATTAGTTAAAAATTTATCTCTTATGATATACATGATTAGAATAGGGAGTGAACCCTTTTTAGTAGTGGACTTTGTCCATTTTATAGTCTTAATATTGACCATTAACTTCTATAATGGTTTGGGAAGTGAAATCACTCCACTATAATATCCTTGGTTGTGAGGCTTGAATAATATAGAAATTATTTTATATGATTACGTGTGTGGACAAATTCCATGTCTTATGTCAATTTTATGATCTCATGACTTATGTTATTTGATTTTGTTATTATTCATGTCCTATAAATTGTTAATGTTTATTCCATGAATCAAGATTTTGATCTTTGATTTGAATGGTATTGTTATGTTATGATCATGATATCATAATCTTATGCTCATGTTATGCTTATGTATCTATGTTGTATACCCTTATTGAGCGTCTAAGCTCACCGTTTCTTATGTTTCATTTCCCCATGTTACAAATAAAGGTTATATATAGGGAATGTCTAAGTAGAGTACTATAAGGGAAGATATTTATGGGTTATGTTGAAGATATTTCATGAAATAATAATATTGTGTACCTAGCCACAAAAGGCACAAAACCATTATGATTCTTAGGCATGTGTTTGTGTAATTTAATGAATATTCATCTAGAGAGATGTAATATATATGAATGAAAATCAATTATCACAACATATTTCACAATGTAAAACAAATTATATATATTAAAAATTAGTCAATCATTATATTAGACATCTTTTTAAAAGATAATTTTTTTTAACACAACATAAATATAAATTTATAATTCTTACATTTTGATCAAAAAAGACCCTAGAGAATGAAAAATATTTATTTATATTTATTAAAAAATGAAAAATTCATGATTAAGAAACATCCAAGAGATTTTTTTCAATACCTTGAACTCATATTATCATTCAAATTGTTCCTTAACTATTTTCATTCATGTGTATTTTTATATTGTTTAATATTTTTGACATTTTCATATTTTAAATTTAACTCAACATTAATTGGATATCATTTTAATTTAGAATTACTATAAAATATAATAAAATTACTGATGAATCGATTATGAGTTCTATAATACCTATACATAAAATAAAGGAGTCATTTTATGTTGTGAATATTACAAATAAATTAATCTTATGATACATACCATGAAATATTGGGAGAGATAGGTTAAACATATGATTTAAGGGAAAACTAATGTTTTATATAGTCATTTTCATTTTATTTATGCATGTTCAACCACATAAGTAATTAATTTTATTTTCATTATTATTCAATATTATTAAAAACTAAATATTTTTATATAGTTTTCATTTATTTGGAATTGAATATGACCCTTTCCAAGATAATTTTTATGTACATATCATCATGGAAAAGGGGTGAAAGTGGTTTATATTCATCTCATCCAATACATTTATTAAGGTATTTTTTAAACAATTTAGAACTATAGTATGTGATACTATATACTTCCATGTCTCAAGATGATTGTGTCATTGTCTATAATTATTCCCATGCCTTTTATTGGGTTTTAAATGAACTTACAAAGCATATTCATGATTAGATGCCTAATTGAATACTTTTTTAGATTATATAGTTTTTATTATATAATACAGACAGACCATAAATTCAACATTAAATATTTGGATATATAATTTAAAATGTAAATGTTTTTATATTATAAGGTTTATTCCAGAATTTGTGAAGTTTTTTCAGAAATGGATTGTATAGTAATTTTTTGGTGTGATATTGGGTGACAAAGTTATTTAAAAAATTGATCATTTTCAATTTTTAGGATCAATTTTTAATATTATAGTGATATTAGTACATACTGTAATGGTTTGTTTTTTCACACACATATATTCTGAGTATAGTTTCCTATGTACTACTATGGGTGTAACATGTATAGGTTGTGATGTCTTGAGGATCCTTACTCAGTGTATGGGATATAATGGCTTGATGTTTAATTCCTGGAATAGGATACATGTTCTAAGAGCTATGGTGGATCCTGAAAAATACCTAGTTTCTTTGGTTACATGGATGTGGTGGTTGTGCTCCGTGAGGTGCAAGTTATGGAGATTCGGCCAGGTGTCTACGGGCAAGCCTTTTGGAAAGAGATGCTTAGTATGTGTGACGTTGGGGAAAAGTGGAAAACCGGTGAGGAAGTAGTAGCGGGGTACCCTTGATATTCATTATTATATTTTATACTCTTGTGTTTGATACTTGGTGAGAGTATCTATGGTGAAGGTGGGAACATAGTAAACTTGTTTAGGTGACGAGTCAGTTTCACTTGTTGTTCAATGTTCTTTAGCATGATTTATTTACTTTTTTATGAGAGGCTTTGGTGAGGATCATACTGAGTATATTGTTATACTCACCCTATGTATATATAAACTATTTTTCAGGTCACTTGGATTAAGTTGGATATTGGGCTGCTTACTACTAGTTTGGGGTTAGAGGAGTTATTCGGGCTTCATGGTTGCTGTTGTTTTTTCTTTCTTTTGGTACTTGTAATTTTCCCTTCCAGTTGTAGTAGTTTTTCATTACATTACATATTTGTACTTGGGATTTATTTTATATTTCAGTCTGAGTTGGATTTGGTTGGTTTATGTCTTGTCTCTCTCTTATGCATCTGTTCTCTTAGAGGGTAATGCCTCCCATTTGTGTGTTTACTATACCCTCAGTTCTAGTCTCCAACCCAGGGCCAACTAGAGGTGGGACACCAGGGGTCACCATCTCCCTTCACACATTTCTATCCTAGGCGTGGTATACCTTTTGGGGAGGGGGTGGTGACATGTATCCTTGTATCTTTGTTCACCATCATGGACCAATAAAATTAAAATAAATAGGTTAAAGTACAAAACCAATTCAAATTTAAGATCAGAATGATTATCAGGTTGATTAAATACATATCCTAAATAGTTTTTAAAAATTTATTCTTAAAAAATAATTCATAATAAATTATGGTAAAAACTCTGTTTATATCTCGTGAGTTATTTTTTTAAAGTCTTTGTGATTGAAACTACCTCTTTGTAACAAATAATTTATGTTTGGAAAAAGGTACTCTATTCATATTTAATAAGTATTGGAATTCCTACTCTTTCAGTTTGGATATTATCCTAAAATTAAATGATATTATCTTTACTCTTTTTAAGGAGATCACCAAGTATTGGAATGTCATAATGAATGAAGTATTAACTCATGGTCCATCTAAACCATGTAACACTTCACCTATGTTACTTCTTCTGGATTCCTTTATACAAAATATTAAATATTCTGTAATAACCCAGATCTTCATTTCATGTATGGATCTTTATTTTTGGTGTTTTTAATGAAAATAATAGTTTCCTGAAATTTAATGAGTACACATCGTGTACTTAGGAGTACACGTCGTGTACCTAGTTTCCATGGGTAGTCGTGTACTGGCCGTGTAACGGCTGAGCACATGGTCATGTGGGGTGACTTGGAGACCACCTAAAGTGTGGCCCGATAAAGGCATATACATGCTATGTAATTTTAAAGAACATGCTATTTATTTTTATTTTTATTTGACAAATTGGACCGAGGTCGCATCTCATTCACAGGAAACACTTCTTTTGGCTTCGTCTCATCTAGGATCGACTGAATCCGACGATTCTTCTCTGATCCTCCAAACCATTGTCTTTTCTTCGAATCAAACTCCATCGGTTGTGTTGGAATCGTATTAGTGAGTTCTTCCTTCTTCTAGAGGATCTTCTCTTGATTTCTTATATTTCATGAGATATCCTTGGTTTATCATTTTATATGTTTTCGTAGATCTACAATTTTCTAGGTCGAATCAAAGGCTGGTATTCAACTATATATATCGTACAATGTCGATGTAGGTGGTTTGTTCCTTTCTATAGTTTTTATTTGAATTATATATGCAAAAGTGATCAATACCATTATTCTGGGTATTGTGTGTTTAGGGAATTTAACCCTGTTAATTCTTGCTCTACTTTTTTTTCTTGAGTAGGGATATTGGATTGTGAATAGGGTTTAATTATCTTGTTATGGATGTGTTTTCCCATTTTGAACTGATATTGGTCATTGTTTCTAGTTTTTTCTTGTTAGGTTGCTTTGTTTTCCATGCCTAGTGTTGTTAGGATGGAGTGATATTATCTGATATGTTGTGATATGCTTTGTAGTTATTTAGCCAAGTAGTATAATGTGATTTACATTGGTTCTTAGACATCATTTGTGCATGATTAACATATACAAGGCTGTGAGAACCTGGTGTAGTTAGACCATAGGGGAAATAGATACTGAGGGATTCCCCAGAGTGTCTCATATACTTTCACATTGTGAGACCATAGGTGGGGGGGGGGTAGATGTGAGTTCTCCCTCAGAGTGTGTGTAGTTCCACATTGTAAGACCAGAGGGAGAATTAGACATTGAGTACATCCCCATAGTGTCTGTAATTTACCGTTATGAGACCACAGGGGGAATTGATAGTGATTGATTCCTCAGAGATTCTTTGTTAATCTAAAACATAGGGTTTATACTATGTGAACTTCTCAGAGGGTTGCTTGAGATTGTTTGGTTTTTATTTTAATAAATGTAAATGAATGTAGTTGAAACTGTAGGATTATTTTCTTTTGAGTACTTCCTTGTTTATTACTTCATATTGCATATTTCCTATTATATATATACTCACTGACAATTAAGCATAGATCTTTAGGTGGTTTCCTACTGGGATTCGTCTCACATCCTATTTGGGTCATGCTTTGGGTCCATACAGGTTATATTGTTGCATGTATAGATAAGGGCAGGCACCCTTCTACTTTAGGTACTTGATTGTTGTGGGGCCGGATAGCATGAGACCCAACTGAGGCTTACGATGCTGCTGGAGTAATTTACTTGTTTTCCTTTATACTATTTTTTTGTATTGTATTCCAGAATTGTGACTTATTTGGATACTTTCCTAGACATGTGTGACACACATCATTTATATATGGGCTCCAAATTTTTATCTACTTACAGTCTTCCATTTTTTACTATTGAATGTTATTATTACTACTTTTTCTATTGTTATCTATTTATTTTTGATGTGTTACTCTGACAATGATGGAATTGTTTCCCCACTATCACACCCAAGGACCTCACTGCTAGTCGGAAGTCTCTGGTGTTCAGGGAAATGTGCTTAAGGCCATGTGACCAACCAGGTAGGGGGCACCTTTGGGTGGCACCTGAAACTAGGACATTACAAAGTGATATCAGTGGAATTGTTTTTTTCATGACCTAATGTTTGGATCCTATAGATAGGGATAAGAAGGAATAGGTAGTTTTTAATAAGTTATACCCGAGATTATCTAACCTGTGTATAGGCAAAATCTAATTTACCTCAATTATTACAATTTTTTTGGTTTTTCAATTTTACAGTTGATTTGATTTCACTGTTGAGTAAATCACATATTTTGTGTTGTTATCATTGATGTTATTGAAGTTATATTTCTAATGCAACTTGATGAGATGAGGGTATGTCATTTCATGCATCATATAGTCACTTTCTAGAGATCATATATCATGCATACTTTTCATGCCATATAGGGTGTGTTACTGATTGCATGTTGTTGTAATAGATGTTGTGCAAGATATGCATGTTGTTGTGATAGATACGTTGATTGAATACCTACTATTTTATAGTGTCTTGCTTATTTTAAGAGGTTTTGTTTGAATTAATGCCAAACTTTGGTCTCTGAGGTGTTATGGGCCCTCATGGATCAGAATTTGGTGGATCATTTCATTAATATACTTAAATATAACCAGAATATGATGCAAATCTTTTATTCCCAAGGAGTGTGGCCCCCCACAGATCATAATTTGGTACTTAAATGTTTGTTTTAGTTTTTATGGGGTTCTGTATTAGTTTCTAAGGCTTACTATCTAGAAAAACCCAGAATACACAGTGTGTAATGATTAATACACACCATGTATCCTTCTATTCGGGAAGGAACAACTTTTCTTAAGTACACGCCGTGTACTTTGAGTACACGCCGTGTAGTCCTTAACCATGTGACTATCTATGTGGGCAGAAACACGGGGCTAGAAAATCCTTAGAGGAATATGTCATGTACCAGATGAACACGACCTGTTGTAAGGACCATGTGTCTAGCTGTGTGACTAACAACATAGATGGACGAAGCTTAGGTTGTACACGCTGTGTCCAGATTGAAGACACCGTGTAGAGTAACCCATGTATCTGGTCGTGTGACTAACAACACGGGTCGGTGAAATCCTTCTAGTACATGTCGTGTTTGGTATAAAAATGTTGTGTAGAGTCAACAGTGTCTTCGACCGTGTGACTAACGACACAGGCAGTTGAAAATTAGACAGTACACATTGTTTCCACCTTGAACACATTGTGTGGAGTCGACCGTGTAACCGGTCGTGTGACTAACAACACGGGTCAGTGGATTATTTCTATTGTACGTTGTGTTTGTCACAAACATGTTGTGTAGTTTTATCCTAGGATAACCATGTGGTTTGACCACGTAGAGGAACTTGGGAAGGGGAAGAGGATTTAAGTACACTTTGTGTCCTTATGAGAACATGCTAGGTGTATGGGGTGTTGCACGACTAGGGTTGGAAGAAGTACATGCCCATGTAAAGGATCAAGGAAACACGCCATGTAGGGGTCATAAATTCCATGTATTAATGTTTTTAAAATCCTGAATTATTTCTTTCTCTTGTTCCTTTATTTCACTTTTAAATTTCAGTCCTTGAGATTCTTGAACTTAGGTGTGTGCTCGACCTTGCATATTTATGCCATCGCAGATTCCTTCGGTTTTACACCAGATATAGGGTCTTCTCAAAGTTTCATATATGTTGCTGTTGTGGAGAGCCCGGGGCTCTGTATATCTTATTTTGCTGATATCTTGATGCTAGAAACTCTTTTTGGGACTAGAACTACTAGTGTAAATCAATACAATGAGTGCCCTCTTACGGTTGGTGGGTTTCACTTCTTACGGAACCTTTATGTCTTAGGGATGACATACTATGATTTCATTCTTGGAATGGACTGGTAAGTTCCATTTCAGGTTGTTTTCTATTTCTATCGTCGTAGGGTGAGATTCATGTCATCATAGGATGGTTTGTTTCTACATAAGGGAAAATGAAATGTCTAGGTGATCAGAGCGGGACCCGGGCATCATGGGTTGGGAGGCGTTATAGCCCAGATTTCTAGTTTATAACTGGATGACTAGGGAACTTCATAGATTGACTTTCCTCCAGTGGTGAATTGTTTCAAGGATGTATTTCCATATAAATTTTCAGGTTTTCCATCAGATAGAGAGGTATACTTTTCTATTGAACTTGTGCTAGGAGCAGCATTAGTGTACATTCCTCCTTATAATATGGCTACACCAGAGTTACAGGAGCTTAAGAAGTAGTTATAGGAGTTACATGCAAAGGGTTTCATCTTACCTGGTACTTCTCCCAGGGGTTCATCTATCCTATTTGAGAATAAGGTGGAGGGTACCCTCAGAATTTTTGTGGATTATCGGAAGTTGAACCAGTTGACAGTCAAGAAACGATATCCCTTACCCAGGAATGATTTTCTCTTTGATCATATTTTAGGAGCCTGTGTGTTCTTGAAGATTTAATTGAGATCTGTTTATCATCGGTTACATATTAAACCATCTAATATACCTCTTAAAGCCTTTTGGAGTAGGTCTGGTCTATATGAGTACGTGGTTGTGTCGTTCGGTCTCACAAATGCACCTGTCGTTTTTATGGAACTGAAGAACAGAGTGTTCCATCCATACTTTGATTCCTTTGTGGTGGTTTTTTTTGGATTATATCTTCGGGTACTCTCACACTAGAAACTACCATGCTACCCATCTTTATATCAGTTTGAGTACACTGAGATAGCATCAGTTATATGATATGCTCTCAAAATTCTACTTTTGGATGGACCAAATTCACTTCTTGGGTCATGTTATCTTAGAGATAAGAGTATTAGTAGACCCATAGAAAGTGAGAGTAGTAGTTTCCTGGGAGATTAAAATGAATGTATTTGAGGTACAGATTTTTATAGGGCTGGCTGGTTACTACAAATGTTTCATATATGACTTTTCAAGATTAGCAGTGCCACTGATGGGCCTGACTAAGAAGGGTGTGAAGTACCTGTGGTCAGATTCTTGTGAGTCATCCTTTCGGGAGCTGAAAGGGAGGTTGACGTCAGCACTGGTACTAGTTTTTCTACAACCATCCAAGATCTATACTATTTACTGTGATGCTTCAGGTATCATTCTGGGACCAGCACTTATGCAAGGGGAAGGTGTCATTGCATACGGGTCTCAGTAGTTGAGGCCATATGAGAGAAATTACCCGGTGCACGATCTTGATTTGGAAACAATTATTTATTATTTACGCTATTGGATACATTATCTTATGGGAGAGAATTTTTTAGTTTTAACGGACCATAAAATCCTCAAGAACATCTTTACTCAGCATGATCTGAATCTGAGACAGTGAAGGTGGGTTGAGTACCTTCAATCCTTTGATTTTGAGCTTTCCTACACGCTTGGAAAAGGAAACGCAGTAGATAATGCATTGAGAATGAGGACTTGGATACATGTAGTTCATGAGGCTAGCAGTGAGTGGTAGATTATGTATCTGTTCTCTAAGATGCATTTGGAGGTGCACGAAAGATAGGGATAGATGTTTCTTTCTACTATAGTTGTTACCACTACTCTGCTTGAGCGAGTGAATATGAGGCAGGTATTAGATGCGGAAGGCCTAGTCTTGTGGGAGAGTGTGTCAAGAGAGAACCCTATTACTAGATGGACCATAGGATAGGATGAGATCTTTTGCTTCCAAGGATGTGTATGGGTATTGGTTGACATACGTGAGGAGAAGATGTGGGATTTTCATTCTTCATCTTGGGAAGTTCATCCTGGTGTCACCAAGATGTATCGAGATCTACATTGTCAGTATTGGTGTCAAAGTATGAATAGGGATGTTTCTAGCTTTGTAATTAGGTGTTACACCTATTAGCAGGTGAAGGTGGAGCATCAAAAACCAGTAGGGGTTTTATATTTGTTACCCATTCTTGAGTGGAAGTCGAATGATGTCGTGATGGACTTCATGAAAGGTTTTTCAAGGTCATCACGAGGGAATGATGCAGTTTGGGTTGTCATTGACAGACTCATGAAGGTTTCACATTTCTTACCAATCAATAAGACCTTCAGTGTTTATGAGTTGGTAAGGAGGTACATCTGGGAGATTGTACGTTTACATGGGGTTTTTCACTCTATCGTTTCAGATAGGGACATTTGTTTTATTTCTCAGGTATGGTAGGGATTACAGAGGGATTTGGGTATATAAGTACTTCTGAGTACAACTTACTATCCCCAGACAGATTGACAGTCTGAGCGTACGATACAGGTGCTAGAGGACATGGTCGGAGCATGCATCCTAGATTTTTTAGGTTCTTGGGAGAATCACATACCCCCAGTGGAGTTTTCCTACAATAATAGTTTTCAAGGAACTATTTAGATGGAACCTTAAAATGCTTTTTACGGTAGGCCATGCCGATCACCTCTTTGTTGGCTGGAAGTAGGATAGGAAGCTATGCTGGGACCTCGTCTTTTTCAGGAGACCATGGAGCATGTGGAATTGATTTGGAAGAGAATGGCTACTGTAAAATCATGATAGAATTCTTATGTTGATCAATGGAGACGACCTCTGGAGTTCAAGGTCGGGGATCAGGTTTTCCTACATGTCACCCTGAGGTTGGGACACATGAGTATTAGGAGATAGGGTAAGATTTCACTACGATACATTGGGCCATTTAAGGTTTTGGAGAGAGTCAGGCCGATTGCCTATCGATTATAGTTACCTTAGATATATCAGGTAATGCATGATGTATTCCACGTTTCTCAGCTACGATGTTACTTATCAGACTCATCTCATGTTTTTTAACCTGAGGAGTTTGAGTTGGAGGTGGATGACTTGTTCGAAGAGAATCTTATTCAGATCATTGATCGGAGTGCAAAGGTTCTATGTGGCCGGTCCGTTCCTATGGTATGGGTTTTATGGTAGCATGGGTGTGTACAAGATGTGACTTGGGAGAGGGAGACTGATGTGACATCATAGTGGCTGGAGTTGATCGAGGATTATTCTTCGCCACCTTATTAGGGAAATTTGGGGACAAATTTATTTAATGGGAGAAGTTTATAAGAACCCAGATCTTCATTTCAGGTTTGGATCTTGATTTCTGGTGTTTTTGAGGAAAAAAAGATTTTCTGGTAATTTAAGGAGTACATGCTTTGTACTTAGGAGTAAATGTCATGTACCTAGTTGTCGCAGGTAGCCATGTACTGGTCATGTAATGGCCGAGTACATGGCCATGTGGGGTGACCTGGATACTGCCTAAAGAAGGATCCAGTAAAGGCATATACACGTCGTGTACTTTTAATGAACATGCTGTGTATTTTTATTTTTATTTGCTAAATTGGATCAGGTTGCGTCTCATTCACAAAAAAACACTTCTTTTGGATTTGTCTCATCTAAGAGTGACCGAAGATGATGATTCTTCTCTGAGCCCCTGACCCACTATCTATTCCCTGAATCAAACTCCTTTGGTTGCGTTGGAATCATATCGTTGAGTTTCTCCATCTTCTAGAGCCTCTTCTCTTGATTTCTCCTCTTTCATGAGGTATCCTTGTTAGATTTTTTTAGATGATTTCGTAGATTTTTGGCATTCTAGGCCGAATAAAAAGTTGGGATTCAACTATATCGAGCGTACAACATCAAGGTAGGTAGCTTGTTCCTTTCTATTTGAATTATATATAAAAAAGTTTCCAATAACCTATTTTGGGTTATTGTGTGTTTAGGGAATTTAACCATGTTAAATGTATGATTTGTTTTTTTGCTTGAGTAGGGATATTAGATTGTGAATATAGTTTAATTACCTTTCTATGGATGTGTTTGCCCGTGTTTGAATTGATATTGGTTGTTAGGTCTAGTTTTGCAAGTTAGGCTACTTTTTCATGCCTAGTGTTGTTAGGATGATGTGATATTATTTGATATGCTATGATATGCTTTGTATATGTTTATCCAAGTAGTATATTTTGATTTACATTGTCCGATGTACATCGTTTGTGCACGATTTACTTACACAGGGATGTGGGAACCTAGTGTAGTTATACCACAAGGGAAATATATGTTGAGGGCTTTCTTAGAGTGTATGTTATACTTTAACATTGCGAGACCATTGGGGGATGTGCATTAGTGCTCCCTCATAGTGTCTGTAGTTCCACTTTGTGAGACCACAGGGGGAATTGGATATTTAGTGCTTCCCTAGAGTGTCTATAGTTTACCGTTATGAGACCATAGGGTAAATTGACGGTGAGTTCTTTCTCAGAGAGTCTTTATTAAGTTTAACCAGAGGGGTTAGACTGTGAGAACTTCCCAGAGGGTTTCTTGAGATTTTTTTGTTGTTTATTTTAATAAATGTAAATGAATGTAATTTAAACTGTAGGATTGTTTACTTTTGAGTACTTACTTGTTTATTACTTCGTTTTACATATTGATTTCCATATATATTCACTTACAGTTAGGCATAGATCTTTGGGTGGTTGCCTACTAGGATTCATCTCACACCTTGTTTGGATCATGCTTTGGGCCCAAACAGATTATATTATTGCAGGTATAGATAAGGGAAAACACCCTTTTACTTGAGGTACTTGATTGATGTGGGGCTGGAGAGCATGGGACCAAGTTGAGTCTTGTGATGCTGCTTAAGTTATTTACTTTTTTTCCTTTGTACAATGGTTTAGTACTATATTACAACATTGTGTCTTGTTTGGCTGCTTTCCTAAACATATGTGACATGCATCATTTATATATGTGCTCCATTTGATTATCTACTTGTAGTATTTCGCTGTTTACTATTGCAAGTTATTATTACTACTTCTGCTGTTGTTATCTATTTATTTACGTTGTGTTACTCTTTCAATGTGGGCATAGTTTCCCCACTATCACACACAAGGCCCTCGCTACTAGTTGGTAGCCTCTGGCATTTAGGAAAATACGCTTGAGGCCATGTGACCAACCAGGTATGAGGCACCTTTGGGCGGAACCCAGAACCAGGACATTACATATTATACCACTTTTTGGAATTATCTACCACATATTTTCTATTTTATTCTTCATCCAATGATTCACCTTCTGATACAAGATTAGAAATTGTGATGGTGACTTTATTTTTTGACCCAAGTTTGAATTCATATTTGGGTACCTTCATTGATTTATAATATTACTTATTAATTTTATCATAGAGTTCCAACCCCCTATTTTAAGTCCTCTTCCATTTTTTATTAGAATTTCTTTTCTACACCGAGGTGTGGTTTTGGGAAAAGTTCTAGGATTTATGCCTTCTTTATATGTATGTATGTATGTATATGATAAGATCTACTATTTTTAAAATAAAACTAATGTGGGAACTCATGTTGTCTTCATCCTTCAATCCCAAATCCATAAAACCTAACCATTTAAAAAATAAATTAATAACCTTATCTAAAATCGTAAAAAATGATGGGGAGTATATTTTTCAAAATCCATTGAATCTGTGTGTCCTACTGAGCCCATATCCCCAAAAATGGTTCCAAAAACATTGAAGTCCTATAAGGGTTTTATTAATTCCTATGGAAAATCGTGTTTATAAATATATAAGCATGACACTAAATCACTTAAACTACTAAAGGGTAGTATAAGATATTTATGTACAATGGTTGAACCCATAGAGACAAGGGACCATTGCATAGAAAACTCTAACATAAATAGTTACGAAGAAAATTTTAAAATGAATAAAATCAACATATAATTTGAAAGAATTATGAATAATGAAGTCATTGGGATCTTACAAATCTAGGGTCACAAAATATTGAAGAATAAAATATATAATTGATAGCAAGGTAGATTCAATAATTGTGTTTATGTGATGAATCAATATTGTTCATCACTCTATAATTTCTAAGAACAAATTTTCTTATAGTCAATTACATCATTTTACTCATAAATCAGGTCAGTCAAAACCATATTTAAATATAAATACGGTAACCTAAATAATTGTTATGCATGATTCAAGGTAGTTATTTAATTCATTAAAGGGAACTTATCCTATAAAATATACTATTTTCATGCTCAAATATGTTGGAATATTTATGATAGAAAATATGAATTCAAAACATGATACGAATAATGATTTAAAATAAAAAAATTCCATGCACTCTATCACCCTTCTTTAAAAACCCACAATATAAGAACTACCCACTTACGCCATCCATGATAGGGAGAAAAGTAAATAAACCTAAACTAACCAAGCACACCAGTCTTGAATCCTCTAGTTGAGCCCCATCATTGAACCTCCCTACGAAGAATTACTCCTCTTGACTAGATGAATTTATTCAGTACAAAACATCAACCCTAATTTATAGGAAATGACTCTACCTGCATATCTTCTTATTTCTTGGTGTATCATTCCCACCTTCACTCAAACTAAATCTCCTCCCAGATAGGTATTATAAATCATGTCTCACATTCACTCTATCTTCCAAAAATATACCTTAAAAATATTTCCAAGATGACAAAACTCAAACTATATTCTTCACATGCGGATGTCCACCATACAGTTTGAAAAAAATGCTCATGATGTAAACCGACATCTTGAACACTGGATTTTCTTATCTATGACATGAACTACATGAAACACACCATATCAAATTCTTTATATCAATTGAAAAACCTTTATCTCTCCATAAACACCATTACAACATCCACTATAGCATGAACTTCAATTATTCATGGAAACAAAACTCTAGCCACAGTGAAACCCCCCACATGTCTTATAAAACTAACTATTTACAAAACTATTCAATGTGATGATGGAAGTTAATACCCTATGGTATGATAGTATCGTGAAAACACATTTAGTGGATGTTGAAATGCATCATTTTATGTTATGTAATAAAGGCCTCCTATGAATCATATTTTAAAAAAATCATAATGGAACTAACATTCATAAATTTATACACTTTTTGGAGAAACTTTTACATATTAAAAACTTTAAATACCATTGTGTGAATCCCATTGGTGTAACATGAAACTTCCCTATGTATAAACTTGTGTGAATGCAGGTGTGGTATTTTTGTTGTCATAACTTGAGGGTGCTATAGTTATTATTAGTCTTAATACTATGAGGATGAGTCAAGGTAGATTATCTGTCTCAAATTTAATGGTGTCTTACCCATCACATATTAATGTTATTATAGTAATGAATAAATCCATGAAAACTCTTATCTTTAAAATTGGAATGTATATTAGTGGTACAATATCATTTTATTCATTATTCATGCATTTCATTTAAACCATGTCATTATATATTGATCCCTCATTGGAGTTCCACCTTTTCTAGTATCCAGTTGATATTCCTCCATTATATATTCTAGTTTTGTGATACTCTTTTGGTAATACCCCATTATAGGGCCTCTATTTCTATCCATCCAATTTCTTCCACTATTGGCTCACCTGCATATGATTCATGTAAAAGATGACTCTACATTTTTCTTAAATAAGGATACATTTTTCCTTCTTCACATGAAATATATTTTTTCCTCTAAATTTTTTCTTTTTATCTAACATCCACCATACTATGAATGTGATAATATCCTTCCATTTAATCAAAAATACACCAAATATAGACAAGTAACATAATAAAACAATGAAAATATTACTCTAAAAATAAATCATGATTTTTTTATCACAAAAAAAATGATATCAAATATTATAGGACATTTTATATATCATACCATATGATGGAGGAATCTATATACCATTTTTAAAATGGTGAAATCATTTCATATGTTATGCATCACATGCAGAACTGGGATTAAGAGATGGATGAATTGGATGATAAGAGTAATCTATTTTAGTGTATATACATTAATATCTCACAAGTACTAAAATACTATAAGGACTTTGATAAAAACATCACAACTCTTTATAAATCCATCAAAACTCTATTGGATGCAGTTTATTAAACTCTCTTAGTTTTGGAGATAACTAACTGATAATTATTTTTTTATTGAAATAAACCCCCTTTTAAGGGCTGAGGGGAAAACCATCCAGACATCAAGACTTAAACAAAATAAACAGTCTTCAACCGACCAAACCTCCAGATCAAAAGCAGCGATCACTACAAAATAGAAGCTCCTCCCATAAAAAATAACCATTAAGACCAGCTTACATTATTCCATCGCAGGATGGCATGTTGTCCCGTGCCAAAGAGCACGGGCCTGGTACCGATGGCCAAGGCCATACCCTCTCAAACGTCTGATTTTGAAAATCCAGGAAACCATGAAAGCTCTTTGCCTTGAACCTCATCTGGAGCATCATCTTGAAAGAGAATGAATACAAAATACTTGGAGATGCGGCCCATTGAGACCAAACCTTTGGAAAACCTTCACTGCTCTCCATCCGACCAAAATAAGAAAACCTTACAATCAATTTACATACACACATCAATCACAGACACCGAACCCAAGTCCAAAAAAAACAAAAATCCCAAAGCATGAACTCAAATAGAAAAACAGGATAGAAATCAAGGAGACATCACCACCACTTCACAGAACTAGTCCATACTACTGTAATGCCTTCAGAAACTCACTTCAACATCATATTTCAATAGCAGAATCAATCACCACCCTCGACCAGAAATCAAAACCAGAACCAGTGTAGAAACGACTGCGGCATTTACCCATCACATGACCAAAACCAAAAGCAAACGTAGAAAAGGAATAAGAAAAACAAACCAAACACCGCAAAGGGTACCTCCCAAGTTTCTCCAGAAGAAGACCTCACGGAAAACCAGAGTCGCATATCTCGATGCCGCCTTCGAACCCGCACAGAAAGACCAAATCCTCCCAGCACATCTACATCCAACATGAAACGCGATGGAAACCTCAGGACACGGTATCTAGAGATCAATATCTGTAAGAACATCGCACTGCCATGAAAACCCTAGCTGATAGGGCGAGAAGAGGGCAGAAAAAGATGGAGAACACCGAGAGAGACGACCCCGCCTGACGCCGCCACTGGAGGTTAAATCACACCATGAACACGCCGATCTGAATCTCCAAGGAGAGATCCGAAGTCGATCCATGAAGGTGGATAAGATGGCGGTGCGGGGGGAAACCTATTGACGTGATTCCCATAACGAGCTCAAGAGTGATTCGTATCCCTCTTTGTTTTGGAGATAACACAATGTCAAAAATTCAATCCTTATTTTATTGCTTAAATGTGTGATCCTTGGGAATTTATAGCATTGAAAAAAATATGAATTCCATAATTCATGGATGTAATAATATATGTTCCTATAATGAAATTTATGTGCTACTCAAGTTATAAAGGGGTTTGGAATGATCTTGATCGAACACACCCATATCTACATATGAATTTTTATACTACAAGATATATCATATACATCATGTGTATACTTATATAATCTATTTTTCATAACATTTAGTGGCCACTAGACAAGGAACATATCACTCTATTATCATTCATCTAATATATTCACGGTTCTCTAAAATAGACTAGCCACTTTTAATGAATACATCACATGTCATTCATCCAAGTAGTTGAGCACTTCACATATCATCCTACTAATATAGGCAATGCATTTCCTTGGTATAGTTTAACCAAGATCCCATTTTTTTCTCTTTATACAAGTGACTAAATCCAATTTTTATTGAAATCAACAGATGACATGATCAAAAACATACACAAGAACCCATGATTAACTCATCCTCAAGGATAAAAAATAATGGTATTAAAGTATGAAGGTTCACATGATAAGTATCTTTCCAACCTCGGGAATTGGGAATTATTAATAAGAATACATCCCAAAGTATATTAATGATTATATAGAATTATATGTTATATACTTTCATATTCCAATCTAGATAATAAATATTTACTAATTATCTCATGATTCTATTCTTTTTATTTCATACATCTCTATGTATTGTATACAATATTCTACAGACACTAATTTCAACATATCATCACAACCCATAATACTTCAATGTGATCATTGATTAGGGATAACTCAAAGTCATACATTGAAGAGATGATATTATTCCACTATTTATGTATAATTTTTAGCACACATGGATGAATGATAAATTGAGATTTCCTTTATTATAATACCCATGATACAACCCCATTAAAACAACCATCATATATAGACTCTCATGTATCTAATACCTAGAGACTTCAAATTGTAATGAACCCAATCCCAGTAACTTATAATGGGTGTCTTCTTTATTATATTTGAATAAGATTCAAGGAATAACATACCAAAGGATAGTAATGTTTAGTAGTCTTGGTAAATTAGATACATACATGATTTCCATATTAAATTTAAATACAAAAATTAAAAAATTGTTTTTTAAAGAATATCATTATTCCTTCAAGAATATCATTGGATATATTTCATAGTAAACTTCTTGGAATCGTGAAAATGGAAAAAAAAATAAGGGTGATCTCAAATAATTTATAAGGGATATAAAGTGGAAGCTATTATGAGTGAATAAAGAATGATCAATACGACATAATCAATATGGAAAGGTAAATATCTGATCACATATTCCATTTAACCAATAACTTGAATATCTTAATTTGAAAATAAATAACCCATATGGAATGTTAGATAACTAACCACGAATTCCATTTAAATAACTTGACTATCATGAATATATAAAGAATAATCAATATTGAAATGTAAATACATAACACACATTTCATTTAAATAACTTGACTATCATGAATAGATAAGGAATAATCAATATGGAAAGATAAATAGCAGAACACACATGCCATTTGAATAACTTGACTATAATGAATAGATATAGAATAATCAATATGTGAAGGTAAATAACTGAACACACTTACCATTTAAATAACTTGACTATCATGAATAGAAAATAATAATCAAAATGGAAAGGTAAATAATTGAACAAACATACCATTTAAATAAATTGACTATCACGAATAGATAAGGAATAATCAATATGGAAAGGTAAATAAATGAACACATATTCCATTTAAAAAACTTTAATATCCTGAATAGGTAAGGAATAATCAATATACAAAGATAAATTATTTAAAATTCATTCCATTTTATCAATAAACTAAGAATTAAATGATTTTAGAGAAAATAGCATTAAAAAATATCATGGATAATAATAACTAGATTCTTAATAAATTAAATTCATTATTATTATAAATTATGATATTAGGAATCATGATACCACTATTTTAAAGATGATTCACAAGAGATTTGAAAACTGATGGGTATGTATACACAAGAAACCCATTTAAATAAGGATATGACATTGTTTCCTCTCATGATACTATATATGCATCATAGGTATATCTATAACCAGGATCCACCCATATATGGATTTCCAAATCATTACACATATATTGAATAATCTATTTAATTCATGAATAATTTTCATTATAAAAAAGTTTCTGTATCAAGTAAGGAATACAGATTAATAATAATTTCCTCATTCAATCATTGACATTCAAAGTAAAATACAGTATGTAAAAATGATAAGATTTTTAAATAATAAATATATCCCTGATAAATATTATGGATATTTAGGGGAAATTTAATATCAAATGGTGATAAGATATTTAATATTTCAAGAGAAAGTTAATGATTGGAAAATTTAATCAAGAAAAAGGATATCAATACTTTCCTTGGTCAAATTGATCATAAACCATCTAGATAAAAAAATAATGATGGTATAAATAAAACATAACCTCATATTATCATTTTTATATGGAATTTTTGATGTTGTTCATGAAAAAAAATTCTATAAAAATTTCATTAAAAATCCTTTTAAGAAAAATAACATTTTCAATTTGAAAATATTTTTTAACAATAATTTTACATAATATTTTGAAAATAATTTTCTTTCAAAATAACCTTTGAAACTTATACATGAATATTTAAAAAATTAAGTGGTCATGACGGTAGGAAATTATATCCATTTCATACACATTAAATAAAATATTCTTTTCACATTTTTAGTAAAATCTAAACCAGCCTTGTTTGGAAAACAATATGAATATTCCATTCAATTTATTTTTTAAAAAATTAAATAATGTATAAAAATTAATTTAATAAATTATTTTATAATTTATAAAAAATTTTGTAAACATTTTTATATAACATGGTTTGGCAATAAAAAGGATTTTTGATGGAAGAGATAAATGATGTCATATTTATTAAAAATATTTGTCTCAATCATTTTAAGTAACAAAGAGAGGAATAAGGAACTATTAATTAAAAATATTGTTAATAACTAGAGGATAATAAAATTATTATGGTTTATTATAAAATTATCAAATAATTTCCTTCAATATAAATTCAATTACAAACTATCTTGATTAAAATAAGATTTTGAAATATACCCTTACAAGGATCATAAATTTGAAGTGATAATTAATCAATGAATCAATTATTTTTATCAAATTTAAATCCACATAAAACAAGTGTAAATAAAACATAATACATATATATATATATATATAATTATTTACACATTTAATATTTTCTTTTAAAATAAAATGAATAAGTAATATAACCTAATGAAAAGAAATTGAGTTCTGAAATTATATACCACGTGGTAATTTTCAATTAAAATACCCTTAGATAAAATAATTTATATTAAAATAAAAAATACCATAAAGTATGACGTTTTCATGATATTTAATGAATAGTGATAAGTATATACACTTTATAAAATATATTAGGTGCATAATATTACAAAATTTCCCAATAAAGATAAATTGAGATGAAGTGCCTGATGTCTTGCTTCCCATTGGTTTAATGTAATTTAACTTCGTGTATAATAGTTTTAATCATGTTATTAATTTATAAAAACCATATTAAAATTTAATATATCATATATAAACCACTAATAATATTTTTTCACCCTATTTTTAGTAATATTTCATTGTTTTCATTATTTCGGGTGTTAATTGAAATGTTTTCTCATGTGTGTTTTGTCATGAAAGTTTCAATTCAAAAGAATATTACATAGTTCCATCATATCTAGAGCGATATTAATGTTATAAATATCATTTTTTTCATTATATTCATCTTTATAATCATTATTTAAATTGAACGTGGAGAATGGATCACATTGCTTCATATAAATGATAGGGCATACGTATGCACGATTGACGTTATCATTTCCTTAATGGGTGAACGGGTAAGGAAGTGGTTGATATTTTATTTTCAAAAAATAAATATCATGTCATATATATGTCCCATATATTCATTAAATATATCCTTATTACTTTCCATGTAATGCATAAGTGAAAAATGAATCACATGGCATCGTGAGGCGGTAGTCTTCCAAACACATGAACAAAATTATCATATTTTAAATAACATGGAAAGTAAGAATAAATATGTGATATTATAATTATATAAGTATAATATATTCGTATATATCATCTAAATATTTTAAATCCATAATTATATATGACCTTGAAAGGTGGTGATGGAAAGTGAATTTCATCGGTTTGTGAGGTGGTAGTCCACCATACACGCGATCGATAGTTTCATTACCCACTAGATAGAAGAAAAGATGGATATAGGTCATGTCATTAACATAATAACATCTTAGTTTATGGGAGATATTTTTTTATTATAAATTTATTATTTATTAAGATTTTAATGGTGTGTGATAAGTAATAAAATAAAAAACAATCGTTTAATAACATTAACTCTTCTACAAATAACCTCTTTAGTTTTTCACTAGAAGCCTTCCTAGGACGAATTTTTTATCTAACTAAGGGATCTTGGATGTTTGGAGGGGAGTAAGGAAGTGGATTGGGTAGGGAATTTCTAAAAAAAATGGTTTTAGATTTGTGAATAGAAGAGGAGAGGGGGTGGCCTTATATAAGTAGGGGAGAGGGAACACATGAAATTTTTTATCACAATTAATTACACCTACATTTTTATCAAGACTTTCGCAAGAAATTTTAAAATTAATGGCTATATATATAATAGAAACCTATTTGACTAAGGCTAGAAAAATCATTCAACTCATGAGACTACTGATGCATCGAGGGGATATCTATTACTGGGCCCCACACATATATGTATGCCTAAATCATTCCTCATATATCAAATAATTAATGTATTTCATGAACAATATTTCTTATCAATAAATTTCTGTATTGAGTAAGGAATATAGATTAACAATAATTTCCCCACTCAATAATATAACTTTAAAAGTAGAATACCATATTCATAAATGATATATGGTTTAATTAATATATATACATGTTAAATAATAGGTATATTTAGGCTGAATGTAATTTCCAGTGGTGATAAGAAAGTGAATATTTCAAGGTAAAGTTAATGATTGTTAAAATTAATCATGAAAAGAGAATGCCAATACTTTCCCTCATCAAATTGGTTAAAAACCATCCATATAATAATAATTATGGTATCTATAAAAAATATCCATGTTCGATCATAATTACAATGAAGCATTTATGTCATTGATGAATAGAAATATAATAAAAATTTCATTAAAAATTTTCTTAAGGAAAATAACATTTTCACTATGAAAATAATTTTTTAAAATAAAAGTTCACAAAATATTTTTAAAATAATTTTCATTGAAAATAAACTTTTAAAATTATAAATTATTATTTTAAACATTCAATGGTCATGATAGTGGGAAATTTCATGCATTTCATACTCATTAAAACAAATATTCTTATAACATTTTTGGTAAAATCCAAACAATAGATGTTTGGAAAAAATTATAATTCCTTTAAAAATATTTTTTAAAAAGGTAAAAAAATATTTATTTAATAAATAATATGGATACATTTAAATAACATCTATGAAAACATTTTTATAAAACTTAGTTTTGGAAGAAAATAGATTTTCATCCAAAAAGAGAAATGATGTCGTAGTTCATTAAAACATTTTATCAATCATTTTAAGTACCAAAGTTAGTAAAATGGAACTATTATGTGAAAAAAAATTATGAATAACCATATGAGAAAAAAATGAAAGGGTATTTTTAGATAATTATCAAATAATTATTTTAATTAAAATTCAAGTATAAATACTCCAAATTAAAATGACATTGTGAAATAAAACTACAAAATCATAATGTTGAAGTGAGAATTAATAAATGAATAAATTATGTTTATAAAATGTAAATCCACATAAAAAAAGTGTAAATGCATCATAATATAGTAAAAATTATTTACACTCATTATCTTATAATGTCAAAGATAATGAATAATTAATAAAACACATTAAAAATATATTGAGTTATGAAATTATTTACCACTTGGTAATTTTCATGTCAAATCCTCTTAGATGAAATAATTCAAATTAAAAATTAAAATACCATGAATTATGAATTTTTCATGATATTAATTAAAAAAGGGGAATATATACACCATATAAAATAAATTTGGAGCATAACATTACAAAATGCCTCAATAAAGGGAAATTGAGATAAAGTTCCTTACACCATGCTTCCTTTGTGATGAGAATGATATAACCTTCGCTATAATGGTTTTTATAATGTTAATAATTTATACCAAAACCATATTCATATTTATAATATCATATATCATCCTCATATAACATTTTACCACCCTATAGTTAATAATATTTCATTATTTTCATTATTTTGGGTTTTAATTACCCTGTTTTCTCATGCATGTTTTGTCATAAATGTTCTAATTAATAAGAATATTATATAGTTTCATAATATCTAGACTGATTTAAATTCTATAAATTTCATTTTTTTTATTATATACGTATTTATAATCATTATTTAAATTGAACATTGAGAATGGATCACATGACTCCTTGGAGATAGTAGGTCGCACGTATGTACGAGCGATGTTATCATTTCTTTAACGGGTGATAGGGTAAGTAATTGGGTGATATATTAGTTTTGAAAAATTAATATAATTTCATATATATCACATATATTAATTAAATTTATCCTCATTACTTTCAATGTAAAGCATATGTGAAAAATGTATCACATCGCTTCGTGAGGCGGTAGACTACCGTACACACGAGCGACGCTGTCATATTTTAAACGGGGTGTAAATTTAGAAGTTATATGTAATATTAAAATTAAATAAGTATAATAATTTTATAAATATCATATAAAAAATTTAAATCCGTCATTATATCCATACTTTAATGGTGTTGATGGAAAAAAATTATATCGGTTTGCGAGGCGGTAGCCCTCTGTACACATGATTGACAGATTCATTTCACATTTATTGGAAGAGGTTTTGGATATAGGTTTTTACAATAACATAATAACATATAAGTATATGTTAAATTATATTATTATTATAATATCATAATTAAATAATATTTTAAGGATGTGGAAGAATAAATAAAATAAAAATGATTATTTAATAATGTTACCTCTTCATCAGAAATCCTATTTAAGATGGAACCAAAATCCTTAATATGATATATTTATAATAGAAACATGGGATATAAGATGTTTTTTATGGTTTTAATGAAGTGATTTTGGACGGTATTTGGTGAACTAAATGGCTTTGGAAGTGTAAAGAGGGGAGGAGAGGGGGCAACTATTTATAAGAATGGGAGAAGAAACAAACGGAATTTTTGAAAAGAATCAATTACACCCACATTATTATAATTCTAAAAGCCTCCAAAATGGGTCATTATTTACCCCTAGAGGTCATAATGTCTAAATATTGCTAGAAAATAGGTTTTGGACATTTTTTTAGGTAATTTTGTCCTTTTTTTAGTTGAACCCCAAATAAATTAGTTTTTACCTTAACTACGGTAAATAATTTTTTAAGATTTTACTATTATAAATCTAAAATATTAAGTTGAAAATATTAGATGATATAAATTACTGTAAATAAAAATATGGCATACATTTTTTTTTCAAATTCAATTCACCCAATTAGAAGAATCCAATTTAAAATTACACCCATAGATGTAATGAAAAAGTGGGGTTTCAAAGAGAGACTTTTCATTAGAGAAATTTTTAATATAAGAAAAATCAACATGAGATTGATTAAAATTTAATAAATAAGATAATTTAAAATATAATTGATCTAATTTTTTGTTAAAATGAATTTAAATTATAATTTTAACATTAAAATTATTTAAACAAAAAATTATTTTTCAATAAAAATGGTATTTCACTGTTTATCAAAAAATGAATAATTTCAAAAAAATACTGAAAATTCACCCTAAGATAATTTCTATATTATTATTTTAAAAATGAAGTTAATTTTATCATAAAAATTTTCTCTTAATATGGACAAAATTAATTTTAAATCATGTGTGCAAAGTGCGATAATACCTTCTTTTCAAAAAGTACAGTTTTTCAGAAAACATTTCTTTTTCTTTCTAATGATTCTTATTAAATTTCTAATAAATAAAAAACAAATTAATTTGTTTATACATGTTTAAAAAAATATAAATTTAATAATTTAAATACTACTATTGATACTCTTCATATTAACAGCTAGGTTATAACGGTATACTATATTATGATTCATTTAGACCAAGGTTTTCATGTTTCACAAAATATCGAAGAGATCAAATTTATTTAAAAATAAATATATAATAATGTCTTTTGGTGTTACATTATTTTATAAGATCGTTTTTTCTATCATATATTCTATTGAACCCCACTTTCTTCTTTTAAAATTTTTAGGTGTTACACACGTGGTGCTCATGTTTTACTGTGTTAATGTATTAGTTAATGGATCGGCTATATTCTCCTCTATAAACACAAAATAAATATTTACATCACCCCTATCAATGATATATCGAATGAAATTGTATTTTTGAAGTATTTTTTTGACATTTTGTGAGACTGAGGTTCCTCATTTTGAGTAATAAGACCATTTTTATCATAATAAATAATTATTACTCCCTCAATTATAGAAATAACCCTTAGTTTTGTGATAAACATCTTGATCCAAAAAACTTTTTTTGTAGTATCTGATACACTTATGTCCTATGTATTTGTTTTTGTGTCTTATGTGATGGATTTCATTGAATTATACCAACTTATAACTCCAATATTTAATAAAAATATGAAACTATATTGAAATATCATATCATCTCATTTAGATTGGAAACTAGTATTAGTGTAACCTTTTAAAATAAGATTTTATACTCCTCCAAAGAAAAAAGAAAACATCCTTATTTATTCATACGCACTTATGTATTTTGTTGATAGTAATACAGTGACTCATAATTATTTTATTTCTATATATATTTTTTTTCAAAGAATAATCAACATTGATTCATGACCATAACATGGAATACATGCTTGAACCTAGGGCAGATACAAAAGGAATTTTATCTTTCACATCTAACTCTTTAGAAGGATATTTAATCTTACTAATATTTGTGCATGAAACATTAGAAAGTATCTATTTTTTGAGTTCTCCATGATAAATTTTTTCAAAACATTATTAATATATGTGTTTTAACTCATTCCAAGTAGCCTCATCTGTATATCTCTACATATATTCGTATCCAGTATATTAGATGCTTCACCCATGTCAGTCATCAACAATCATTTTCCAAACCATGCCTTTGAAGAATATAAAATTAGGATAATATTTTAGATAAGAAGCATGTCATACATATATAATATTTTATATTCTAAATCACTCCCACTAATATACTTATATACATAATATTATTATTCTATCTTGAAGAAATTTAAATCCTTGAATAGATTTTCCAACTGAGTGTTCGAGCCTCACAAGGTTTTATTTAATCCATAAATTTATTATTGTATATTTTGAACCTTAAAATGATCACTTGGAACTTTTAAATCTTTGAGCTATATAATATAAAATTTTATTCTAAATTCCAAGTATAGAAATCTATTTTGACACCCGTTTGATATAATTAATAGTCATAATGAGCCACTATGACAAGAAATATCCAAATGGACTTTATCATTGAAACTAGAAAATTTTTGTCTTCATATTCAAAACTATGAATTTGATTATAACCCATTTCCATTATATTTAATTTATTTGTAGACACTCTACCATAAATTTTATTTTTCTTATGGAAACATCAATTACTCCCTATGGGTATCACATCTTTAGGTGCATCCACTATGTTTCAAGCTTGGTTAGTGTAGGTAGAGTTTATCTTGGATTTCATAGAATATATCCATATATCTAAATTATAACTCTAAATTGACTTTCTCTAGGTAGTAGGTTCATAATCTATGCATATTAATTCATCATCCTTTTCTAAAAATATTATCTCTTAGGCTCTTTATGATTCCTATTCTGGATTCAAGGTTCTTATTTAACCTGATTTAGTTCTTTATCAAAAAATCATTGAGAATACAACTCAAATACCATATAAATAACTTTTTTGAAATTTAAAATCACATCCAAGAACGATCTTGTATGAAAATTAGGGAAACAAGGAAACTAGAGGCAAAGGAAATTTTTTTTCACAATTTATAATTGTGTGAGCCTATTCTTGAATCACAACACAACTCTAGAATTATGTGATCACAAAACTCTTCTATAAAACTACACACTGAGATGAAGTAATTATAAATACCCCACAACTCCTAATTTTATGGGTTGGTACTCAAAATTCAATGGTTCTTCAATCTCATCTTGTGTGACCCTTTTTAATGAGCACTCATGTAACCCAAGACTGATGTGGGTTCCAAAAGGTGAAAACCATATGTGAATTACCTCACACAATTTAATTAATTAATTTTATTGTGATTGATATTTTCTTATTAAACTAACTTATATAAAGAACATGAGTTCATGCAATGGTCCATGCATAACACAACTCATAATTTTACATGATAGATAACTTGAACGAAAACCACATTTAAACTCCCAAATTTAATTCCGCCATTCACCAAGCATAGTTTCATGAAAGTTGATCAGACAAGGGACATTAATATTACCAATCCAGAATTTCATATTCCAAATTCCATATTCACTACTAGTTTTGACACCTTATGTCTATCCTCTTTTAATCATACATGGTTGGGGTATCATATGTGCATGTTTCTACCAATAGTAGGCCCAATAATCCCTATACAGTCCACAATAAAAGAGGGATGGGAAACATATAAATAATCCCCACTCAATCTATCCCAATTCCTCTAAACCCTCTAGGAATCACATTCATAATCTTCACTCATTCCCTCCCTATTCTTATTCCCCCACTAAGAATCTATTTTATAAGTCATATACATTTAATTCTTATTCCCACACACCGTATGGTAATCTTAATGTGTAATCTCCACACAATTCCCCATTAAAACTCCTTTATTAACATGAGCATCCTTACCATATTATGTTAAACTTCATCTTAAAGTTCTATTACATGACCCTAGTCTATGCACTTGATCATGGTGTATGCTGTAAGTGGTCCAAATTCAATGTGTTGGAGCCTATAAATTTTATGGTGAAATATTGGTGTTTCAAAACATGCAATAATCATTAATATGGTGGTTATACATTAGATAATTCTCCTCAATGATAGAAAAAAATATGTGGTAAACCAAATCAATAATGTAGAAATAATTATATGATAAAGTGATTCTTAAACACTACAAAAATTAATTGTAAATTATATATGATCATCATGTCTATAGGGGGTTTCAGGGTCTCTTTTGTCTAAATCTAAGGATAACTCTAAAGATGTTAGCAAAAAATAAACTATTTTAGACATACCATATCA
Organism: Viscum album; assembly: GCA_963277665.1. Taxonomy (NCBI): domain Eukaryota; kingdom Viridiplantae; phylum Streptophyta; class Magnoliopsida; order Santalales; family Viscaceae; genus Viscum; species Viscum album. Next base: position 893,370,712 of record OY728147.1, read on the forward strand.
CTTATTTTACACTCTAGAATCTTTAGGAGGTTCCTTCTAGTGTATTCTTAATAATTGGTTCATAGTTTTTCAACCCATCTAAGAAAACCATGAAACATTATTTATCATGTATAATTAACCTTCACGTTTGTTGCATCGTTAGAAAAAATCTTGCATCTAAATGATAAAAATGACTTTTATGTTTGGATCATAGTCATCTAGAACCTATAAGGTTGGTGCAATGTTTTCCAAACAGTACATATTTTTTAGCTTTTTTAAAATAACTGAAATTACTCTTATACCCTTGAAAATTTTAACCATGGATCTCCTCCCTTTCCTTATATGTTCTACAAAGATATTCATTGATGGTGGAGGTTTTAGAATCGCTAAATTCAAAAATCCAGAACAATTACTTAGTTATTATATTAGTATAAGAAACAAGAGATCATATAACCCATGATTAATTATTTTATATGTCTTGGAAAACTATATACATACATGACATCCATATTAAATTGGAGATTAAAAACATATAATGAAAAAAAACATTATTGCATCCTTGAAAATAATTCAAAGATTCATTCTTTATTTCATGGGTAAATTCAAAAAAAAATAATGAGTTTTCTCATATTCTATGTGATGATTATGTATAGTGTAATATATTATGATTAATTAATCCATATTACATATGGAATAGCAGATAATAAAAACATATATCATTCAATCAAAAAATTGAGTTCAACTTACATCCATGGATAATATCAATATAGAAATCACATGGATAATGAATAATAAATTCTAAATAAAGGAAATTCATAAATCTAGACATTAATGATCTTAACATCAAGGACTCTCCCATGATATCATGAATCATATTATAAATTTATTGTCTAAGAAATTCTTAACAAATATGAAGGTGTAAGAAAAATACCCACCCAATATAGAATTCCCTCTATTTTATCTTATGAGGCATGTCGATGAAACAAGGGTCTATCTATAACTAAGTACAAAATATAAATTTCACATCCAATGTATTCCCCATATATTGAATTTTCAATACAATTCATTCTCAAGATGACTTCAAAATCAATAATTATCCTCATTGATTTAAGAATATGGAATATTCCCTACTAACTAAAATAATTATCTTAATAAGTTTCCATCAACTCATACCTTATATATAAGTGGTAGGGGGTAAATAAAATATCAGAGTAGTAGAAATTATAAATTATAAATCCATCATACCTAAAATAAAGACATTGAGGAGAATATAATGTCCAAGTGAATGTGATCAAGATAATGTTAATGAACACAAAACCATAATTCATTAATGGAATAAAGAATACAATAAATTAATCATAAATAAATTTTCTTATTAAAACCAATCGTTTCAAATACAAACATAGAATGGAATAAAAAACATCCATGAAATGGTGATTCAGAATGAATCTATAAATCAATTAAAAAATTCTTTTCATTCCATTATGAAAAAATAAAATTTTATTTTTACATAAAAACTCATATAAAGGATTTTTTTGAAGAACCATTGAATTAGGTAAAGAAAGTAAAAATTAGTTTACAATGAAATTTAAAAATATTTTAATCATAACTAAATAAATAAATTCATGAAACTTTTGAAGAACATGGATATGGTGGAAGAAGATTTTATAGCATTCAAAATAATATATTAATGAAAAATCCATTACATGTAACTTAATTGTTAATTTCTTTATCTAATAAGGGAATAATTGGAAAATAAACATATAAAACCCATAAATAATTATATGAGAAGAAAAGATATGGGATTTAAGAAATTAGGTTCATATAATTTTTCCAAAGGATGCCTGAATATTAAGAATCCCAAAATAAAATGAGATTATAACAGAAATCCCTTAAAAAATTGTTAATATCATAATAAAATACTCATAAAAAATGGAAAATTATATATATATTTAAATCCACATAATTTCCATTAAAATAATAATAATATGTATTCATGGGAAGTATATACCCTACACAGAAGAAAAAAGTGATGAATAAGGCATATTTATCACAGAAGAAAAAGTGAGATGAGAAACCCTTACATTTGGTCTCTTCTTAGTCATAGGTTTATCATAATCCTATATAATGATTCCATAATTTTTACTCACTAATACCAGAATCGTACCAAATATTACCCACATATAACATCCTCTCACCCATTTATTAATAATTTATTATTAACACCATCATCCCATGTGTTAACTCTTCAATTTTTCCAGTATATTTATGTTCAGTAGTTTAATACTTTCATCTAGGTAATGGTTTTAAAATATCTAAAATTTAATAATTATTTAATTATATATTTTATAAGTTAGATATAATTTTAGAACATTCCATGTATGGTGTCCATGATAAATGGATTACATCTTTTCATATAGACGGTTGTCCGTACTTATGCACAAACGACAATTTCATTTTTATACATGGTAGAAAAGAAATAAATTAGATCATATTTTACTTTTATAGAATAATATAAATTATATATATTTTATATTTACTCATTAAATCCACCTTTATGGTCATCCATGTGAGGTGGTATTGAAATATTAATCACATCACTTCATGGATGTGGTAGTCCGCATGTACGTACAAGCGATGTTAAAAATTTCAAAAGGTTTCAAAGGTATAGAGTTAGTTAATGTACTAAATTTATAGAATCATAATTAAGTTATAAATATTTTATATATTCATTTTATCCATCATTTTGACTAGACATGAAAGGCGGTGATGGAAAATGAAACATATTGCTTCATGTAGGTTGTAATCCACATCTATCCATGAATGATAATTTCATTTCCCATAAGATATAATTGGAGATGAATAAGTGTTATTAAAAATGAATAATTATATTTATTTATGTAGAATATACTGATGTTATTATAAGAACATGTTTATAGAATATTTTAAGGAGGTGGAAGAGGAAATAAACAGGAAATTAGTTGGTTAAGATTTATACTTTTCTTTGAGAAAACACTTTTTCATTACACTTTAATAAATACTATAATGGTCCAAGGATAATAATATAATCTCTATAAATTTTATATGGAATATATAAATTTATTTAATTAGATATTTTCCAAGCTAAATTGATGATGAAGTGTGAGTAAGAGAGAACAGTTGGTTCCCTTTTATAAGTGAGGTGTGTGGGAATCCTCTGAATGCATGAAATATTAATATACAATATGTGTCTAACTCATTTCATAAATTATAAATATGATATGGTTGAAATATATTAGAATACTAATATTTAGAAAAATTTAAGTGGTATTTTTAACATTATATCCTAGTTTACCCCTAGTTAACCGTTTTTCTTTAACCATGGAAACACATTTTTCAATATATGATGGTTATGAAAGTAATTTTAAAAATTAAAAGTTGAACATACATGAATAATGAATTATAGGATAAAAAATATACAATAAAATTATATTAATATATGGTTTTTATAATTTTATACTAATTTAAAAATTATATCTAATCATTAAATATCATTTAAAGTCATTATCATGACTTTTCACTTATCTTAACATTAAAGGCATCAAGACAATAATGGGATTTGAATTTAAAATCCTTGAACTTTATAGGTAGTATAAAATTATATTATAAATTTTTTGAGTATGCTTATTCATCCAAAAAGTACTACTTGTATTTTTTTAATATTCCTTATTTGGGTTTTCTACCACTTTCACATGCATTGTTTTGGTGGTGCTTAAGCATTCAAGGTTATTATACCATCACTAAAAAATAACAATAAATTAATTTTACAAATAAAATTTATTCATATTAAAAATAACCATTTATAACTTTTAATATATTCTTCTTATCTCTATGATAACATATTAAATATATTTAAATAAAGAGAGTGACATTTTGTATTTATTCATTGCTTAAAGTAATGTAAATATCATTATCAAAGTAAAATGGACCAAGAATGAAATCTACTATATAGTTAAAAGTTGGGTAACCTTTAATACATGTGTTTACACCTTCTTATTTTTGTTCCCTCTAAATAATTACAATATACTCAATTCCTCTATTTCCTACCCCACCCTCCCATGTTTTTCATCTCCTTCACATAGGGTTCCCACTGTACATCCACTCATGAATAGACTCCCTAATCCACTTCCTATAGGAAAATCGACAACTTCATCACCCTTTATGACCACCTCTTGAACCTCCTTTCTTCATATCTTCCCTGTCAATCCATTGTCGACCAACTTCTCTAGGATTTATTTCTTCTAAACTATAACTCTATGTTCCTTCACTGAACTCAATGACGGGTAAACCATTCCCCTTACCGAACCTTCATCACATTCCCAAATCTATTAAAAACAAATTAAATGTAGAAAATATTACTCTCTTGATGAATTCCACATATGGTATGTTCTTATTCATACCTTCTCTATTAAATTTATCTCTGGTATAAAATTTTTCATTTCCCCTTATTCATACAAGTTTTTCATAAGATATTACAATATATCTATTTTCCCGAATAAGCAATTAGGGAATATAATTCATTCAAATAGAAAGTATTTGTTTACCTCTCCATGGATTCTCCGACCCTAGACCTCCACTGCCCCATAGAAGGTATGTTCTTCATTCCTTCAAAATTTATTTTCTCCCTCCTCTATAATATTTAGTATTTCCCTTTTCTTATGAATTTTTCTTACATTATTACAATACATATGATTTTTTTATTCAGAAATTATGACCTCAATTTCATTTATTATTCTAGTATTTTATAACCAACATGTTTTTTAAAGATGGTAGATATGTACTCTACCAAATAAAAATGTAAAGAAGTTCATGTCAGTCTAACTAATTTTATTCAATACAAAAATATATTTTCTATCATATAGATTGTATTTACTCCGCATTACTAATTTGTATAAATTTCTTAGGTTACATGCATAATAAAAATTTTTCCATTAAAAGTTATATTATATATACTATACTCAAAATTATGCATATCCTAATTTTATTGAACTCCTTAACAATTCAATAAAAAGATAAATGATACAAATATGAAACCTCCATCAAGTTATAGAGAAGAAAGGTTCCAAATGAGACTATAAGGAAACAAAAGAAAATAGGTTTTCAATTAGGTATTAATCTTTACTTTTAATTTTACTATTGTTTATCATTTATTAACTATTTATATTTATTTTATTTTCACAATTACAGGTTTAATCTCTATTTGAAATTATTTGATTACAAATATTGAATTGTATCATACTTCTATAACTAAACCACTTCCATAAAATGAAATCATGTAGAGAGGAACACACATTCCATTATCACCTATATATTTTAATGGTTTTCAATTAGGTATTATCTTTTAATGGTTCACCTATATTGAATTGGTTCATTCATTTTAAATTTAGTGATATAATAAATTTGGTTTCATAATTAAAATTAAATTACCATAATTTGGTAAAATTTATATTCTTCTAATTTGACAGTTCTTCAACAATGTTTTATTTTTTCAATCATATCTATTGGATATAACAAGTGAAAACAAATATCAGATTCCATGTTACAACATTGTATTTAAAATTTTAATTATGATGTCAATGTATTATGATAAAAAATATGCTGCATATATAAGGCTTGTATTTACTGACTAAATGGTACTTCATTGCTCTCGTAAGATTTGAGGAATGATTCTAATATTCAAAATGATTCAACAATTCCCTCCTCTTCATAATAATCACAACTCATTATAGTACATAATATCATCACTCTCATTACAATATTATCTCATTGGAATTTCACTTTTAAGAGAAACTATTTTACATATAGTATTTTTGGGAAGTTCAATTCATTTTCAAGGTAAGGTGTATTAAAAATTACAGTTAAAATATAAAACTTTACTTATATGTATTCTATAGAATATTTTAATGTATTATTAATTATGATGCTCTGAGGATGAACTACTACTCTATATGTAGGTTCTAGCCAACTTCCACATGTTCAATATTCAATGAATTATATAATGTTGGGAACAAAAGTAAGAATAAATGTTGTCATAAATCCTTCTATACATTTCAAATTTATGTCCACATAAAAATTTTATTTTTTAAAATTAAAATTTTACCATATTTATTAGAATTATTAAATATACAGTACTAACAATTATAGTATCATTGGTTACTGTAGAAAATCCATTACAAATACAAACTGTGGAATAGAATGGTTAGTTTAATAATTTAATATTTCTTATCACTACAATAAAATTTTAAATTATATCCAGATATTATTATTTATTTTTCATTATCATAATATATTATATTGTATTTTTTTCATCCCAACATTTTCAGGTATTGGAGATCCTTATATTTTCTTCCAATATTCTGGTTCAAAATTCTGGTTTGATGAGAGATATATTAATGCATCAATAAACATAACCCATGTTTCAATTTATGTTTCTCACTGGGAAATATATCTTTGTAATTACTTCCTACATGTCCACAATATCATAGAACATTAGCTTTTAATTATAACTCAACTGAATAAAGAGTATTCCAATACCACATGTACATTTACAATTCTATGTTTTCATTCACATCAATGGGTCGGAATGTTGAAATATCGATCAATAATGGTGGGTGTCCAAATATATTTATATTAAATGGAAAAACTATAACTACATAGATATTTTATGTCTTCTTGATGGAAAAAAACCAAATTTTTCACAAATATACATATACAACACTGCAAATAAGGCTCAAAATAGAGTATGATCCTTCAGGTAATTGAAAATTTTAGTAGTAACCTATTCATTGATAAAATGTTTTTAGTTTATAGTTTCACATTTTGTGTATGCAGATTTGATGAATCAAAACTTAACTCAACTATTGCTTATAATATTGTTGAGAAACTTCAACAAAAGCTTCATGATAACAACACTTTATCTTGTCATTTCATAACTACAAGGGATATTCCTCAATCGCATGAAATTCCAAATTTAAACCCATTCCATCTTAAACAATGAGGAACATATGCATTGAAATATAACATACCAATAACTTATAAAATTAAAATTCTTATTATTGGTGATATTTAATATATTAATCAAGAGAGGGATATAATAATTCAAAGCAAGAGTGGTGATTTACAACGCATAAATGACCTTCACCCATTATACCTTCCATTGCAAAATCCATTGGTTTTAATAGGTGGATAGAATGGATATATTGACGACATATATCATTGTAATATATATTTCACTCTAAGTAATTAAATTAAGAAAGTAACAATGGGAGAGTACTTCTATTATCACTTCTAATTCCATTTGAATGATGCATCAACTCTACTCCATTCTAGATGGATGTTGAAATAGTTTATTATATATTCTTATACAATGATTGAGTCTCAAAGATTTTCATCTATTCTATTTAATCAAAGGTTCTTGAGAGTTTAATTATAAAATGGATTATAAGATGCATACCTTATAAGTGATTGTGATGGGTATTTATGTAGAAATAGAATCATTTTACCTTCAACCTTTACTGGTGGTCCTAGGAATATGATTCAAAATTACCATGTTGTGATGTCAATTTGTAATTGGGTAGGGTACCAATAATTTTTTTAACCATTACATGTAATCCAATGTGGATTAAAATATATATATTTATTATAAATAAAAATATTCAACCTCTTTATTATCCTTAGATAGTATCAGGAGTATTTAATATGAAGGTTGGTAATCCCATGAAATATTTACAATAAGGATATTTTTGTGGAAAATATCAAGAAGTTAAATATCTTAAAATATAATATTATTTAAATTTAGAATATCCTTTATTATTGAATCATGTTCTATGTAATTTCATTAATACTACTCTTTTACATGTATTTTTTCATACTATGGAGTTTCAAAAATGAGGGTTACCTCATGTTATCATTCTATTATTTATTTTTCATGAAAACAAAGTCATTACTCTAATAGATATAAACAGAATTGTTTTCACTAAAATTCATATAGGTACCTTCCCAAGACTTCATGAAGTTGTTAGAAATTTTATGATCCATGGCTCTTGTGGTGATTCTAATCATCACTCTCCTTGTATGGAAAATGGAAAACATTTAATGTTTTATCCTAAAAAAATTTGGGCATACAATAATTGGTGATGAAGGTTATGTCATATATCAAAGAACATATTGTGGAATTATGGTCCTCAAGAATGGTATTGCTTTAGATAATCAGTTTTTTGTCCCAAAAAATCCAACTTTTCTATTAAAGTGTCAAACTCATATAAATATTGAAATTTTAAATAAATCTCATTCTATAAAATAAATTTTTAAATATATTGGTAAGGGTCATGATAATGTTACATAAGTACTCTATAAGACTTATAGTAGACACTTTTCTGACAACAATGTTGATGATATTAAAATGTATTACTATTTCCAGTACAAGTCACCTTGTGAATATTCTTGGAGAATATTTTATTATGATATCCATTATAGATATTCTCCCGTAGATAGACTACATTTCCATTTATTAGGAGAAAACACTATGACCTATGTTGATGGTGATAATATTAGATATTTCTTGAGTAAAATAAACTTATTTGAAATAAAAATTACTTCTTGGTTTGAAGAAAATATAATGTACCCATATTGTATAAGTCTAATATATGCATAATCCCCAATGATATTTTTATTCCACTCTCTTGAGAAGAATGGTATCTAATGAATAATGGATTATTTATTTTTAGATTTTATTATGTGTCTTCCATAACTGGAGAGATATATTAGTTACATATATTTCTTAAAAATATCACAAGTGAAACTTCATATTAGTGTATTAAAATAGTGAACAACATAACTCATCAAAAATTTAGATATGCATGTTATGTTTAGGGACTATTAGATGGTGATATTGAATTTATTGTAGCTATAAAATCGGTTTTAGATTGGGTAATGGGTTACTCTTTACGCAGACTCTTCACCATTATGTAATTCTCAAATAATATTTGTTTTTCTAATATTGTTTGGCATGAAACTTGCAGCCTCTTGATTGAATATATTCTATATTCCCAATGAAAAAGGATAAAAATACAAGGTATTTCATTTTACTGTATTTTTTATTCTATAAATAATTATAACTAATTGGTATAAATGTTGTTAAATTATATTTCTATATTTTTATCATTATATGATAGGAAATATATTTTAATGGTTGAATTTCCTTTCATTCAAGCTGTACATATCCATAAAACAATATGCTTTAATTTTTTTCATTACAGTATTGAATGTTTTGGATTTCATATGTAAAAAAAATCTACAAAATCTTAACTATAATTTACTTTAATTGTAACGCCCCGACCCTAGCTACCCAGAGTCGGTGCATTACTTCGTAACATTGGCATGATCACAAGAAAGATCAAATCCCTAAAGACCGATTGGTTTAGTAGTCTTGGAAACACTAGATATAATCATAAATTTTTACATTACATTCCAAAGTGAGAAACTAATACAACAACAAAGTCTTCATATCCACACTATTAACCCCTCATAATATCCCTGCAAGTCATTCATAATTTACCTCTTCACTACCTGGGAAAAATAAAACATAGAAAAGGGGTGAGCTCAAATGCCCAGTAAGGATAACAATATAGCGGAATATTCAAAATAAGCATAAACATTTAAGGCAATGCATTACTAAAACAAAAGCCTTTTAAAATTGAACTTCAACATATTATGGAAAAAGTAAAATGAAATAATGCCATTTACTTGTTCACATGGATATTCTACTAATCGAATAATCACATGCAATATCAATAACCACTTTCATAATGTTGGAATGCATAATGCTAAATGTTAATTTCTTTGTCTAGGCCTCATCCCAAGACCTAGGGGTTACTTCTAACCGGAACCCAACCCGAAGTGCCTCTAATAACCGGACACCAACCCAGAGTGCCTCTAATAACCGGACACCAACCCGGAGTGCCTCTAATAACCGGACACCAACCCGGAGTGCCTCTAATAACCGGACACCAACCCGGAGTGCCTCTAATAACCGGACACCAACCCGGAGGGCATAATTTTACCAGTCCCTAACCTGGAGTGCTTACTTTAACCAGTCCCCAACCTGGAGGGCTTACTTTTACCGGTCCCCAACCCGGAACATACTTGTTTAGCACATTCATCTGAAGAAAAGTTTGAAATATAACATAAACATTCGGATTAAAACTAGCATACGAAATGTCAATAGTTTCACCATAAACTATGAATGGTATAAAATAGCACATCCACAGTCAAACATATCACAAAACCTTCAATACAATATAGAAGTTTTGTATTATAATAAATCAACTTCAAATAAGCGTAAAATCCATTAAAGGATGTTGACATAGATGAAATCAAAACACTTTTTAGAGAAATATCTCTTTCTATTTTTGAAATCATTTAAGAGCCATATAAAATAAAACATTTTCTTGAAAATATTCTTGTAAGATTGTAAGGAAAGCTTTGATGATTTTATAATGTCGGAAAATAACCGCACCCGCCGTATAAGTAAAAAAAACATTCTTACCTTAATTCTGTCGAAAAGGTTAAAAAGGACCTTGTTTGGAAAACGACGGAAAGATTCCTTTATAAGACTCTTACAAAAAGTCAAACAAGGGTATAAATGAATTTAACCCATATTCTTGTAAATAATAAATATGTTTTTAAATACATTTAGAAGAAACATGGATGTGGATGATAAAGAAATCCCAGTAGATTATTACGTATAAACAACCTCGGATAATGAAGAGATTGTGAAATAACCCTTACCTTGTACATTTCCTGGGTTGGGGTAGGTTAACCTTCTATATAATGGTGAAATAATTGTTATTAAATTATACAAGAATCATATACATTAATATGATATCATATATGATCTTTTAATATTTATTTGATAATAATATCTTAGTATTAACACCGTTTCGGGTGTTAACTTACTCATTTTCTTTTATATGTTTTGTTACATAAGTCATGTTTGTTGTATCTTATTCATATCCAGAATGATATAAAGTCCTTTAAACATAATTTTTAAATCATTAAATGATAATTATACTTGAATGGATACGATGGAGAATGAATCTCATCGCGTTCGTGGAGACGGTAGTCCGTACGTACGCACGAACGCTACTTCCATTTAATTTTTATTTTAAATGAATCGAATCCAAATGATACATAGGTATATTACTATTCCAGTATAATATAATATTTTATATATGTTACTTAAGTTCATTAACACCATCCTTTATACGTTCCATGTGTGGTATGAACGAGTCATATCATTTTAAGGGGGCGGTAGTCCGCACTTCCTCAAATGAAATTATCGTATGTATATACAACATGAAACGAATAATGGTATGAAATAAAATGGAATTACAGAAGCTTATATATAAAATATATATCATTAATATCATATTTAATTACAGTGCCATCATAATGGCCACCATGAGAGGTGGTAAGATGTATTTGAACAATCATCGTTTCGTGAGGCGTTAGTTTGCCATCCACAGAAACATTATGTTCATCATCCATTAGATGGAGTTGTGTGTAGGTGTAGTTTTAATACTTCTTATAACAACATCCTAGTATATTGAGGATACTGGTGTTGTTACAAAATAAGGGAAATAAAAAGAGTTTGGGGGTTGAAGAAGCAAAATAAATGAAAATAATTTAAGAGAAATCGTTACCTTTAATTTAGGTAACTCACTTTGGTTGGAACCAAAGGACTTATTTAAATGATTTCTGCCTAAGGGGAAGCTTCAAGGAGGAGGAGAGGGATGTGGGGAGCTTATTGGGGCAGAGTTTGGACGAGCCAAGTGGCTTGAGAGGTGTGAGGAAAAGATAAGGAGGAGTGCCCTTTTATAAGAGGGGTGAGGGGCACCTTTGGAAAAGCTAGAAATATTAATTTATAATAAATTCCTATTCGGTTTCCAAAGGCTCCAAAGTTGACTATTCAAAGGATGAGGTGGGGATAGGTCGAAAACAACTCATCCAATAGAATTTATACAGGTTTGGGTACTTATATTAACCTTATCTTTAAGTATTAACTCTAAGTTAATTAGTTTCACTTTTACAATGTCTCTTTGTATTTTTATATAATATGGTTAATAAACTTACTATATACATCCAAGAGACCCCCAAGTGGTCCATTAATGATTAACCTATCATAATATAAGTCCTTTGGCCGAACCTTAGATTTTTAGGAATTTAATATCAATTAATAATATAATATTTGTTTTAAGAACTCTTTTATGTCAATTTTGACACTATTCAATAGTTGATTTTTGTGAAACTCATAACAGATTGATTACTTCTAACAAAGTCAATTAAATAAATCCTAACATATCATATTATCCTAGAAAATTAGTTTAATTCATTAAAAGTTTCATATTATATTTATTTGGGTATTTATAATATCAATTATTTTATTTTTTCACTATTATAGTAATTACTGCATCATCGTTGTGTCATAAATAAAATAAAATATTTAATGTCTAAAAATTATAAATAAAATATCATTATGTAGTAAATCTTGTTAGCTTTCTAATGAATTTTTACAATCGAAAATCCAACATGTATAACCCTATGTAAAAATTGTTCTATAAAAGATGTAAGCTTATGCCATTTTTATTTTTATTTTAACTTTATTAATATAATGTGTCATTATCACTTACAAGTGGATCCATGGGGTCCCAAAATAGACCCAAATATGCCCATGGTCGACCATTTATCAACCAATAGGGTTAAGACACGTTTTAGAGTAATTTAGTATTATTATAATATTATTTTTTAACCCTTATTTACCGGATTTACCCTTAACCATGGTAAATAAAATATTTACCGCAGTAATTATTCAAAATGTCTAAAAATAAAAGTTACCTATTTACACAATTTGAACATCCTGATTCCAAATATGGAATCCATTTTTCTAAATTCAAAACACAGAAGTGGCAGAAATTAATTTAAAATTAATTCCCGCTGTCAAAACAAAAAGCGTGTTTTTAAGAGATAATAACTATCAAAAGATTGACACTTGTTTATGTTCAGTTTAATTGTAAAATTATGTCCAATGAAAAACATTAAATTGAATGGTAAAAATATATTCTAAATATACTTTAAAACCACTCAAATTCATAATTTATCAATATTAATTATTTTGATTAAAAAAGTTGTTTTTAATTAAAATTTAGTAATTTTCACTATTCATCAAAATACAAAAGTTATCCGAAAAGTACCAAAATTTCACCCTAAACTATAATTGATATTCCGAATTCAAAAATGATGCCTATTTTACAAAATTCCAAACATATAAGTTGCATTAATTAATTTTATAATTAATTCCCGCTGTCAGAACAAATAGCGTGTTTTTAGGAAACAATTTATATCAAAAGATTGGCAATTGTTTATGTCCATTTTCAATGTTAAATTAATTCTAATGACCACCATTGGATAAAATGGTAAAAATATGTTCTAATTATACTTTAAAACCACTAAATAGTATAATTTATCACAATTAATTATTTTGATTAAAAAAGTTGTTTTAAGTATTTTTCACTATTCATAAAAAATTGGAAGTTCTCAGAAAGTTAAAAAAAATTCAAGTTAGGATAATTTCGATATTACGAATACAAAAATGAAGTCCATTTGAAATATAAAATTTCTATAATTTTAAAAAGTGGTTATTACTATTCATAACGGCTACTTTGATTAGTCGCGGTGTTTTAGAACTCGAAGTTGCGTACAATGCAAGCTATTGCATTATTCAATGAGAGGCGTATCGTGGAAGCTCGGGGTGTTACATTCTCCCCTCCTTCAATAAATTGCGTCCTCGCAATTTGAAATTTTTCTTTGAAAATAAAAGGTTGTAAATAGAAAATACCTTTGTGGAAAACCCACATCGGAAATAAGATTAATAAAAATATAACATTAAAAGAAAGAAAGAGAAGTACAAAGGTCATCCGAGATAGCCCATACTAGGGTTCTATGAAAATATGGATATGGAGGAAAAACAAACTAGCATGGTCTGATGTAGAGTTCTAGAAAACAGGATTAGGATAAAGTTAACAATAAGAAAATCACAAACTTGTGATTGGTTAAACATTCATTGAATCCCCAGTTGGAAAAGTTAATCGACAACGTTTTTGTTTTAAGTAACCTTTCATAGAGGTGAGGAAATTATTTAAGAGATTTACTAAGAATGTGAGGAAATATACTTACTTATCATGTAGAATTTCATTAATAAATTTTTACCACAAACCATTTAGAATAGGAAAACTATTTTGTAATAACCAGGGACTCCCTGTAGGCTAGTGGTAGGAAATAAAGGCCTGTCGCACTTTGGTTGTGGGTTCGATTCCTGCAACTTTGTCCGACGCGACGGGTTATGCCCCACCCTACAGGTTGTCCTTTTCCTAAAACTATAGTATTATAATATTCCAAAAATAATCTTCATAAATTTTTTAACCTTAAACAATACTATCCAAAGATCAACTTAATCCACTCCAACCTTTCTAGTTATCCAAAATAACTCTGTCCAGACTTTCCCTAAAAAGATTCTTAATTCCAAAATCAATTTATCAGATTCCCCAAACGAAGTAAAGTTTCTCTTATTGTCACATACTAAAAATATAATTACCTTCATCATATTAAAACCTTACTGAAATCAACAAGTACTGCAGTACAATCCATATATATATCACATTATTCTTATAACCAGAATATAATCCTTGAGTCCAAAAGCACCAATACATTAATTATTCTGCTTCAACTGTAGCCACAGCATAAGATTGGCCTTGATCCCTTGGCCTTTTCTGAGGTAATTTTCCCTGACACTTAGGACATTCATTTGCATAATGACCCATTTCTCTACAATTGTAGCATTCCACTTTGATAGCCTCTTTCTTTCCCTTGCAATCACGAGCCTGGTGACCCTTTTCTCCACATTTATAACAAACTCCCATTCCTTTTAGGCAAGTACTAGGGTGATTCTTCCCACAATTATGACATAATGGAAAATCCTTCTTTCCTTTTTTCCCTTTATCTGTCTCTTGTTCCACCGTTCTCTTCTTCTCTTGCTTTACTTTGTTGTCATAAGACTTAGAGAATTCCTTTTCTGTCTTGATAGCACACGAGACAATATCTTCGTATGATGAGAAGGATTGTGACACCAAAGCTCGACGGAGAAATGGTTTTAACCCATCAAAGAAACGATCAATATTACTCCTTGGGTTACGTATATAATCGGCAGCATGCCTCGCTAACCTTGTAAAGTTAGCCTCATACATTGCGACATTCTCATCCTCCTTCTGCCTCAGACTCAGAAATTGCCTTTCCATATCTGCTCGATGGTCACGAGGAAAGTATGTTTCTAAGAAAAGCTCTTTGAACTCCCTCCATTCCATATTCGATACGTCATCATCTTCCTTTGTGTTTTGAATCAATGACCACCATTGATCAGCATCTCCAGTGAGGCGGTAAACTGCCATGATAACTTTCTCCCTTTCACTGCTCCCCAAAGAATGAAATATTTTCTCTAGGGAATTTATCCATTGCTCAGCTACTAAGGGATTTGTACTCCCATTGAACGTTGGTGGTTGTTGCCTCATGAATCAGTCTAACATTGATCCTCCACGCTGCGGATCAGGGTGCTCCATACGGGTAAGGTTATTATTCATAACCTGAGTAAGTTGTCCCCGTATGGTGATTAGCTGATCGGCACCAGTTGCATCACCATCCCCACTATAATTATCTCGAGTAGGAGGGAAATCCCTACATGGAGTGCGTGTATTGATATGGTTTCCATTTCTTCCACTAGGCGCCATTTCTAAACAATGGCATAAACTAGATAAGTTTATGAATCAAAATACATAATCCCATGCTTATAAAACACTTAACATAAATTGAACTATTTATGGATATAATCCATAATCATAAAAATGTTTTCTTTGAGGAAGTATATACTCATAAATCCTTCATAATGATTTGTAAAGAGAATGAGAGTTATCCTAAGCATATCCCCCGGGAGTGTCGTAACCAAGAGTGCAGCAAGGCCCGTTGTCGTGCACCAGTTCCCGTTCGAGTCTAGCTCAAAGCGGTGTTTTCGGGTTTTACCCCTAGGTACATCTGTGCCAGAGCCGCCTCTACCTGCTCGTATCCAGACAGGGATGTATTGCTCGGAAAACTCACAAAATCTCTACAATACCAAAATTCTAGGAAGTTCTTCTATACTAATCCTCAAAGTTCATCTTAGGTCTACGTGCTCTAATCAGAGTTTATCTAAATCTAGCTTCCAAGGTTTGTACTAAACTTCCTCTGATACCAACTGTAACGCCCCGACCCTAGCTACCCAGAGTCGGTGCATTACTTCGTAACATTGGCATGATCACAAGAAAGATCAAATCCCGAAAGACCGATTGGTTTAGTAGTCTTGGAAACACTAGATATAATCATAAAGTTTTACATTACATTCCAAAGTGAGAAACTAATACAACAACAAAGTCTTCATATCCACACTATTAACCCCTCATAATATCCCTGCAAGTCATTCATAATTTACCTCTTCACTACCTGGGAAAAATAAAACATAGAAAAGGGGTGAGCTCAAATGCCCAGTAAGGATAACAATATAACGGAATATTCAAAATAAGCATAAACATTTAAGGCAATGCATTACTAAAACAAAATCCTTTTAAAATTGAACTTCAACATAGTATGGCAAAAGTAAAATGAAATAATGCCATTTACTTGTTCACATGGATATTCTACTAATCGAATAATCACATGCAATATCAATAACCACTTTCATAATGTTGGAATGCATAATTCTAAATGTTAATTTCTTTGTCTAGGCCTCATCCCAAGACCTAGGGGTTACTTCTAACCGGAACCCAACCCGAAGTGCCTCTAATAACCGGACACCAACCCAGAGTGCCTCTAATAACCGGACACCAACCCGGAGTGCCTCTAATAACCGGACACCAACCCGGAGTGCCTCTAATAACCGGACACCAACCCGGAGTGCCTCTAATAACCGGACACCAACCCGGAGGGCATAATTTTACCAGTCCCTAACCTGGAGGGCTTACTTTAACCAGTCCCCAACCTGGAGGGCTTACTTTTACCGGTCCCCAACCCGGAACATACTTGTTTAGCACATTCATCTGAAGAAAAGTTTGAAATATAACATAAACATTCGGATTAAAACTAGCATACGAAATGTCAATAGTTTCACCATAAACTATGAATGGTATAAAATAGCACATCCACAGTCAAACATATCACAAAACCTTCAATACAATATAGAAGTTTTGTATTATAATAAATCAACTTCAAATAAGCGTAAAATCCATTAAAGGATGTTGACATAGATGAAATCAAAACACTTTTTAGAGAAATATCTCTTTCTATTTTTGAAATCATTTAAGAGCCATATAAAATAAAACATTTTCTTGAAAATATTCTTGTAAGCTTGTAAGGAAAGCTTTGATGATTTTATAATGGCGGAAAATAACCGCACCCGCCGTATAAGTAAAAAAAACATTCTTACCTTAATTCTGTCGAAAAGGTTAAAAAGGACCTTGTTTGGAAAACGATGGAAAGATTCCTTTATAAGACTCTTACAAAAAGTCAAACAAGGGTATAAATGAATTTAACCCATATTCTTGTAAATAATAAATATGTTTTTAAATACATTTAGAAGAAACATGGATGTGGATGATAAAGAAATCCCAGTAGATTATTACGTATAAACAACCTCGGATAATGAAGAGATTGTGAAATAACCCTTACCTTGTACATTTCCTTGGTTGGGGTAGGTTAACCTCCTGTATAATTGTGAAATAATTGTTATTAAATTATACAAGAATCATATACATTAATATGATATCATATATGATCTTTTAATATTGATTTGATAATAATATCTTAGTATTAACACCGTTTCGGGTGTTAACTTACTCATTTTCTTTTATATGTTTTGTTACATAAGTCATGTTTGTTGTATCTTATTCATATCCAGAATGATATCAAGTCCTTTAAACATCATTTTTAAATCATTAAATGATAATTATACTTGAATGGATACGATGGAGAATGAATCTCATCGCGTTCGTGGAGACGGTAGTCCGTACGTACGCACGAACGCTACTTCCATTTAATTTTTATTTTAAAAGAATCGAATCCAAATGATACATAGGTATATTACTATTCCAGTATAATATAATATTTTATATATGTTACTTAAGTTCATTAACACCATCCTTTATACGTTCCATGTGTGGTATGAACGAGTCATATCATTTTAAGGGGGCGGTAGTCCGCACTTCCTCAAATAAAATTATCGTATGTATATACAACATGAAACGAATAATGGTATGAAATAAAATGGAATTACAGAAGCTTATATATAAAATATATATCATTAATATCATATTTAATTACAGTGCCATCATAATGGCCACCATGAGAGGTGGTAAGATGTATTTGAACAATCATCGTTTCGTGAGGCGTTAGTTTGCCATCCACAGAAACATTATGTTCATCATCCATTAGATGGAGTTGTGTGTATGTGTAGTTTTAATACTTCTTATAACAACATCCTAGTATATTGAGGATACTGGTGTTGTTACAAAAGAAGGGAAATAAAAAGAGTTTGGGGGTTGAAGAAGCAAAATAAATGAAAATAATTTAAGAGAAATCGTTACCTTTAATTTAGGTAACTCACTTTGGTTGGAACCAAAGGACTTCTTGAAATGATTTCTGCCTAAGGGGAAGCTTCAAGGAGGAGGAGAGGGATGTGGGGAGATTATTGGGGCAGAGTTTGGACGAGCCAAGTGGCTTGAGAGGTGTGAGGAAAAGATAAGGAGGAGTGCCCTTTTATAAGAGGGGTGAGGGGCACCTTTGGAAAAGCTAGAAATATTAATTTATAATAAATTCATATTCGGTTTCCAAAGGCTCCAAAGTTGACTATTCAAAGGATGAGGTGGGGATAGGTCGAAAACAACTCATCCAATAGAATTTAGACAGGTTTGGGTACTTATATTAACCTTATCTTTAAGTATTAACTCTAAGTTAATTAGTTTCACTTTTACAATGTCTCTTTGTATTTTTATATAATATGGTTAATAAACTTACTATATACATCCAAGCGACCCCCAAGTGGTCCATTAATGATTAACCTATCATAATATAAGTCTCTTGGCCGAACCTTAGATTTTTAGGAATTTAATATCAATTAATAATATAATATTTGTTTTAAGAACTCTTTTATGTCAATTTTAACACTATTCAATAGTTGATTTTTGTGAAACTCATAACAGATTGATTACTTCTAACAAAGTCAATTAAATAAATCCTAATATATCATATTATCCTAGAAAATTAGTTTAATTCATTAAAAGTTTCATATTATATTTATTTGGGTATTTATAATATCAATTATTTTATTTTTTTCACTATTATAGTAATTACTGCATCATCATTGTGTCATAAATAAAATAAAATATTTAATGTCTAAAAATTATAAATAAAATATCATTATGTATTAAATCTTGTTAGCTTTCTAATGAATTTTTACAATCAAAAATCCAACACGTATAACCCTATGTAAAAATTGTTCTTCTAAAAGATGTAAGCTTATGCCATTTTTATTTTTATTTTAACTTTATTAATATAATGTGTCATTATCACTTACAAGTGGATCCATGGGGTCCCAAAATAGACCCAAATATGCCCATGGTCGAGCATTTATCAACCAATAGGGTTAAGACACGTTTTAGAGTAATTTAGTATTATTATAATATTATTTTTTAACCCTTATTTACCGGATTTACCCTTAACCATGGTAAATAAAATATTTACCGCAGTAATTATTCAAAATGTCTAAAAATAAAAGTTACCTATTTACACAATTTGAACATCCTGATTTCAAATATGGAATCCATTTTTCTAAATTCAAAACACAGAAGTGGCAGAAATTAATTTAAAATTAATTCCCGCTGTCAAAACAAAAAGCGTGTTTTTAAGAGATAATAACTATCAAAAGATTGACACTTGTTTATGTTCGGTTTAATTGTAAAATTATGTCCAATGACAAACATTAAATTGAATGGTAAAAATATATTCTAAATATACTTTAAAACCACTCAAATTCATAATTTATCAATATTAATTATTTTTATTAAAAAAGTTGTTTTTAATTAAAATTTAGTAATTTTCACTATTCATGAAAATACAAAAGTTATCCGAAAAGTACCAAAATTTCACCCTAAACTATAATTGATATTCCGAATTCAAAAATGATGCCTATTTTACAAAATTACAAACATATAAGTTGCATTAATTAATTTTATAATTAATTCCCGCTGTCAGAACAAATAGCGTGTTTTTAGGAAACAATTTATATCAAAAGATTGGCAATTGTTTATGTCCATTTTCAATGTTAAATTAATTCTAATGACCACCATTGGATAAAATGGTAAAAATATGTTCTAATTATACTTTAAAACCACTAAATAGTATAATTTATCACAATTAATTATTTTGATTAAAAAAGTTGTTTTAAGTATTTTTCACTATTCATAAAAAATTGGAAGTTCTCAGAAAGTTAAAAAAAATTCAAGTTAGGATAATTTCGATATTACGAATACAAAAATGAAGTCCATTTGAAATATAAAATTTCTATAATTTTAAAAGGTGGTTATTACTATTCATAACGGCTACTTTGATTAGTCGCGGTGTTTTAGAACTCGAAGTTGCGTACAATGCAAGCTATTGCATTATTCAATGAGAGGCGTATCGTGGAAGCTCGGGGTGTTACATTAATCCTCCTACACAATTTTCTAACATAAACCATTTGATATATCGAACATTTTAAATTTATATTAACAATTTCTGTAAACTATTATATCATAAGTGTCATAAAAAATGTGTTCTGCCAGTAATCAGTCAATTAATATCATTGGAAACTATATTGATTTCTTGAAATAGATATGATTATATTCTTATAGGGGTATAGTATACATGGTAAACCATTGTATGCATATTTTCTATAACATTAATATCATTCTATTTCATAAAAAAAATCACATTTTACTAATTTATTATGTCTTATTTATATAACATTATTCTTCAAATTATGGAAATTATTGAAACCTACAATAAAATAGTATTCTAAATAACTTCCACTAGTTTGGTTCATTTTGTAACTTGATTCCTATCATTTGATCACGTGAGATATACATATTAATAAAATAATGTGCTTTAATTTTGGTTCTTCTATTATAGTGTTTAAAGTTTTTGATTTCATATGTTAACATATTCTAAAAAATCTTAACTATCAATTGCCTTTTTCTTCTTAAATAATTTCTAACATAAACCTTCTAATACATAGATAATTTTAAATTCCTATTTATAATTATTGTAAACTATTATATCATAGCTGGCATACAAATTTTTTTGTTCCTTGAACTAATCAATCATTTAATATCCCTTTCTACTATATTCATTACTTTAAATAGATATGATTATTTTTTAGAGGGGTATATGTTGAATGGGGAGATATGGTATACATATTTACTATAACTTGAATCTCACTTGGTTTCATAAAAAATTCTTACATTGTTGATTTAATATGTCTTATTTATAAAACTTAATTCTTCAAATTATTGACATGAATGAAACCTACACTAATACATTATTCCCATCAACTAAAACTAGTTTGGTTTATCTTGTAACTTGATACATATCATTTGATCATGTTAGATTTATATATCTATAAAAAATGTGCCTTAATTTTGTTTCTTCCAATATAGTGCTGATTTTTTTTATTTAATATGTAAATATATTCTGAAAAAACATAACTATCAATTACCTTAGCCCTCCTAAAAAAATCTAACATAAAACTTATTATATATAGATCATTTTAAATTGAAGTTAACAATTATTATAAACCATTATATCATAACTATAATACAAAATTTTTTATTACTTGCATTAATCATTCATATAGTATCATTGGAAACTGTATGAATCAGTTGAATAGATATAATTAAGTTCTGATATGGGTATAGATTTCATGGGAAACATGGTATACATATTTACTATAAGTTTAATATAATTTAGTTTCATAAAAAACTATACATTAATAATTAAATACGTCTTGTTATAATACTTCATTCTTAAAATTATAGACATGATTCTAACCTACACTAATAAAATATTTTCATTAACTTCTACCATTTTGGTTCATTTTATAACTTAATACAAATCATTTTATCATATTTGATAGTGATGATAATTTGATAACTCTATTATTATACTATTTTCTAATACTATTTCTTTATTTTTTAGATTTTACACTCATTGATTATCAAGGAAAAATGTATGTTTTTCTTGAAATAGACAACATTATCTACATCAATGGTAGATCTCTAAATTTTTATATTCCTATGGTAGTTCCAAATTCTTTAATTGATACTCTATGAAATATTTTAGTCATAGAAGAACTTAATTATAGAACATAAAGCCTTAAAAATGAGTATATAACTTTTCAACATAGGATAACCATTTAATAGAAATAGGTTGGAGGTATCATTATGTCAACATTATCTTATAATACCAAGGTTTTCTTTTCTTTCATGGGTATGGAGGAACAAGTAATAATTTTTTTGGAGAGTTCTAACATGTATGATGTGATCATAATGTAATATTGATCTTAAAGTTGCTTCTAGTGGAATAACATCATTACTCCTTCCTAGTGGGAGGATGACCCATTCTAAATTATATATTCAAATTTATATTAATTAGAAGTCAATTTTTAATATTTATCATGAGAGTGATCATGCATAAATTCTTCAATTAACAAAATCTATCATTTTGGATGAGGAACCAATGATCCATAAACATTTTTTGGAATCTCATCATTGTACTTTGAGATATATAATGTCAGTAAAATGACAATTCATCAAATTAACCATTTGGTGTCCTAACAGTTCTCTTGGGGGAGGGGGATTTTAGGAAATTTCTACCTATAATACAATTTGGTAATAGAAGTGACATTATGTTTGCAAGTATAAATTCATCATATCTTTGGTGAAACTGTCAGGTTTTAACTTTAACAAATACCATGAGATTGAATTCAACTACCTACACTGATGATAAAAATGAAGTACAGTAATTTTCTAAGTGGATTATGGATATTAATGAAGGTCTAATTGGTGAGAATAATGATGAAGAAGTAGTCACTAAAATTCCATCAACATATCTTCTTACATTATTTGAAAACCTAATGAATGCAATTATTTACTATACATACTATAAATTTAGTGAAAAATATGGTGATGTCAATTATTTAAAATATCTTGTAATATTAACACCAACCCATGATATTGTTCAAGAATTAGATGAATATATGATATCTTTGGCTACTTGTGAAAGTAGATATTACTTCAGTTATAATTCTATGTGAAATGAATATTTTGATACAGATACGTTAGAGAACATATACACATATGAAATTTTAAATTGTATCAATGTATCTAGGTTTATATCCTGCAAAATTTAATTCAATATTAGGTTACCCATTTTGTTTCTTAGAATTGTAGATCAATTGGTGGGTTTATGTAATGGTACTCAGATGATCATTATGCACATGGGTGACCATTTCACTAGAGTGAAAAAACTAAGTAGATTTAATTATAGGCATCTTGCATTCATAATAAGAATTAATATGACACAATTTTATTGTATATTTCCTTTCAAATTAAAAATAATATTGTCTCCATTGATTATTTCATATGAAATTACTATTAAAAAAGTCGAGGCCAATCACTATCTTGTGTTTGATTATATCTTCGAAAGAATGTATTATTTCATGGAAAACAATATGTTTTTGTTTCTAGGGTCATGTAAAAATAAGGTTTTAAAAATAGTAGTAGATGATAATGATAACACGGCCTTTGATTCCATACAAAATATTTTCTACAATGATTTTTTTTATAACTTGTCTTAGGTATCTATTAAATTACAATATTGAAATTTGAATGAATTTTTCCATTGAAAATCTATACACATTAATGTTTTTCATTATTACTTACTATGTTTTATTTATACACTAATTCAAAAGTTTCAGATTCACAAAAATATCTCGATCAATATCCTCATTGAAAGAGATTACCCTTCGAGATAATGAAACACAAAAGATACAAGTTTGTGTATTCAATATGTGGATCACTTCATCTTCTAAGTACTCCAATGAAATTTTTCTTTCTGATATCATTCTTGGTAATGAACATGTACTTTTACCAAATAAAAATGAAAATATATATTTTTTATTATTATTTTGTTGTTATGTATAGATATTACATTACATTATTCTATAACGATGACTTGTGTTATTTTTTTCAATGTTTTTTCAACATCTTAAAATACATTATAATGGGAATGAGGATTTAATGTATAATTTGTAGTTTTCAGCTAATCTCAAAGTTCAAAATATTATTTATTGAAGGATTGTGCTATATTATAATAAATTTCCAAATATCTGAAAATTAAGGAAACTACTTGGAAATTAGATAGGTGTGCAGAATAGTGTTTACCTCAACCATGTATGTTCTGCCATTTGATGCTCAATTTCCACTCTTCAGTTTTTATTTTAATTATTTTGAAAATATTATTCAAAAAGCGTTTCAAAACAACATCTAATTGGTAAATATTTTTACCAATTAAATTTATGTCTTCTTATGTAGTTTCTACACACATTTACTCAATATAAAAAAAATAAATACTCTTCTATGAAAAATTAGTCATTGCATACTATTTAATTTTAAATTTATTTGTAACATAATGTATTCTATTAGAAATTACATTGACTTTCACATAGATATAATTTTCATTAATTAGCATTTAATTTATTCTTATATGTTTGAGAAATTATTGGACATTTTCATTACTCCAATCCTATGATATCTATGGCTAATTCCAAACTAAAGATAAAAATTGTTTTAAAGGATGATATGTGATCCAATTTGACTTCTTACTTTACATGTCAAATAAATTACAGTTAACACTATTGTTTATTTATTTTATTATATAAGGTTACATGGTAACTATAGTTTATGGGATGAATTTTTGAACCAAATGTCACATTACTTGGAAAAAAACAGTGTCTCATCTACTATTTTGATATTACAACTTGGAAAGAGAAAGATATTGAGAAGTAATATTTCTATCTATATCATACATTTTTTTCTATCAATTTAATGTTCATTTTTATAAATTTCTTCATTACTATATTCTATTCTTCTGTTTTGTAACTTCTTTTAACCTTTTTTATTATCACAACTACCTTTAATGCAATGAAAATACTTTTGGTAATGACCCTGAATTTTATCACTAGAATTATCCTTCTTATAATTATGTTATATAGTATAAACCACATAAATCATGAATAGAACCTAATTAAAACATTCTTCTCATAAATAAAGAATGAAATAAATGGTATTTATAGAAATTAAAGAACATATAATGGTGGAATCGTAACTTGACCATTGGAATAGTAATGTGACTATTAGGAATAGTAACATGGCCAATAAAATAGTAACCTCACCTATGAAAGTATAAATAAAATTTAGGAATATTATAAATTAAAACACAATATAATTATATCATGGTATAAGTAAATAACAATTCTAAAAATGATAAATTAAGTGTTGGTGTTTTTTAGAAACATATATTATTATTTAATATTTCACAATAAATATAATGATTTAAAATAAAATTTATTTTCAAAAAATAGATTCATAAATTAACATTATTTTTATTATAATTAAAATATAATTTTATGAGGTATTCATTAAATTTTCAATGGGTCATAAAATCGATTATAATATTAAAATCAATATTTTTTGAATAAATGTTGATTTTATTTAAAAATTAATATTTTTCATATTTAGAAAATTATCTTCATAAAATGGAGTCCAATTTTTAAATCTAATTTTTAAAAAATGGTTAGGGTGATTTTTTGTGATTTTTCTAAAATAGTTGAATTTTTGTGAATAGTAAAATATGGCAATTTACAGTATAAGCTAAATGCATGAATTATTGAGTCAATGATGATTTATGGATGATTTAAGAACCCATTGGTTCAAACTATCCTAAATAATTTACTATATTTAGTCATAAAAATAATAACTATTGATAGTCTGGAACAAAAATAATAAACTAATAAATAAAATAATCAAAAAAACCCCTCTCATCTCCTATAAATATCATCCCTCACCACCTCTTCTTCTCACAACTTTCAATATTTTAATATTGTCTAAATTATTACCAATTTCATTATTAATCCACATACCCATGTCCAATATCTTTTGGTCTCAACAAAATACCAAACCCAAGTGCCTTAAAGAGGTTCTCAAGGAGACAACATTTAAAAGGAAAAATCTGCAATCCCCCTCTTTTAATTTATTTTATTTTCTTATTATATTCTTACATACATTATAAAAATATGAATTATGACTCTATTATCTTATATATACTATAATTTTTTTGTGTTAATATAATATGCATCATCAAATATCTTCCCCTCTCCATTTATTCTAAAAATGAAAACATCATCGGTGATGAATCGATTCAACGCCTTCATGGACGATGTGTTTTTATTTTCTATTACCACCTTCATGGTTGGTCATAAAACCATTATTAGGATTAAAATAGATTTTAATATTTATATTATAACTTTTTTAATGCTTTGAAACTAATTTATTTAGATAATATTAAATAAAACAATACTGTTTGTGATAGTCGTAAAATTTAACAAAATAAAATAAATTTTAATTCAATAAAATTTTATCCAATAAACAATACTCATATCATGAAAAAATTATATATAATAAAAATTAAGATTATTTAAGTTCAATAATAACATATAAGTTCAATTTTGTATAATTATTCCCATTTTACATAAACTTTCGTAATTATATACACGTGAACCGATCATGAAAACAATCACTACCAGAATGACCAAATTGAACCCTATAACTGATTAAGATGTCCATGAAAAAAATTAATAAAATTATAATAAATCAAAAACATGTATAAGAGGTTATTTATTTAGTAATTAATTAGTATATTTTTTTTATCGAGAATATTAAGTATAAGTGAAGAACGCATTTATACATAATGTAAGGGGATTGTCAAACCCAACTCCCTCTCATTGGGTTGTAACTCTTTCATGCCAAATTTTAGTGTGGAAATTCCTTTGATGTTCCTTAAATATAATTTCATTTTTCTTCCCAATTATTTTCAAAGATATACATGTTTGTAACTTTTTTTATGAAAAATATAAGGATTTTCCAAAGGAACCTTTTTTTCAAAAACACATCTTGACTCCTCTTGAAATTATTTCTTCATCCCTCAAGATTGATGATTCTTATACCAAGTATGTTTTTACATTATTCCTTTGTGATCCCCAAAGTCTATTCATGAATTTATTCTTTATGAAATTCATATGAAACAAATTCCTTTACATGGTTTTTTTATAAATATGATTGTTATACATTATATGTGGTATACATGATTATGTAAATGTTATGATGTGATGGGTGGGACCGAAATTATATAGCCCTCAAATGTATTGGGTAATGTGATGTATATCATGAGATAATGTGTATTATGCACAAACATGATTATATATTTCTTTTCAAAGATGATATTATGATTATATACATATTTTATGCCTAAACATGATATTATCTTTATTCACAACTATGTGTGGTACCTAACCACTAAGAAAGAAGGCTTCATTTTTATGTATTGCCACATTCCATGCTTTTATCTAATATTTCTTCTCATTATTATGATGATGATACTATGATTATTTTATGATGATGATGATGATTGATCCCACCCATGTTATATCGATTCATATCCCTATTCATCCTCTTATTGTGATTTTTGATCACACTCTTCATTAACGTATATCATCAGGTGACTACATGTAATAAGGAGAACATAATATTTCTAAGGATAAAGGATAAAATTTTAAATAATAGTTTATGTTATAATATGCATAAGTGATGTATGTGCCTAATTTTTCAAAGACACTAAACCTTTGATCCTAGATTATAACACTTTTATGTTGTTTATATTTAAAAATATGTAATAGTCATGTAAGAAAAAGTAGGGTCACATTACTTTTAAACCTAGATATTCCAATAGTTAAAATCTTTAGAAGGAGGTTTCATTTTTCCTAAAATTGATTTTCAATTTTTTTGTTTCAAATTTTCTACATCATAGATATAGTGTCTATAATTTTTATTTGATAATGTTGCATATTTTTCATTTATAATATCTGCATTGATCATGCCATCACAGTTTCATAGTCCATCACCAACACATTAGAGAAAATCTGTTATATATATGATGTACTAGAATAACAAAAAAAAACAATTTATGATGTAAAAAATTTTCAATAAGTTAGTAATATATCCCAAAAAATTCATTTTCAATAGGAATTATTATGAAATGTTCAGTTATTTTCTTATCTAATCAAAATAATAATATCTACCCACTCTATAGTATCCTACAAGGTGTTTAATTACAGCTACAATACAAAAAATTCAAATCACCCATCGCAGGTATTATGAATCATGAAACTCTTTTATGAAGTAGACACTTTAGATGGAAATATTTTGTGCCAAAACTGTAAATCCTCTCCTAATAGCACTACACATAGGTTTTCATTTCTTTTATTTTGTTTTTACTTGTTATTAATTAGTTATTTGTTTAGTATTATAGTATATTATATGACCTAAATTAATATCTAAGAAAATTTTTATATCTAATAGACTTAGATTGAAACTGATGGTGACTGATTGTAAAGACTAATTTTTAGATGTTCTCTTTGGAAAGAAAGTAATGAAATTTTTAACTAAAACAGCTGTAGAGTTGAGAGATTCTTTAATACATGTTCAAATATTCAACTGTATATATTATTTCAATACATTTGTGGTTTATTTAAACTAAAATTACTATTCATTTCCAAATTAGGACCACATTTATTTTTATACCTCCAGAGTTAAACATTTTCAAATAAAAAATAGTTTGGTTATCTATTGATGTAAAAAAATACTACATTCAAAACTATCATCATTCTATAGAAAAAAAATACATATAAAGTTATTTTCATAACTAAAAATGAAAATTACATCAGTAATTTTGATCACATTTTTGAAGATAGTTAGATACTACTGATTTCAAATTCATAAGTTTCATTTAATAAAAAATCTGTTGAAAAACATTATTCTTTTTATCCATACTATATAGGATCATCATAGTAGTGGATCATCATGAGTTAGTAGTATCATTGAACATAACCAGGTATTATTCTTTCAATTTCTTCAATTGGATTAATTAAAAAATAGATACCACCACATTGAAATATTTCTTTTATCCTTACATCATAGGAACATCGTAGTGGTGGATCTTTAGGACTAAGTTTCAACACTGACATTGGATTTTTTACATCAACTAAACATATTTGGTTTACTCAGGTATATATACGTAATCTTGATTGATTTTTATTTTCATTTGATCCTTAGAACTCAATAATATGCATTTTTTTGTAAATTTTTATATTTTATATATTTAAAAAATACAATTCTTTTATTCTTTTCAATTTCCTACTATTAACATTTTGATTGTTGATTCTTTGAATTTAGTTTTCATTATCGTTTTATAATTATTCTTTTAACTCCATTCCCTATGTAGAAATAAAATTGCATGATTTTTATATAGGATGCGGTGCAATGTGATCATCTAATGTCTCAAGATTCCACGGCTACAACAAGCCATGATAACGAACTATAGATCTCTATGAAGGAAAACATAAAAAAGAAGATTGAAAAAAATGAGTGAATTTTTGTGATGCTACAACAATGTAATATTGATTTATGATTATTTAGTTTATTTTTCAATTTATTTTTTTGAATTTTTATTTATGATAAGAATAGTATCAGACATTATAGTTAAATTATATGTTATTTCAACAGGTTTCTTTCAGAGTTTTTTAGCTTTTTGTATGTATTACACATCCACTACATAAATTATTATTTACCCAGTTTTTTTCAACACCTTTTATGTACATGAAACATAAAATTTTTATTACCTCTCTAAGTTAAGATAAATGAATCACTTTTTTGAGATTTTATACACCAACTCAATGCTTTAAAACTAGGCACCCATATGCATTGGTTTTACATATTACTGAGAAAATAAATATATTTATGTATCATACATCACCATTTACCAGTTGATCATGCATAAGCTGATTCCATCATATGATTGCACTTTACATCGGCCTTTGTTCCCACTTATCATCCATTTTTCTATACATGTACTCCCATATTCCTATAAATTCTTCTCCATTCATTTAAATACAATCCCATTAACAGCATACTTCAGGGTGGAAGATATAACTATTACTGTATATTTGATGTTGTAGATATATTGGGGTTTCCATGAACTAAAATAATTTTTTGTTTTTGACAATATTCTTCTTCCCTAAACAACATTCTCCAATTATAAATTCATGAAGTATATACACATTCCTTGATATCCCAATTTAGAATTCACTAAATATCTTACAAAATATAGGAATATTTATCCAATCTATTTCACATTAAATATTTTTAAATATATACATGTCCTTATTTTGTGTAAACATGGTGCACATACACTATGGATTGCGAGTCCCTCTCTTAGTTTTCATTCATAGCATTTCCAATTACACAAAAAGGGGATATGGGGTAGGTCTACCCTCCTTAACTGGTATAAGATATTTTCAATAAGTGGTATAAATATGTTTTGAATTGAAAATATTTATAGGTATTTTCTGAATAAGATATGTTAGTAGAGCTTCTACATTAATATTTATCAGAATTAATAATTTTAGAATCATTTTTTAATAAGTGGAATAATAAATTCCTGGATAAAAAATTGTTATAATAACTTTCCATGAAGTTCTTTAAAACATAGCCTTATGTTAATAGGCATAGATTGATATTAACAAACATAGCCTTATGTTTAAGAAGAACAAACTTATGTAAAACATAGCCTATTTTTCATAAGTGGCATAATGAATTCCTAAACTGATAAGTGTTATAATAACTTTTTATAATGTTCTGTCAAACACAATCTTATGTTAATAAACACAGACTGATGTTAAAAAACACAGCCTTATATTAAAAAACCCAACCTTATGTTAATCACAACAGTATGGTAACAAACCCAATGTTATCTTTTTTTCAAATTATTGTTTTATGTTAACATTAAAATTTTGGATTCTAAAATTTCAATATGCATTAATATTTATTCTTATTTTAAACATTATTTTCTATCCATACAAACATGTTAAAAGATTTTGATGATGAAAATTCAGTATAATGAGACATCATTATTGGTTCAAATTATAAAACTTAATGTCACTATAAATAGATGATAAACTTCAATAAATACAAATATCAATATTTTTGTTGGAAATATTGTAATGTCCTGACCTGAAAGACCACTAAACTAGTAGCCAGGCTGGTCTCCACATGGGCTCAATAATGCCTCCCCGTATGTCAAAGGCTACTGATTAGCAGCAGAGGTATAAGGAGGTGATAGTTGGGAGACTATACCCTCATGATCAGAGTAGCACAATGGTGTATTAGAAAATAAATAATTGACAATAGAATAAGTAGTAATAGATGAAACATAGGTCTACAGAAGAATAATATCAACTAAATATAAATAGCCAACACCAATATACAATGAAGCATGCATGTCCATATGATTATACATAAACTAAAAACATAGAAAAACAGTGCATTAAATGGATATGAAAAAAAATAAAATTCCCTAGGGAGATCTCCATGAACATCCTGAGCTCCATCTCATTCTCATGCTCCTAACTCCCAAGTACAAGCATAACAGCGCAAGCAATACTCCATAGTCCTGTGAACATGAGATCTACTTGGGTACCCCAGTGCAATGGTGGCCGGAGCAGGGTGTGAGATAAAATCCTAGTATTCCACCACCAATGGTGTATACATCTATATCCAATTCATGAATATAAGGTAAAATAGTTTTTAGGTAAATAGAATAGTAAATAAATACTCGTCAGCTCAGGTTTCAATAGGACACCTGGCTGACACTACCTGCTTTGGCCCATGGCTGGAATAATGATCTGACCAATTACTATATATATATAGTAGTGAAATATATATAGTATACATATATATTATATCCACCTATATGGACCATGTACATGCAGACGAAAGTGGCTATATACCTGGAATACTAGGTGATGTCTGGACTAGAGAATAACTAAGACATCCATAACCAGTCTAGACAAGCCTGTAAGATCAAGAAAAGGGGTACATGCCCTACATCTCATAATTATTTGGAGACATCATGCTTGTCACTTGATATAGTGATTGTGTTGTCTTATCAGCACTCGAAACAATGTAGTGTGTCACCATTCCAACACTCAATAGGGGGTGTGGTGTGTCATTCCCATTTTATAAATAGTGTAAATGGTGTGAGATGCCTTTATCAACACCCGATGTAAGGTATTTTGAATTTTAATTCCCAACACAACCCTTACCATTGTTCCACAGCCTATATGACAGGCATAATCATATTTATTTTAATAGCCATGAGGCATTTCATCTCATGCATTTTTTTAGTTAATCCCAATATAAAAAAGGGAATTGCATTTATCCCAAATCATATAAGTAATGATTATTTAAATATTGAAAGTGTCATGGTCGTACTACCCAATTCAATTCCATTAAATTTAAATGATTCCACTTTAAATAATCTATTTCTTTTATCAATTCATGGAAATTTATAATTAAGGACTACTAACCTACTTAGAAGGTATTTGGTCTTTGAAACAATTAATCTCAAGGAAGGTTATGGAACCCTTTCTCAATCTATTTAAGAATATCATTAGATTCCATATATTAACCATGCCACATGGCTAACAATAATTTAAATGAATAAGAAAATACCAATTCCATAAGTCCAAGAAATATTTAAATTACCAATCACCACTTTTTAGTTTAGAATATAGTGCACCTCATCTAAGGGGTTTTATTATAAAAATATGACATTGTTAACAAACAACTCATTTAACTCAACCCAGTATCACATTTAAGCGGTACATCTCAATTTATCAAATTAAACATTTTAGAAGGCTTCCAAACAAGAAAAAAAATACATGGTTAAACAATGCACTTAGGAGGTTATATCATTAATTTGGAAATTTCCTACAAGGATAAATCCATTTATTATCCATGATGAATTCTTTGATGGCATTCTAGGATTTTAAACAATCAAATATAAGGGAAAAATCAACCTATAACTCCCAAGGGTTGTACCCATGATCAAGTTCAGCATCCTAAAACTACTAAACAATGATCGATGGGTGGATAAAAAGGTTAGTATAATAATTTAAATTGTAGAAAACACTTTTAGGGTGATGCATGTAAAAGTTTGGTGTATGGAATAATGGAGACATTTATAAATCAATGAAAATTTAGGGAAAGATCTATATACCACCTACCTTATGCATAAAAAACATTACTCATCTAATATCAAGGATTGATTCAGTTTGATTTAGATGAAATAAAATAAACATAAATCTACCCTTCAAATAGGGTGAATGAGATTGCACCAAAATAGCACAATAGATCAGAAGAAAACTTATAATAGAAACAAGAGGATTTTAGAACATACGGATGCAAATCCAATGTGACAGATGACATTTGAATAGAAGTCTAGATCCATGAGATATCATGATCCCTAAGTTGTAGGGGAGGAGAAACCCATAGAGAAAATAATGAGCCTCACGCAGCTGGAGGATAAGAAGAAAAGAAGGAAAAAAGGATTAAACCTCATTAAGTAAAAAATGGAAACTTCACCCTCAAATTTGGGTCACACGGTTTGGCTGCACGGATGGCCAAACTGTGTGCCAACCGTGCAGATCCCACTACTTAGGAACCCTACCACCCATAGTTGTATCACATGGTCTTCCCTAACAGTGCACCAATCATGCACTTAACAGTGAATGAACACTTCCTAAATGGCACTAAGCATGCAGTATGGATGAATGGTTTGGGAAACTATGTGCAGCCCATGTAGATCACTCCTTCTTACCTATAGGTGCCACACAGTTTGCACTTGTTTTCTATATAGTTTCAGACAAATCATGTGCCCTTACCATTTCTCCAAAACATGAGTTTTTTGAGGATCGACCCTCCCAAAACTCAATAAACTACCCAAGAAACTTATTGTTCCTTGAACAAGTCTAAAAACAAAACATTCAAGTGTTAAAACTTTCAGAATTATGTTTTGAAGCCTGATTAAAAGAACAAACAATCCACTAAACACTAAATTTTTAAATTCTCTCATACTTCTACCTTTTCTCAAAACACGGGTCATTACAACCTCCTCACCTTAGAACTTCTCATCCCCGAGAAGTAATGGGAACAATGAAAACATCATCCAATATACAAGGGTCATGAATTCTTGTTCAAATAGTCATGTTTCATTCCCAAACTTCCAATAAACCTCCAAGAATAACTTATGCATGAAACACTAAAGTCATGAAAACATGATCCAATGCTCATTTACTGACTGAAACACTGAAATGGACCCAAGTTAGCTAAGCTAGATACATTTTCACATTATAGTATCTTTGAACATATGGCTGATGGTTCTCCCCACCATAGGTTTTAACATAAAGGGGGATAATTATAATCCATGGTACCTCCACTATTAGAATTTCCTATAAAGAACATGCTAAGTGTTCCAGTGATGCTATAGGCATGATTTTAAATTAGTCAAATGATCAATTCACCACTAACCTCATTTAGCCAAGTTAAGACGGAATTTCACAAAAATCCTCAGCTAACTCATACCGTACTCATCACTACCTAATGACATGATAAAAATTATTCTTCACTGACTGAATTCCTTAGGAAAAAAGAAAAAAACTCGATCCACTGTCGGCAGACCATTCTCAAAATGCTTGGCTTGGATGGCCGATATAAAACAAACTCTATAAGAAATTCTTCTTCCAAGGCATCCTGTATTTATAAGAAACATGTTCACTTAAGGCCATACCTAAATTATAGTGATGTTCCTTGATCAAACCATCACCTAACCATTAATATTTCATGTATTAGCATGAAAAACTGTGTAACCCAGATCCATCCCACTAGAATCATTACCCTTTAAACAATACCTCTGAGCCTGACACCAACTCTGGGATAACCTTTGATTCATGAAACTGGAGTCTATGGAACTAAATTAAGGTAGTCCATAGCCCATGTTTACAATTGATGTGTCGGTACAAGGCCATGACATCTATGTCGTATCATTGACTGGGCCTGGAGTAGCATCCACTTGGCTTTCAAGTTAGAGGAAAATAGCTAGTGTCCAAGAATCTGTCCAAGGTGTTCCTGCATGGGAACCCATAAATCACTCTAGACTAACCATACACTGATAGAAACCATGTGTCCAGCGTGAAGCCCGGATAAAGGATGTTTATCAAAACATAAGTATATTTGAAACTTTTAGATCAGTGTATAACTAGTGCTCTCTTAGTGCATCAAGAACGAATTCTAGATGGCGTACATGTTCATCTCTTTAAGAATAATACACTAAGAGCATATCAAAGATTTTAAAAAAGTTTTTAGGCACTTTTATCACATCCAGGACAAAGTGCTCAATATGGTTTCCAACCAACCATACCCAGCTATAATAAAGAAGAGCAGTTGAACCACTTCTGGTTGACTTCTTAGAATAATATCGTCTTCACTAGTTAATGCATAATTGTCAACCAATCACAAGACTTTACCACCCAAGGCATCTAGTGATTACTCATACATAACCACCAAAGTCTATCCATGACCAATACTATTTATCAAGGGTTTTGTAAATATCCAACCTCATAAACATCATGATGTCGTGAAAGAACCTACATTTAAAAGACTCACCAGCCTTATAGGAATTCAAAAACCACATTGACCATTTTCAAATGGCATTCCTCGGTTGTCTTCCTTCTACTTAAAAGAGAACATATTCACTACAACTTACGTGACTCTCCCCACCTTATGAGCATCTTAGTCATAGATATAAGAGATAGAACAGCCACTCATAAGAGAGTTAGATCATATTTACCTCAAAATAACACATGAAACTTGTCCATGTTTTGATCGCAAATGTCATAACATTTGACATATGATCCAAAACCCACCTGACCAGAGTATAAAAACATCGATCCTATTGGAATATAATCCTGAGCATTGGGATGAACTTGATTCCTTTCACACCCAATTAACTCTACACTGAGATGACCCGAGGACATACTCAACAGCTCAAGACTCAATGATCTCACCAAACTCAACAAGTTCTTCATATCGTTTTCCAACTCTATATGTACTGCATATATGAACACACACTACCCCAAGGTTTAATAAGAAAGACGACACATCCTTGATACTATCCATAAGATTTCCTCCCTATGAATCCAAGAATCGATTGGTTCATACAAGATATTTACCATAGCATCGTATTTCCCCATATGACCATTAACCTAGATAGTGATGTAATAATTCATTCATCACCGAAGGAAAAGAGAGGGTCACGTGACATATTAAGTGGTTGACCATGCCCTAAGAATGTCTAACATGCTAAAACCGATCATTACATGTTTCTCATAGCTGTAACAAGGCTAAGGATTCCATGAAAAACCTTCCAAAAATGGTCTCATTTAGAATCTAAGAGTCCTACTAGGAATAATGTCACCCGAATTACACCATATTTTAGGAAACTCATGAAATTTAGAATGGAATTTATGCTCAAAGTGTGATAACTACCTTGGGATATCCCCTTATGAAATAATAAGCGTTGACCCTATCACTAGGTCATGCAAACAAAAATTCACTATACCCTACGCCTATCATTTAAGCTCG
The DNA here is from genome assembly GCA_963277665.1 of Viscum album. NCBI lineage: Eukaryota > Viridiplantae > Streptophyta > Magnoliopsida > Santalales > Viscaceae > Viscum > Viscum album. The sequence continues at coordinate 893,407,767 of OY728147.1, forward strand.
TGGTAAAAAAATAAGGCCTACAGAAAACACTCACGTTTCCATTCCAAGTCAACTAAAATAGTTTTTAAAATACTCTTATATGTGGTTTTAGACTAAGGATACCACCTAAGGTTACATTTTCAATACATTTCATTAATTCTCATTCAATATTTAAACATTTAAAATATTTTAAAATAGAACATCAAGTATGAATTTTAAAACAAATTATCTTAGTATCCAATTTAACTAACATATCAAGGAAAATAGGTAAGTCTTATCAAAATTCCTTTTTAAACACTAATTATTTATTAGAATCACATCATAATTAGAAAATTTGTCATATAAGTTCCTTGTAATCATTTTATTTATCAAAAAGGATTTTCAAGATTGAGCTTAGTTTAAAACCAAGTCGTAAGAGATAAGATAGCATGTGAGGATCCCACTAAGCCAACCTGGGTACATCAAAAATGCAACCCAATAGCAGTTTTTTAATTATTAAAGTTTAAAAACACCAGTAATGGATTATCTCATATGAACTATTCCATAACTAACTTTCTTGGGTCTAGTTGTGTATTTATGTAGGTAATCATACGGATCATCGGGCACGTATAATAAATTCACAAGACTTTATAGAGAAAACTAATTCATTTCATATTATAATTAAAAAAATTATATTTTTAACTATTTCAAAATATATCATGGTCATACATAATGGTTCAGTTACATGGGTTTTCAACTCCAAATCTATAAAGTGATCATACACTTCATTGATCGTAGACTAGCTTCCATTTAATCGAAACCAATTCACTTTAAATTTTGAAATTTAGTATCTTTTACATTTTAATAATGGTATCTAAATATGTATAAAGCTCAAATATTTTCAAGTACATGGGTTACCTTTCCCCAATTATGAGGTGGTCATACCCCTTGCAACTAAAAATTGGATCCCATTTAATCAAAACCAACATGCTTATCCCATGGAAAAAATTATATATATCAAAATAATAACTAGGAATGTTATCACCAGCAATAAACATAGGGAAACATACAAATAATTAGAGAATAATTATACAAAGGCAAGTAATCATGCAGCATGGCATCTATTCACATAATAATGGTAGAAAATTAACAAGCCAAATAATCACCCAAGAATGTTATATAAACATGAATAATAAATAAATACCTAAACAAGTACAAAGGTAATAATGTCACTAAAATACCTAAAATGGTATACACTAACTAGGATAATAAATACATAAGGAACATTATCACAAATAGTAAACAGTATACCAATGCAACTACATGGCTTGGCATATTCATGGTATGTGAATCCCTATGTGCCTATAATGATGCATGTATGTTACTTTATTTATATAATAGGCCAAGGGAAAATACCATAAATTTCATAAATAAATAAGTAGTGGAAAGTACACTACTCACTAAAGGTGATATAATAATTAGTTGTAACAACAAACATCATGAACAACAATCCCTACCCTACCAACCTTGACTTTTTCCCATATGTGGGTAGATCACTCCCAGGCATGGATATTTACCAAGTGTTGACACATTCATAGTTCCCTATCTACATGCCAAAAATATTAAGACAAAGTAAAATAGATACTATGATACCACTTTGTAAAGTCCCAACCTAACTGACCACTAAAACAGTAGCCAAACTGGTTACCATATGGCCTCAAGTATGCCTCCATGTATGCCAGAGGCTGCCGACAAGCAGTGAGGTTCTAAGGAGGTGATAGTGGGAAGAATATACCCTCATGATCAAAGTATCAAAGTGTTATATCAGAAAATAAATAACAGACAATATCAGAAGTAGTAATAAATGAAAGACAGAGTAGTAGAAGAATAATATCAACTAAATATAAATGGCCAATGCCAATATAAAATGATGCATGCATGTCAATATGATTATACATAAACTAATATAGTATAAAAATAGAGAAGTACATGGATAAGAAAAGAAATAAAATCCCCAAGGGTGATCCACATGAGAATATTGGGCTCTAGGTTACTCCCTTTCTCCTAAATCCCACATACAAGCATAGTAGTACAATCAATAGTCTATGGTCTTATGAACATGAGATATTCTTAGGTACCCAAGTGAAATGGAATCCCATGAAGGGTGTGAAATAAAATCCCAGTATCCTACCACCAATGGTATATACAACAAAATATATTCCATGAATATAAGGTACAATAGTTGGAAGGTAAACAGAATAGTAAGTAATTCGTACTAAAAAAATAAATACCAATCAGCTTAGGTTTCAATAAGACACATGGATGACTCTAATTTCCACGGCCCTTGGATGGAATAATGATATGAATATTTTTTACATATATATTAATGAAATATATATAGTATAGATTTATATTTCATACTTTTATATGGACCAATTTCGCACGAACATAATTGGCCATATACCTAGAATACTAGGTGCTGGCTGGACTGAGGTGTAACTAAAACATCCATAACCAGTCTAAAAAAACCTACAAGTTCAAGAAAAAGGGTGCATTACCTACATCTCATAAGGAGTGGGATATGTCATCTTCATCACTCAAGATGGCGAGGGTTCCATCATGTCAACACTTAGAATAAGAGAGTGTGTCGTCATGCCAACACTCAATAGGGGACGTGGTGCATCATTCCCACCATCCAAATAGTGTCAATGGTTTGAGAAATCATTCCCAACACCCAATGTAAGGGAGTATGAATACTCATTCCAAAAATAAACCTTACCATAATTCCACATCCTATATCACATGTGTAATCATATTTATTTTAATATCCATGATGCATTACCACTCATTCATTTTATTAGTTAAGCCCAATATAACCAAGGGAGGCACATTTATCCAAAATCATATAATTTGTAATCATTTAAATATGTAAAGTGGTGTGGTAATAGTACCAAATTAAATTAAATTAAATTTAAACCATTAAATTTTAAATAATACATTTCATTTATCAAGATAAGTAAATATATAATTAAGGCTTTTCAACCCCCTTATAAGGTGGTTGGTCTTTCAAAATAAATAATCTCAAGGAATTTTGTGCCCCCTTACTCAATCCGTTTAAGAATATTAGTATATTACATGTACTAAGAATGAAAAAAAAAACTAACAACAAAAAAAATTAATTGGAAAAAACCAATTCCATAAGTCCAAGAAAGATTTAAATCACCAATCGTCACTTTTTAGTTTAGAAGACAGCTCACCTTATATGAGGGGTTTTATTATAAAAACATGAAATTGTTAACAAATAATTCATTTAAATCAACCAAGAATCACATTTAAAAGGTAAATATAAAGTTATCAAAATAATCACTTTAGAAGGATACCAAAAATGGAAAAACAAAATACATGGTTCAACAAGGCACTTAGGAGGTGTTATAGTTAATTGGTAAATTTCTTAGAAGTGAAAAATCCATTTATAATCCAATACAAATGCTTAGAAGGAATTATAGGATTTTAAAAATCAAATAGAAAGGGTAAATTCAAGTCTTCAAACCCAAGGGGTGTTCCTATTATCGATTTTGACATCCTAAAACTACTAAACAATGATCAACAGGTGGATAAAAATGTGTGTATAAAAATTTAAAAAGAAGAAAACACTTTTAGGGTGATGCATGGAAAATAACGGCACACGGAACAATGGTGACATTTATAAATTAAAGGAAAATTATAGAAAGTTCTATAGACCACCTACCATATTCTTAGGAAACTTTACTCATCCAACATCAAGGCTTGATTCATCACAGTTTGGAAGAAATTGAATAAATGGACATCCACCATAAAAATAGGGTGAATGAGCTCACACAAAAATAGAACAACAGTTCAGAAGAGGAACTTAGAGAAAATGAAACTGGATTCAATAGATTACTAATGTGGATCCAATGTGACCAACGATTTTTGAATCAAAGTCCAGATACATGATATATCATGACCCATAGGTTGGAGGGGAGGAGTAACCCATGGAGAAAAGGAGGAGCCTCATGGAGCTAGAGGAGAAGAAGGAAAGAATAAAAGGTGGATTTAACCTCATTAAGGGAAAAATGGAAATTTCAACCTCGAAACTGGGTCACACCATTTGGCCACATGGTTGGCCAAACCATGTTCCAACCGTGTGAATCCCACTGCTTAGTAAACCTACCTCACATGGTTTTCGCACACATTTTTCCCTAACCGTGCACTAACCATGCGCTGAATAGTACATGCACATTTTCTAAATGGAACTAAGTGTACGGTCTTCGTGCGAAATTTTGGAAACTTTGTGTAACCCATGTGGATAATTCCTTCTCACATGTAGGTTTTTTATGGTTTTCACTGGTGGGCTTTACGGTTTCAAACAAACCGTGTGCCCTTACCCATCCACCTAAACTTGAGTTTTTTCAGGCCTGGCACTCCTGAAACTCAAAGAACCACCCTAGAAACTTTTTTTACCTTAACTACATCTAAAAATAACACATTAAAGTGTTCAAACTCTCAGAATTATGTTCTAAAGCTCGATTCAAAGAAAAACCCCTCCACCAAACACCAAATTTTCAAATTCCCTTATAATTATACCTCGACTCAAAACACAAGTTACAAAAAATGACGGAATTTTTATCATTATATTTTACAATTTACTATTTTATCTATTCTTTTTTTTTACTGAAACCAATTTCTTCTATACTATTTATCATCATTTTTATTTTAGTGTAAAAACCAATTTTTTGTGAATGTTACATGAAATGTATGTTCTTTTGCGATTTATATTTTACCTAAATGTTATTTATTTTTATTTTATTTCACTTATTAGTTTCTTTTACTTCTATTAAATGTGACATGACATGTATTATATTTTTTCATTATTTTTCTTATTTTATATTCTTAATATGTTCTATGAGTGATATGAATAATGTGTTTAATATAATTATTACATTATTCAATAGAATCATTTATTTTATAGGTTTGTTATTTTCTATTTTATTTGATGATCATATGTACTAAACTCAAACATTAATTATCATAATTATTAGAATATTAATTATCCATTTGAATGATGATTTCATTCATGTAATTGTATTCTACCTGCTCAAAATAAATTTTTATACCTTATGAATTATCCTAAATGTTTTCTACTATATTTATGATGTACCACCAATTCCAAAACTTGTATTTAATTATTATGTACCACTTATTTGAAACATAAATATATTCAATATTAATATGGATTATTAAGTTTGAAAAATAGTATTCTCTTATTGAAAATAAGAATTGATTTATAGCACCATGGCAATGCACAGATGAAGTACTAGTATATTAAAATATGATTCTTTTATTGAAAATAAGCATTGATTTATAGCATCATGGGAATGCACAGATGAAGTACTAGTATATTAAAATATGGGATGATGAATTTTAATATACTATAAAACAATTAAATAAATGATAGTTTTGGGTTTATTTTGATACATTATCACATATTTTAAACCTAAATTAATATATTTTACCTATTATAATAGTGATAAACTATAACGACCCATACTTTACATACATTGTTAATACTTCAAAATTGAAGCACACTTATTACAACATATGACAAAACCACAAAGGACCGTATAGGTATAGTGTCTTTAGAAACTGGGAAACATAAACAACTGGTTCATAAATATTCTACAGTGTCTCCCATTTATTTCATCATATCTAGGGTCCCTTTTAGCATATTCTACATAATATCCTTCTTCCTGACCTGGGGAAAAGAAAACATAAAAGGGTGAGCTCAAATTCTCAGCAAGGGCAAATAAAGGAAATAAAAATCATATCATATCTTTTTGAAAATCATAACCTGCAAAAGAGATCATAATATCTTAACATGGAATAAATCATAGAAGTGAAAATGAGATCCCCATAATCATAACATAAAACTTGAAACTTTGTGGCATGAACACATAATCATGGAAAATCATTTCTTTTTAGTCATGACTCATTGCCAAGACTATCTTAGTGGACAAAGTCCCTTTCTGAACTGAGTCACCCTCGTTCCAGTCCTGTTTCACTGAACCGGTATAACCTACCGTTCCATCCATGTTTATCTCATGAGATATAAAATCTTTACCCAATGCATTGGAGGGAGATATAGGTCCCACCCATCTTATAATGAATCCTTTCTTATGTGTGCCACATAATCATAAATCATACATCATCGCATAACCCATGTAATAAAAATGGGATTCTTAAACAACATGACATCATAAAACAATTCATATAATATAAAGGAATTCATAAAAATATTTCCATCACAACATAATCAAACCAATGTAATAATAGGGATAAAAAACAGAACCCTTTTATTATCTTAGATGGAAAATAATTTTGATAAAATATTTGAACTCCATTCTTGAGGAAAATATCCTTTCTACTTCAAAATTTTTTTTCATTTCATAACATGTCATGCGACTTTAAAATAAAAGAAGTTTATTAAAAATAAACTTGAAAACTTGTAAAGGAAGTTTCTTGGAAATAATGTTTTAAAAATCCATTCATGCCGTATAAGTCAAAAAAAACATTCTTCGTATTTTTGTCGGAAAAGTCAAGAAGTACCTCGTACGAAAAACGACAAAATATTCCTTTCATACATATTACTAAAAACTCACCGAAGGGTAAAAATGGATTTAAACAATTGTAGGTCGATGGAAATAATATTACATATTGATGAAACATGGATGTGGATGATAAAATACACCCTAGTAAATACTTACGAATATACAATCTCGGATAAAAATGAGATTGTGATATTTCCCTTACCTTAGGTCCGATTTTCTTTGTATGTGTCAGAAGCTCCTGTATAATGGTTTAAATAATGTTATTGACTTATTCCAGAATCATACATATTTATATGATATCATATATGGTCGTATTATTAGCTTCTTGTTAGTAATATTTCATTGTTACTTGTTACTCGGGTCTTTATTGCCTTTTGTTCTTATGCGTGTTTTGCCGAATAAATTCTTATTCTTCTTGTAAGGTTATAGATACCATATATCCAGAATGGTATTAGTGTAACATATCTCATATTTATTCATTCAATTCATTTATATAATTACTATGTAATGATGATCATGTAGAACGAGTCGCATCACATCGTGGAGACGGTATTCCGTACGTACGCACGAGTGATGATATCGTTCCTATGATCTTGGAACTGTATTGGAGTATATATATATTATTTCAGTATCAATATTAATTTATAATAATCATAAATAGTTACTCATTACACCATTATACCCATCCTTGTAAAGTGATGGTGGAAAAATAGATTACACCACGGCGTGGAGACGGTATTCCGTACGTACGCACGCGCGGTGATTTCATTTTTCCGTAGGATGGATAGAAAATGAATTAGTGTTGTTTCATATTTATAATAACATATCAGTATTTAAGTAATACTGATGTTATTACTTTATCATGAAACAACTAAAGAAGAAGAAGTTGAAGAAGAAAGAAATTGAAAAGATCGGTAATGGATATTACCTCTTCTTTGGAACGCCTCTTTGAATCCTCCACTTAGGGAACTAAGACTTGTCTTTGAAGAAGACCATGACCTCTAGGATTATTCTAGGGAAGGGGAGAGGATAAAATGGCAGGGGTTGGCCGAGCTTGAGTGCTCAAATTGGTGTGAGGAGGAGGGGGAGGAGGTGCCCTTTTATAAGGGAGGAGAGGGGCACCTTAGGAATATCTCAAAATATTATTTTATATTAAAGTCGAAATCGATTTATAATGGTTCCAAAGGGTCTTATTTCGAAGCTAAAGTGGGGATGGGTAGAAATTATATCAAACAATAGGATTTAGACAAGTTTAGGGTATTATTTTAACCTTATCAATTAGATTTAACTCTAAGTTAAATAATTTAACTTTTACCGTGTCTTTTTGTTTTCTTTCATTATATGGTTAATAAACATACTATAACATGCCAAACGAACCCCAAATTGTTTATTATTAATATATATATCCTTATCTAAGTCATTTTGCCGAACCTTAGATTTTTAGGAATAAAATAACAATTAATAATATAATATTTGATTTAAAAACTATTTTGTGTCAATTTTGACACTATTTGATATATGATTTTTTTGAAAGTCATAACAGAATTATATGTTCGAACCAAGTTGATTAAATCAACATTAATATATCATAGTAACCTAGAAAATTAGTGTAATTCATAAAAAGTCTCAAATTACATTTATTTTGGTGTTTATAACATCAATTATGTCAATATTTCATTAATAAGATAATTACTGCATCATCATTGTGTCATAAATAAATTAAATTATTTAGTGTCTAAAAATTAAAAATAAAATACCATTATGTAGGAAATATTTTTATCTTTCTAATGAATATTTATAGTCGAATTTATCTTATGTATAACCCCATATTAAAAATGATTTACTTATTAAACTTTGATTTTAACTATTTTAACCCTTCTTTAAATAAATTAATAATAAATGTCCTAATCTAATCCAAGTGGGCCTAAATGGACATATTTTATTCCTAAGTTTGTTTCTGGTCGAATTACACTTGTCCAATAGAATTAGGACAAGTGTTAGGGTAATATTAATATCATATTTTTCCTTAGTTACCCTATTTACTATTAATCGCGGTAAAAAAAAGTAAAAAGTTACTATTCACCAAAAATTATTTTTACCTCATTGAACCACATTTTACTTACTGATATCAACCGTGTCTGTCGGATTTTTGAAATTCCATTCACAGAAGCGGTAAAATTAAGTTTTATGCAAAATTCAGTTTTTAACCTACCACTTAGAGGTTTCACTATTCATCAAAAATTGAAAGTTTTCATAAAAATACCAAAATTTCACCCTAGGCTAATTTCGATATTCTGAGTCCAAAAATGAAGTCCATTTTGAAAAATAAAATTTATAAAATTTCAAAAGGTGGTTATTACTATTCATAACGGCTAGTTTTAATAGCATATTGTTGTTTAGTGAAACTCGGTATTGCGTACGACACAAGTTATCGAGGAAGGTCACGATTGCGTGTAAAGCAGGCCACGAAAGTGTTGTGTAGAAAAAGATTCCTTTGATGATTCATATAACATATGAGTCTCGGGTGTTACATTCTACCCCCATTAAAAAGAATTTCACCCTCGAAATTCGTCACTTTGTAACAAATAGATGAGGATACTTCTCCCTAATCATATCCTCAGTCTCCCATGTAGCTTCTTAAAGTTGGTGGTTCCTCCATAAAACTTTCACCAATCGAGTGGTCTTGTTTCGTAGGACTTTTTCGCTACGATCCAGAATCTCTATCGGCTGTTCTTCATAAGAAAGATCTTGCTCCAGCGGTACAACTTCTGAGCTGAGTACATGTGAAGGATCTGGTATTTACTTTCTTAGGAGAGATACATGGAACACATCGTGAACTTGAGAGAGATTCGGTGGAAGCGCCAATCGGTAAGCTACCTTCCCAACACGATCCAGTATTTCGAAAGGACCGATATATCTAGGGCTCAACTTCCCCTTCTTCCCAAATCTCATAACCCTCTTCCAGGGAGATATTCGTAAGAACACTTTATCACCCACTTCAAACTCTAGGTCTTTTCTTCGGTTGTCGGCATAGCTTTTCTGTCGACTCTGAGCTGCTCTTATGTGTTGTTGAATAGATCTGACCTTTTCTGCCATTTCATCAACGAGATCAGGTCCTAATAGCTTTCTTTCCCCAACTTCATCCCAGCAAGTTGGAGTCCTACATTTCATTCCATAGAGAGCTTCATAAGGAGCCATCTGAATACTGGAGTGAAAGCTATTATTATAAGAAAATTCCACCAAAGGTAGGTGTTGATCCCAACCTCCTTTGAAATCCATAGCGCAAGCTCTCAACATATCTTCTAGGGTTTGAATTGTTCTCTCAGACTGACCGTCTGTCTGGGGATGATAAGCAGTGCTGAAACTCAACTCTGTATCCAGAGTATGCTGAAGACTTCGCCAGAACTTCGAGGTAAATCTCGGATCCCGATCAGATATAATAGAAAGTGGTACTCCATGTAATCTTACCACTTCCTTTACATATATCCTGGCAAGCTGATCTAGATAGAAATCCTCTCTAATAGCAATGAAGTGTGCAGACTTTGTAAGACGATCAACTATGACCCAAATTGCATTATTGCCTTTGGATGTTTTATGAAGTCCTGTGACAAAGTCCATAGTGATGTTTTCCCATTTCCATTCAGGTATGGGTAATGGTTGTAACATCCCCTTAGACTTTTGTCTCTCAGCTTTAACTTGTTGACAAACCAAGCATCGAGAGACATATTCAGCAACATCTCTTTTCATGCCATCCCACCAGAAGTACTCTTTCAGGTCCCTATACATCTTCGTGCTTCCAGGATGAATAGAGAATGACGAACTATGAGCCTCATCCAGCAGCTCCTTCTTTAATTCGGGGATGGGAGGAACACAAACCCGATTCTTGAACTTTATTATCCCATCACAATCAAGGTTTAACTCAGGAACATTTCTCACCTTCTTTTGTAACTCGACATCTTCTTTCTGTGCCTCTTTAATCTTCACATGTATAGATGGTTGAACATTCATTTGAGAAAGATAAGATTTCTCCCCTTCCATTATAATTCCAAGATCCATCCTTTGTAAATCCATAAATATTGGATCTTTTGTGATCCTCATCATGGATAAACTAGCATGGTCTTGTCGACTTAATGCATCTGCCACCTTGTTTGCTTTCCCAGGGTGGTAATGGATTGAGCAGTCATAATCCTTAATCAGCTCCAACCATCTTCTTTGGCGCATATTCAGCTCCTTTTGTGTGAAAATATACTTTAAACTTTTATGATCAGTATAAATATCACACCTTTCACCATAAAGGTAATGCCTCCAAATATTTAATGCAAAGATTACCGCAGCCAACTCCAAATCATGTGTTGGGTAATTTTGCTCATGGATTTTCAACTATCGTGAGGAATAAGCTATCACCATATCATTTTGCATAAGAACACACCCCAATCCCTTCTTGGATGCATCACTGTATATCACAAATCTTTCTCCACTACAAGGCAGTGTGAGCACAGGTGCACTGGATAACCTTCTTTTCAACTCTTTGAAATTTTCTTCACATTCCTCTGTCCAGACAAACTTAACTCCTTTCCGAGTCAACTTGGTGAGTGGATTAGATAATCGTGAAAAATCCTTTACAAAACGTCGATAATATCCATCCAAACCAAGAAAACTTCGAATCTTAGTTACTGTTGTTGGTCTCGACCATCTTTCGATAACCTCTGTTTTTGCTGGATCCACAGATATCCCCTCTTTTGAGATTATGTGGCCCAAAAATGCAACTTTTTGAAGCCAAAATTCACACTTGGTAAATTTGGCATAAAGCTTCTCCTTTCTCAGGGTCTTCAATATAATTCTCAAGTGATCTTCATGTTCTTCCTTGCTCTTTGAATAAACAAGAATATCGTCTATAAAGACTACCACAAATTGATCAAGATAGTCTCTAAAGACTCTATTCATTAGATCCATGAAGATAGCAGGGGCATTAGTAAGACCAAATGGCATCACTATAAATTCATATTGTCCATACCTTGTACGGAAAGCCGTCTTTGGTATATCCTCCCTTTTGACCCTTAATTGATGATACCCTGAACGAAGATCAATCTTGGAAAAGTATTGAGCTCCGCGTAGTTGGTCAAATAAGTCATCAATGCGTGGGAGAGGATATTTGTTCTTGATAGTGATCTTGTTAAGTTCTCGATAATCAATGCAGAGTCTCATTGATCCATCTTTCTTCTTAACAAATAGAACAGGTGCTCCCCAAGGTGACGCACTAGGTCGTATGAATCCCTTATCAATATTCTCTTGGAGTTGCTTCTTCAATTCCTGCAACTCAATTGGGGCCATTCTATAAGGTGTCTTTGAAATAGGCAAAGCACCCGGTACGAGTTCTATTGAAAAATCAACTTCACGATTTGGTGGAAGACCCGGTAATTCCTCCGGAAAGACATCATCAAACTCCCGTAAAACGGGCATATTCTTAATCGTGAGTTTCTCACCAACCATTTGAGATAAATAACCTTCATTTAGTAGAATCAAGACCCATAAGATGGAAGGAATTTCCACTGGAAGGTTATGTGCATCCTTGCATTGATAGACGATTGTAGATTGATCTGGAATATGAAATGTGACTTCCCTTCTTTGGCAATTGATATGAGCTCCATGTAGAGAAATCCAATCCATGCCAAGAATCACATCAAATTCCACTAAAGGAAGGATCACAAGATTAGCAGGAAGCACTTTCCCACAAACTTCGATCGGAGAAGAATTATAAACTTTTGATGCGACTGTTGTGCCATTAGGTGTTGTCACAGCTAACTCAACATCTAATTGTTGAGGTAATACGGTGATACCCTTAGAAAATTATTTAGAAATAAAAGAGTGGGTGGATCCAGAATCAAATAAAACATTTTCTACTTTAGAGTGGATGGTAAGTGTAACTTTCACCACTTCGTTATCATACTCCACATCGCTGATAGAAATTGCATGTGACTTTCCTTTTTCTTTAGCCTTAAGATTTTGTTGACGTCGACCATCATCATCAACCCTTGGATTTGGGCATTGATTGGAATAATTCCCCATCTCCTTGCACTTGAAACATTGAAGTGTAGTAGGTTCATTCTGTGTATCCCTTCCTTTGTTTGCGTCATTAAAAATCTTCTTCCCATTATCACGGCATTCAAATTCCCTATGACCTTCCTTTCCAAATTTAAAACATTTACTTGTCCCTTTAAGACAACTCCCTCCATGTTTCTTTCCACACTTTGAGCATAAGGGAAAGCTCATCTTCTTTTCAGTGTGCTCTTTAGATTTTCCTTTGAATTCCATCTTCCTCTTCTTATCATACTCATATGACTGATGGGTTACTCCAATCTCCATCTTGACTTTGATAGCACATCGAACGATTTCCTCGTAGCTATTGAAGTCCCTTATGGCTAACGCCCTTCGAAGACTTGGTTTTAAGGCACTAAAGAATCGATCGATCTTACTCTCAGGTTGGATAATAATACCAGAAGCGTACCTTGCAAGTCTTGTAAAATTTGCTTCATAGGTACCAACAGATTCATCATCCCTTTGCTTCAGTTCAAGGAACTCTTTCTCCATCTTTGTTCGGAGAATACGAGGGAAGTACTTATTGAAAAATAAGTTCTTGAACTCGTCCCATTCCATAGAATCAATTTCATCCCTTTGCCTCGTATTCTTAATAAGATTCCACCATTGATCAGCATCTCCTTCTAAACGATACACTGCTAGGATGACTTTATCATGTTCAGAACATTGAAGAACTGAAAATATCTTTTCAGTAGTACTAATCCATTGTTCAGCAACTAATGGATCAGTAGACCCACTGAAAGAAGGTGGACGCTGCCTCATGAAGGATTCAATAGAATGTTGCTCCTTCCTTTGCTCGTTTGGAAGTCCTGCATGATTCATAGCTTGAGAAAGTTGTGTGAGCATGGCTACAAGATTTTGCATTCTAGCTCCCATATCGTTGGGTTGCTCAGGGGGACAATCATTGCATTGCCCATCGCATTCCGCATTAACACGGTTCCTTCGGGTTCCAGCCATTGACTAAAACCAAGAATAATAGTGTGAGCAACACTAATTATAATAGGAAAACCACATAATTCAAGAATAAAATTTTCATTCTTAAGGTCTTATCTTAGGTTATTCAAGGCCATTTCTAAAACACTAAGATTGTGTTCTATGCTTAGACTTATCCTTAGGGTTCTTACTAAGGCTTTCACATCCTAGTTTCCAAAGGTTGACTATACCTTTCCTCTGATACCAACTATAACGACCCATAATTTACATACATTGTTAATACTTAAAAATTGAAGCACACTTATTACAACATATGACAAAACCAAAAAGGACCGTATAGGTATAGTGTCTTTAGAAACTGGGAAACATAAAAAACTGGTTCATAAATCTTCTACAGTGTCTCCCATTTATTTCATCATATCTAGGGTCCCTTTTAGCATATTCTACTTAATATCCATCTTCCTGACCTGGGGAAAAGAAAACATAAAAGGGTGAGCTCAAATGCTCAGCAAGGGAAAATAAAGGAAATAAAAATCATATCATATCTTTTTGAAAATCATAACCTGCAAAAGAGATCATAATATCTTAACATGGAATAAATCATAGAAGTTAAAATGAGATCCCCATAATCATAACATAAAATTTGAAACTTTGTGGCATGCACACATAATCATGGAAAATCATTTCTTGTTAGTCATGACTCATTTCCAAGACTATCTTAGTGGACAAAGTCCCTTTCTGAACCGAGTCACCCTCATTCCAGTCATGTTTCACTGAACCGGTATAACCTACCATTCCAGCCATGTTTATCTCATCAGATATAAAATCTTTACCCAATGCATTGGAGGGAGATATAGGTCCCACCCATCTTATAATGAATCCTTTCTTATGTGTGCCACATAATCATAAATCATACATCATCGCATAACCCATGTAATAAAAATGGGATTCTTAAACAACATGACATCATAAAACAATTCATATAAGATAAAGGAATTCATAAAAATATTTCCATCACAACATAATCAAACCAATGTAATAATAGGGATAAAAACATAACCCTTTTATTATCTTAGATGGAAAATAATTTTGATAAAATATTTGAACTCCATTCTTGAGGAAAATATCCTTTCTACTTCAAAAACATTTTTCCTTTCATAACATGTCATACGACTTTAAAATAAAAGAAGTTGATTAAAAATAAACTTGAAAACTTGTAAAGGAAGTTTCTTGGAAATAATGTTTTAAAAATCCATTCATGCCGTATAAGTTAAAAAACATTCTTCGTATTTTTGTCAGAAAAGTCAAAAAGTACCTCGTACGAAAAACGACAAAATATTCCTTTCATACATATTACTAAAAACTCACCGAAGGGTAAAAATGGATTTAAACAATTGTAGGTGGATGGAAATAATATTACATATTGATGAAACATGGATGTGGATGATAAAATGCACCCCAGTAAATACTTATGAATATACAATCTCGGATAAAAATGAGATTGTGATATTTCCCTTACCTTAGGTCTAATTTGCTTTGTATGTGTCCGAAGCTCCTGTATAATGGTTTAAATAATGTTATTGACTTATTCCAGAGTCATACATATTTATATGATATCATATATGGTCATATTCTTAGCTTCTTGTTAGTAATATTTCATTGTTACTTGTTACTCGGGTCTTTATTGCCTTTTGTTCTTATGCGTGTTTTGCCAAATAAATTCTTATTCTTCTTGTAAGGTTATAGATACCTTATATCCAGAATGGTATTAGTGTAACATATATCATATTTATTCATTCAATGCATTTATATAATTACTATGTAATGATGATCATGTAGAACGAGTCGCATCGCATCGTGGAGACGGTATTCCGTACGTACGCACGAGTGATGATATCGTTCCTATGATCGTGGAACTGTATTGGAGTATATATATATTATTTCAGTATCAATACTACTTTATAATAATCATAAATAGTTACTCATTACACCATTATACCCATCCTTGTAAAGTGATGGTGGAAAAATAGATTACACCACGGTGTGGAGACGGTATTCCGTACGTACGCACGCGCGGTGATTTCATTTTTCCGTAGGATGGATAGAAGGTGAATTAGGGTTGTTTCATATTTATAATAGCATATCAGTATGTAAGTAATACTTATGTTATTACGTTATCATGAAACAACTAAAGAAGAAGAAGTTGAAGAAGAAAGAAATTGAAAAGATCGGTAATGGATATTTCCTCTTCTTTGGAACGCCTCTTTGAATCCTCTACTTATGGAACTAATATTGGTCTTTGAAGAATACCAGGACCTCTAGGATTATTCTAGGGAAGTGGAGAGGAGAAAATGGCAGGGGTTGACCGAGCTTGAGTGCTCAAATTGGTGTGAGGAGGAGGGGGAGGAGGTGCCCTTTTATAAGGGAGGAGAGGGGCACCTTAGGAATATCTCAAAATATTATTTTATATTAAAGTCAAAATCGGTTTATAATGGTTCCAAAGGGTCTTATTTCGAAGCTAAAGTGGGGATGGGTCGAAATACTATCAACCAATAGGATTTAGACAAGTTTAGGGTATTATTTTAACCTTATCAATTAGATTTAACTCTATGTTAAATAATTTAACTTTTACCGTGTCTTTTTGTTTTCTTTCACTATATGGTTAATAAACTTACTATAACATGCCAAACGAACCCCAAATTGATTATTATTAATATATATATCATTATCTAAGTCATTTGGCCGAACCTTAGATTTTTAGGAATAAAATAACAATTAATAATATAATATTTGATTTAAAAACCATTTTGTGTCAATTTTGACACTATTTGATATATGATTTTTGTGAAAGTTATAACAGAATTATATGTTCTAACCAAGTTGATTAAATCAACCTTAATATATCATAGTAACCTATAAAATTAGTTTAATTCATAAAAAGTATCAAATTACATTTATTTTGGTGTTTATAACATCAATTATGTCAATATTTCATTAATAAGATAATTACTGCATCATCATTGTGTCATAAATAAATTAAATTATTTAATGTCTAAAAATTACAAATAAAATACCATTATGTAGGAAAGCTTTTTAGATTTCTAATGAATATTTATAGTCGAATTTATCTTATGTATAACCCCATATTAAAAATGATTTACTTATTAAACTTTGATTTTAACTATTTTAACCCTTCTTTAAATAAATTAATAATAAATGTCCTTATCTAATCCAAGTGGGCCTAAATGGTCATATTTTATTCCTAAGTTTGTTTTTGGTCGAATTAAACTTGTCCAATAGAATTAGGACAAGTGTTAGGGTAATATTAATAACATATTTACCCTTAGTTACCCTATTTACTATTAACCGCGGTAAAAAAAGTAAAAAGTTACTATTCACCAAAAATTATTTTTATCTCATTGAACCACATTTTACTTACTGATATCAACCGTGTCTGTCGTATTTTTGAAATTACATTCACAGAAGCGGTAAAATTATGTTTTATGCAAAATTCAGTTTTTAACCTACCACTTAGAGGTTTCACTATTCATCAAAAATAGAAAGTTTTCAGAAAAATACCAAAATTTCACCCTAGGCTAATTTCGATATTCTGAGTCCAAAAATGAAGTCCATTTTGAAAAATAAAATTTATAAAATTTCAAAAAGTGGTTATTACTATTCATAACGGCTAGTTTTAATAGCATATTGTTACTATACATTATGAATCAAAAATGAAATTGATAAATTTAGAAAATTAGAACCTAATAATTTTACATATTAAATGTATTTTTCAAGATTCAATTCCTATATTTGTCAAAAAATTATTTTAATATAAGTACAAAAATTGTATCAAAAAATTTTTCTAGAAAAAACACACTTTTAGATGAAAAATTGTGTTTACACCAAAATCAAGAATAAATTTTATTCCCATGGACCAAATTAGATTTCCTTTACTTAATTTAGAATTTTTTTACTTATAATAAAATATAAAATATAATTAATTTTAAAAATAAAATAAAATAATTGATATTTTTCAACAAAATTGGTATTTGTCACTATTCACCAAGAAATCAATATTCTTAGAAAATTCCAAGAGAAATTCCCTAAGATAAATTTTAAATAATGATTTTGAAAATAATGTACATTTTTTCAAATAAAATTAATAAAATTACAAGAAAATATTTCTAATTAGTCCTGTATAAAACACCTAAAAACCATTTTTAATAGAAATGTGTTTTTAAAGAATAAAAAATATTTATTCTTATGATTTTCCTACTAAAAAAACTAAATAAATGTTGAATTTATTTATTTAATTCATTTTTCTATTATTGGAAAATTATATTATATATTTTTCGTAATGCGGTTATTCCTATTCATACCTTCCAACCTAATAGCTAGGTTATAACAGTCATATTCAAATTATATTATTTTTCGGTTTGTTTAAGCTCGGTGTTGTGTGTGGTGTACACTATCAAACATATTTTACTTTTTAAATGAAAATATAAACTAAAATCATAGCTTATTATATTCTACCCTCCTTATAGAAACTATTTCCTCACAATTCCATTTTTTTCTTTTCTAAACTGAATATATCATAACAGAGTAATATAATCTGATATAAATTTAATCGTGAACTATAATTTCTATGTTTTGACCTGAAAAATTATTATGTATGTGCCTCTATAAGATTCATACTTCCATATGAGTTTTTAAAAAATTTCATTGAGAGTTGATTCCTACTTTCCACATAAGAATTGATAGATTTATCTTTAGTTTGCTTGAGATTGAGAAATTCCTTTACCATTAGGGTAGAAAATATGTTAAAATATACTTACTCAATTTATTCAGATTCAATAACAATGATTTAATCCTTCAATTTTCATTATCATGATCCTGATAAATTTTTCATTCCATAAGTAATAAAATAAACTTTTAATTAACCATAAGATCTAAAAAATGATGAAATATTATTAATTTTGTCTAAAACCCAAATTTTTAGCACAATTTATGATAATAACCAATGTGAATAAACCATCGTAAAAATTAAAATCCAAATTCTCAATAATAATGAAATATCACCTTAAAAACTCTTCAAATATTATTAATTAAATATGATCCCATAAATTATAAATTTTTTATCACTCGTTCTTCATTTTATCCATAAATAACTTGTATCAATTATATAGCTGCACACTCAAATATGTATATGACCTAATCAAATATTCCAAAATATTTATTTCCACAAATGAACTATATCAAAATAAATTAAAATTCTCATAGGCTCCCATTTTCATGCAACAGGATAGATATAGAGGCCATCTCTATATGCTTCCAAAAATATCACATTTTCATAAAAAAGAACTTTTCAAAATCATTGATACCATTCAACATATGTTCCTAAAATGAAAATTTTCTATGTATTCATTAAAACAAAATATTATTAGAAAAATATTTGGATGTTTTCTCTTAATCATGATAGCAAACTAAAATTGATAAATACCCTTACACCTTAATCATATATTCACTAATTTAAATATAATTACCTAAAATTAAAAACCTTAATGGTTAAGTTTATTCATAAGGGATATTATTTGATTCCCATTTGTATTATAAAGACCATATATATTCTATCCATGGAGGAAATACTGCTAAAAAAGGAAACATCCTAAATTAGATATTCACACTTCCTAAATTTATCGTGTAACTCGTCTTCCTCTAAATGTTTCAAGAATGATTATCAATTGATTAACATGATCTTCATAACTTAAAAATAATTACCAGCATAATCCTTGAATCTTGGGGAATTGGTTAAGTAACCTAATATGATCATAAAATAAAAAATATATTAATATCAGTGTTTAAATAGAACATCTCACAATAGTTTCAAAACCCAAGGACCAAAATTTTTAGTTCCTTGAAAAATAGCTATATAAACATCATATTATACTACAGTTACAAACACTTCTCCATAGTAATTATTATATAGACCCTTTTTTAGATATATCAAATAATTTAATCATCTTTATAACCTGAGTATTGGAAACATTAAAAAGGGTTGATCAAAGAATCTCAATAATGGAAAATATATCATAATGTTTTAGATCACAAACACGAATAAGAACATGTGGCATACATACCTATTTTAATAAAAGATAAAATAATATAGAATAAAATAATAAATCCTGTTACAGAACCCTAGTATCATAAATAGATCATTATATAACAAGAAAAGGTATTACATGGATCAGAATACATCTCAATGATCATATAACATATTATTATGACCTAAAAGTATGGAATACTATATAAATAAATCATAATCTTATAGATATGGAATTTCCAAGAAATAAAATGAATCTTTAAATAATATAATAACATGATAAACAAGTTATATTTATAGTTGAACAATTATAATATAATATTTTTTCAAAAAATCCTTCCCCATCACATTTACACAAAAAAATATGACGAAATATTCTGACATGTCATTCACACAATAAATTTTTAAAAAATATCCCATCATCTCATTCAAACAAAAATAATTAAAATAACTTATCATATCTCATTCACAACAAAAAAACATGTGAAAAAATCTCCCCACATATCACTAATGCAAAATTTAATCATGTTATGTGTTATGAAACCTTAACCAATACATTAGAGTGAGATATAGTACCCCAACCTTCATTATACATACATATGAGTTCCACTTGAAATAAAACATTAAACATATCATAGTAAACCTATGGAAAAAATGTGTTTCTCAATCCTTTCAGAACATCAAATAACATGAAATTAAGATATCATAATATATAAAAATAGTATTTCCCAAAATGGATTACATGATAATAATATATAAATGGTGAACAAATCATCACATCATGAGATATACTCCTTGGAGGAAATATAGAATTGAAAATAAAAAAGGTTTTAAAAAACATTTTAAACGTTATTATAAAAAAACTACAATCTAATTTAAAAAATATTTTTGAGAAGGAAAAAAATAGTTTTGAAAAAGGATTACCTTTAAAAATAACATTCAATAGTGGATCCTTTAAAAAGATAGAATGGCTTCAAAAATATTAAGTGAAAATACTTTTTAAAAAAAGGAACAAAAAAAGGTACATAGAGTGGAACATAAATAATGGTTTCCATGAAAATAAATATTAAATAACGTATCATTTAATAGGAATGATGGTTATAAATAAGTTACATAGAGTGGAAAATAAAAAATTTACTTTGAAAGGATGAAAAACATTTTGAATATTTTGAAAATCCTTGGTTAAAAACCCACATAAAAAAGAGTAATTAAAACATAAATTTTTAAAGTGTATAATGTAAATATAGAGGTCACATGAGTAAACAAATATATATTTTTTCAAATAATAAAGTAAAAAATTGCCAATAATGATCATGTAAATGGAGTAAAAACTATCTTTAAAGGAGATAAGATTTTTTCTTTGAAATGTTGAACTTTTATGACATAAAAATTCATCAATAAATTCTATTTGAGTTAAAAGAATAATTTTATCTATAATGAATGGATTAAATATATTATGAAATATTAAATATAAGGATTCATGAAATATAAAATATTAACACTCAATTAATTAAATTTTAACTCAAAGAAAGAAAATCTGAGTTAACCAAATCCATTAAGAATTTTATAATTCATAAAGAAAGGGACATTTATTAATGTTTATATGGTAAAAATGTAAATAAAAAAAATATAAATTATCCCATAATAAAATCAAAGGTTATATTTTACCAAACTTATATAAAATAAGTTCAATAATAACAATTATAACTCAATGAATAAGAATTGAGTTTCCAAAAATATTTTTGACTATGGTAATTATTAAATCAATAGCCCAAGGATATTTAATAATTAAGTGCATCTTTAAATTCCATGAATAAAATATAATTCATAATATAATATCTCAAATAGGAAATTAGAATATTTAAAATTAAAATATATGCATAAATAAAGTCATTTCTCAATAAAGATAAATTGAGATAAAACCATTACATTGAGTTTTTAAAAACTCAAACATTCTCTAACCTCTGCTATAATGAACATAACAAACATAAGTAATTAAATAATTAACATATTCAAATTTATAACCCTTTATAAACATTATTTATACTCCTTCATTAAAATATATTACTTAGTTATATTTATTTCCACTAAAAGAATTTAGATCGTTCATTTGTTTGTCTCATTCAAATATCATGGTAACAGGGTTGATACATAATAAATGGTTTCAAATTCATCATTCCATGATTATTCAGTATAGATTAATCATTTTATTTACAACTGTTTCTTAATTATTATTTTCATTTTGTAGAACACATAAATAATTTTTCTGAAAATTGATAACCAGATAACCTAGTTTCGGCATGTTTATTGGTCGATAGCTGGTATATTAATAAATATTTAAATTATTAATAATACATATAAAGGATAATTAATACATCATAAATTAATTATTATTAAATTATATTACCATTATAGTAATTTCTACAATCATTTATGACATAAACATCATAACTTTGATCACATAGGTGGTAAAACTGACCAAAACAACAACATATTATAATGATTTCATGAGTAAGGGGATGTATTTAGATAAAGATAATATGAAATATTAAGAATTTTAATAATTTAATTATTATAATATATCATTATCCAATACATTCTTATAACCATCTATGATGGGTGGTGACAAAAATCAATATTCATTATTCATCGAGGTTTCGGTTTCGATGGGAGGCTTGTGGGTTTGTTGTGGCAAAGATCCGGCATTTTTCGGTGATCGGGTTGTTGTCTTCTTTAGTGAGGTTTTGTATAAAGGTGATACTTTTATGTTAGTGATTCTTCTGGTGGAATAGTTGTGTGGTTCCATTCCAACCAGAGTGATTCTTTTTGTGTTTCTGATGATTTGTTTTTTACTGATTTCAGATTTTCCGAGCCAAATCCGTAGTAGTAGAAATGATGGAAACCATTTTCCTTCTCCAATGATTTTGAATTTTCTAAATTCATTTTTTCTACTTGTATTTTTGTTAATTTTTGAGTTTTTTCATGATTTAGTCTTCGTGAAATATTTGATTTTTTGGTTTTCTTGTATGGTTCTTGGTGAAAGGCACATTCTCTCAGAATCTCTTTCTACTATAAACCTACCTTGGCCCCAAGTACCATTTATCCTATCTAGGTCGTTTGGGAGTGGTGGTTCATCAGAGGATTTGGGATATGGCACTCAAGCACTCACTGGTTCTCTAAGGAATGGTCCTCCAGCATGGTTGTTAGGTGAAGGTGAAGTGAGGACCATGAGTTTGTCGTGGTTAATGGGTTCTCAGTCGCTCTGGTTACCAGCTCTGATGATAGGGGTGATGACGTCAGAGTTAGTTTTTTTTCATGGATGGTGGGGTTTTTATGTTTTTGATAGCTCTAGTTATCATATCTAGTAATTATAGAGCAAAAATGATGTCGGTGTTTCTTTCTCTAAGTGTTGATGAAGATGGTGAACATATTGATGGGTACAAGGGTGCAACTGATGAGGTGTACTGGATGCATGATGATGGTGGGAGACGTGATTGGCAGTTGTGGGTTCTTGTTTCTCAAGGTCTCCTCAGGTTCTATGGCTATTTTGAATTTTGAATTTTAATTTTTAAGCCTTTGAATTCAAATCCCACGTTTGGTGTAAGGTTTTTTTGGGTATTGTGTTGTTGTGGTTACTGCTCACCCATAAATTGGGTATTTAGAAAATCAAAAAAATGAATTTTCAAACAATTTTTTTTTTGAAATTAATATATTGAAATTCCAATAGAAAAGTGATACTTTTTTCATTATATTAATATTTTTATAAAATTTTAGTATAGTAAAATATAAGAAGTAAATTCTAGTAAGTAGTGGATAATTATGGGGACGACTTGATTTTTCTCTTGGAATTATCCAATAAAATAAAGGAATTATGAAAAATAATAGTAATCATAGGATTTTTTAATTATGATTGGGTTATAGAAGGAGTAATTTTTATTTTTTTTGTGTATAAATTTTAAGGTAAGGTGAGTCTTGAAGTATTGGAAGTATTTTATTTTTATGAGTGGGGGTGGTCTTATTTGGAATTAAACCTTATATTTTCAATAATATAAGGTTATTATTCAAGGTTGAGTGGAAAAAATTTACAAAAGTGTATAATAAAATGGTTTTGTGTTGATAATAACCTCAGACACTCATTTTAAAACATTTTTTGTCTCATTTAGTAAATGTGTAAGAGACATGAACCCACACTCTTGGATATGGTGATAAAAACATAAACATTAAATTTTTTTATTTGATACTGATGAATCTGACAAAAAATTTTCCTTACAAAATATACCATCAAAAGGAAATATTATGTCACTTAAATACCAAAGGACCATTTATATTTAGTGTTAAAGATAATTATGAGAAACTATTAATAACTCGAGTTCATAAATAACTAAATCATAAATATCAACATCAAATCCCACTATACCCAACTTTTAATATTCCCCATAAAGTCATCAACATCTCCCATAAACTTATTCACA
Organism: Viscum album; assembly: GCA_963277665.1. Lineage (NCBI taxonomy): Eukaryota > Viridiplantae > Streptophyta > Magnoliopsida > Santalales > Viscaceae > Viscum > Viscum album. The sequence continues at coordinate 893,431,952 of OY728147.1, forward strand.
TAATATGCCTTTATAAACAAAAAATCTTTTCCAACATTCTACATAACCTAGCGAAAAGAAAAAATATGAATGGTGAGCTCAAATTATTAGTAAGGGTAAACATAGGCATGAACAATTGAAAACATCAATGAGAGTAAGAGGAGCATAATTTTATGATGAAATAATCATAACTCATGTGAATATTATAATTTATTTCATACCCATTAATACATGGATCATAAATCATCTAATAAATATTTAACAAACTAATGATTCATTGTAATCAACAATCATGAACCTTATTATGTCACTCATGGTCAAAGGAATCATTAAAAACCCATAGAAAGTATAAATAAGACATATAGGTAACTTGGGTTATCACTTTCATATCACTCCTACATATGCAATCACCATTATAGTTATACATAGATTAAAATTAATAGTTATACATAAAATTACCAACATGATTACACATAAAATAACCATCATGGTTACACATAAAATAACCACCATGGTTTCACATAAAGTAACTATCACAGTTACAATTGGAAAAACCATCAAATTATATTCCCATAATATCATAGGGGAAACCTAACCTATCAACTTTGTTACTTTACCCAATTCATTGGATAGTTATAACAGGCTCACCCAACCTTGATTTATAATGGAACCACTGGTCATCATAAAAAATTCTGAACAACTATAACATAACTAAAGTATACAGGGATTTCAAGTCATCATAAAACTATTAGAAACATCCATTATTCCTTTTATAGCATGGTTAACCCATGGAAATGAAATGGATTCATTAAAAATCTCTTTGACACAATCATAATACATCTAGAGAAATAATGTGGATGGAATCAATATAAAATATCCCCATTGAAACATAAGTTCCATCAAGTATTTTTGACATTGATTAATGGAAATACCATTAAAATATCATTAAAATCATTCTTGTATAAAATAACCTTTATATAATGAAAATAACTTTTAAAAACTAAAAATTTATAAATTAATTTTAAAATAATTTCATTTAAAATAACCTTATAAACATATAAAGGAATCTTTAAGGATAATAATGGTTATGATGGTAGAAAAATCCCTTCATGTTGTAAATTTTAAAAATAAACATTTTTTAAAACATTTCGTAAAGGGAGTCTAGATTGACCAATTTAGAAAAAAATAAGAAATTTAATTCTTAAAGCCTTTTAAAAAATAAAATATCCTATAAAATTTCATTAGGAAATAATATATGTTTATAAAAGAGAATTTTTGAAAACATTTTAGAAACATGGATATAGAAGAGAAAGATCCCTGATCTAAAAGATGTTAAAAGATCAGTATAACTTTTAAATGACTTTATTGATGGTTATATAATCTATAAGTAAGGAAATTGAAATTAAACTTGTAAAAAAATTTCACAAAACTAGTTAAAGAAAATATATTTGGTTCATGAAAATAAGATCACATATGTTTCCCCAAAATGAACCTCAAACATAAACAATGCCAAATAGACAAGATATTGTAATATAAATCCTTTTCCACTTTGGTAAATCTTAAATCATAATCCCCATGAAATAATAATGTAAAATGAAAAACTAAATGAACCTAGGTATATTTATGATATATTATGTCAAAGTTAAAGTATATATACCTTATAAAGGATAACAGGTTCATGTCATAATCATATGTCCCAAAGAAAGATAATTTATGATGAATTGCCCTTATAAAGATCATATCATTGATTTGAGAATTAATTAGAGGGAATATCATGTGTAAAAATAAAAATACGCACAAAAAAGATTAAATATATAAAAAATATATTTATATATCTATTCATGTATTATAATTTCATAGAAAATTCAATGAAAAAGTGTTATAACCCAATGAAAGGAAATTGAGTAAAGAAAACATTTACCACTTTGTCACATTCAAATAAAATACCCATGGATAAAAAAATCATATTGGAACATAAAATAAAATTAAGTATGAATTATTCATGATATAAAAATTCAAAGTTTATTATGAAGAACATATAAAAAATTATATGCATAAATATCACAATGAAAAGAAATTGAGACGAAATCCCTTACCTCAAGTCCAAATTTTTTATGTGTGTCCTTTAACTCTTATATAATAAACTCATATAAATTATTTTATTTATTAATACAGTTTTATAGTTTTTATAACTTATCCTTAATAAATTTATTTCATTTATCTTAATGATATGGTTAATTACTTAATTAGTCAAGCCCATGTTAGGTGTTTAAAGGAATCTCGGTTTATAAGTTCAAAATGACTGTGGTGGGTTGACTGAGGATAAATATGTCATTATTCTATAATATATATAATATTTATCAGGAAATAATTATAATTTTTATACATAAATTATAATTTTAAAACCAATCATGAAATGTGGTTATGAAAAATGAACTATGTTACAGTCATGGAGACGGTATGTTGCATGTACGCATGAGTAACATTTCTATTTTTCAATGATCACTATGAAAAGAAGGTATCAATTATTTTATATTTAAATAATGATAATTATATCATAAATATAATATCACTTCTTTATGTATACATATATATATCATCCATGTGTTGTGTTGATGAAAAATGAATCACATCACTTCGTAGATGTGGTAGTCCACACGTACGCATGAAAGATGTTATAATTTTTCAGTGAATGGAAAGGTAAGAAATTAAAAAATAAATTATATATTAATAATTATAAATTTCTCATTAATATTATATAAAAAACATAAATTCCATTATTATAACCATCCATGATATGGGGTAATGGAAAACAAATTACATATGTCCGCAAGTTGGTAGTATATCGTACACACGAATGATGAATTCCTTTACTATTTGATGGAGGTTGGAGATTGATATAGGTTATTTCATTATAATAATAACATAGAAATATATTTAATATAATTATTTTATTATATAATGATATTTAAGGAATATTTTAAGGAGGTGTAATAAGATACAAAACTAAAACGCTCAGTTAAGAATGATTCCTCTTCTTCAGAAAGCCTCCAATATTTAACACCTTAAGACCACTAAAATTTGTTTTATGGCATAAATAAGGACAAAATAAAATATTTATTTATGTTATGAATGTATTTGGGTAGATATTGGCTAAACCAAATGGTTTTTGAAGTGAGAAGTAATGAGAACAAGAGATGGCATTTTTTAATAGAGGGGAGAGGCACTCTTGGAATTTATTAAAATATTGAATAAAGATAATTTATTTTTTATGTAAAAGTGGATGAAAATCATAAAATTATAATATAATATGAGTATGAGTATAAATTTTCTCATCAAATTAAATATGGACAAGTTTTTCTATTTTTTTCCCTTATGTTTTTGTTTTAACCCTCATTAACATTTTCCACACTTACCTCAATAATAAAGTTTTTTACTTTTTGAGGGTCATTATAGTTTTATAAATAGAAAAAATCCATATAAATAGAAAAATTTTGATATTATAAACCATATCCAAATCACTTGTCTGAATATAGTATATATGTGAATTTTATATCATTTAATAAAATATATTTTATTGTTAAATATTGTTATTGTCCATTCTTAAAGGTATTCATTACTTTAATATTAATTACATTAAAAAACAAATTAAATTAAAAAAAATGTGATCTAATACCTATTATACTCATATATAAAATTAATTAATCACATTAATTATGTCTAATAATATTTTTTTAATATTTTTAAAATCATTTATCTAATTTTTTACATTAATTTAATAATTACTACTTCAAATTTGTGTAAGATTTTAAGGTAATTATTTATCTAGGAAAATTAGAAATAAATTATAATTATTAATATAAATAATTTATATTTTAAATTTATATTTATAAATGAACATTTATTCTCTTTATTCCATTTTTAAAAATATTATAGTTACTAAAAATAGGAGTGTGACATTTTTTACTTTTCGTTACATAAAATATTATAAAGAAAATAATATCATAAAAAGAAAAAAACGGCATATAGCTGAATAATGGATTATTATGGATGAATTTTACCCATGAAATAAAATCAAGGCAAGTTTTATGGTCATTTTTTATACCTTATCATATTATTTTTAACTTTAATTACTTGATTTACCCTTTACTGTGCTAACACAATTACTAAGGTTCCTATTCATATCGACCAAAAATAAAAGAACCCTATCAAAAAAATTTGATTAAAATGATTTTAATTATTTAATAAATTTTTTAAAATTAAAAACGTATAAGTGGAATAAATTAAGTTAAAATTATCCTTCCAAAATGTGATGAAAAATGATTTTTTAGAAAAATGCATATTTTAAGTATAAAATGATTTTATACTAAATTAAAGTATAAAAATTATTTGAAAAAAAAAGAATTTTATTATTTAAAATAAAAATGAACTAATTATATTTTAATTATAAAAAAAATATAAATTTTCATTGTAAATACTTTTAATAAAAATACAATTTTAAATAAAAAACATTATTTTTCATTATTCAGTGATAAATCAATCTTTTAATAAAAATACCAAAATTTCACCAAAATATAATCTTCATATAATGAATTAAACAAGTATATTTATTTCATTAAATAAAATTTCTAAAAGTTCCAAAAATTAGTAATAATATTCATTCAAAAAAATAAATTAAAATCATTTTTGAAGAAAGCATGTTTTTGATGAATAAAATGACATTTATAAAAATTAATGCATATTTTCTAAGAATTAATCAATAAATTAATATTTATTATAACCTTTAATATATAATTCAAAAATTATTTAATCCTATTCATACCCTCTATTTTGACATCTAGGTTATAATGGTCATATTTAAATAATAATATTTCACAATTCGATTATGCTAAGGGTTGCGTATTTTGTATGATATTAAAAATAATAGTTATATTTTTAAAATATTATTATATTATATTCTTCCCACCCACATTTAATAAATTAAATACTTTAAATTTAAAATTAGTAACTAGGGGTTTGAAATTTCAAAATACCTTTACTGAAATCCCATATCATAAAAAGGGTTAATAGAACTTCCACTTGAAAAGATATAAAGGGAAATATGAAGGTCGGCTAAAATTACCCAAAATAGGGTTTCTAGATATTATAACATTATTGGAAAGTGAAAATATGGAAATTTAATATAAAACTAATGCCTAAGGATTAATAGGGAGTAATAGAGAACATGGTCTTGAGAAAGTTAACCATCACAAAACCGTAAAAATATATTGGTCCAAAAGACCACTGATTTCTGAGTAAAAAAAGTGAATGGGTAAAATTTATATTTCAAAAATATTTTCCAATATTTGAAGAATTAATTAATTATATATACTATTAACATAAGAAAATATACTTGACATGTATAATTTAATCCTTTAGTCAATTTTTACAACAATCTCATCTTTTTCTCCAAATAATCAATATTCTATGAGAATTTTTTTATACCTAAAGCACTTCCATAAGATCATATAATTACAAAAAAAGGTTAATAACCAATTTAAATTATATTTATACATCACCCAAAACCATAATGGTTATTAAAATGAAATATAATTCAAAAAAAATAACAAATCCTTTTTACAAAGAAATAATACATTAATCTTTAAAATTCAACAGTAATACCCAACGTTAAAACTAAATCATTCCATAATAACTATCATTAAAATTATTTAAAATATAACTAAAAAAACTTTAAACCAAAAAATTAGAATTATTTTACTATATATTCTTCCAGGATAAATTTAACATATATCTTGAAATAACATTAGTTACTTATAAAGTCATATACCTTAAGAGGTATATTCCCTAATAATATAATATCAAAAAATCACTAAAAACACATTAAGATCATATAATATTTCAAAATATAATTTTACCTTGAGTACTAAAATAATACTTCATTTCAAACATAATGGTTTCATATATCTCCACCCAATAAAATTTCTCCTAAAATATCTTTAATCACCTTAAAATTTCGTCACTTAAAACCTTAGAAGGGGTGTTTGCTGATTTGAACATATGATCAACCTTAAAAATAAAAACCCATGATGGTATTCATAAAAATTATTATAACTTCCCATGAAAACATCCTATATAAAATTTTATCTTAAACTTTCTCTAATACTGTCTTTAGGATCCCTGAAACCATGGTCCCAGATTTGGTGCCAAAAACATAAACATTAAATTTTTAGATTTTGTACCCATTAATGTGAACCAATTTTTTCTTTCCATATAAACACCAAAATAAAATATTGGGTAACTTACATAACCAAAAAAAAATTAGTTTTATAGTTTTTGAGAATTAGTTTAAACTCTTAATAATATGGGTTCATAAACAAATGGTTCATAATGATCAACATCATCTCCCATTGTACCCATCTTTCTATATTCCAAGTTAAATCTTAAACATCTCTCATAAAATTATTTATTTAAGAAATATTTATAAACAAAAATCGTTTGTTATCACTTTTCATAACCTAGGGAAAATGAAACATAATAAGGATTTTCTTAAATGCTCAGTAGGGGTAAATATAATAATTAATAATTGAATTTCATCAGTATGTGTAAGATGAGTGTAAAGGTATGATGACATAATCAGAATGCATGAGAATAACATAATAGAATTCATTCTCATAAATACCTGGATCATAAATCATGGAATAAATCTTTAACTAAGTACATGGTCATTGGAATCAATAATCATAATCCATGTGATGTCAATATTAATCAAACGATTCATTAAAAAACTATAGAAAGAATATATTAAACATGTAGGTAACTTAGGGAATAATTTTAAAATCACTATTACATATGAAAAAAAATATCATGGTTATACATGGAATAACCTTCATGGTTAAAAAAAATAACCATCATGGTTACACATAAATTAACCATCATTGTTACCCAAAAAATAACCATCATAGTTACACATAAAATAACCATCATGGTTACAATTGGAATAACCATCATAGTATATTCCCAAAATATTTTAGGAGAAATGTAATTGGCTAACTCTGTACCATTAAAAAATTTATTGGATATATATAAAAGGATCAGTTGACCTTGGTTTATAAAATATCAACCCATCATTATAAATAATTCATAAAAACTAAAACATAAATATAGTACATAGATCTTTCAATTCATCATGAAACTATTAAAAACATCCATTATTCCTTTTTCAACTTGAATAACCCCTAGAAAAGAAATAGGTTAGATAAAAATATCTTTGAAACAATTAAAATCCATCCAGAGGAAGAATTTGTATGGAATTAATAAAAAATATCCCTAGTGAATGTAAATACCACTAAAAGATCATTAAAATCATTCCTAATGAAAATAGCCTTTTCACATTGAAATTAAATTTAAAAAATAAAAAATTATAAAATATTGTGAAAATACATCACATTTAAAATAACCATGGAAATATATAAAGTAATATTCAAATAAAATAATTATAATGATGGAATGAAAATTTATTCATTCCATAAATGCTAAAAATAAACATTCTTTTCAAACATTTTGTAATGGGAGTATAAATTGACCCATTTGGAAAACATTAATAAATTTACTTTTCAAAAACATTTCTAATAAGGTCAAATATCATATAATATAACTTTATGAAATCATCTATGTTTATAAAACATCATTTTTTTAAAACATTTAGAAAGAATTCATATAGAAGAGAATGATTCAGGATCAAAAAGATGATATGGGATCAATATCACTTATAAACATATTTCTTATTTTTTATCTAATTAATAAGGGATTAAATTGAAATTAAATTTGTAAACAACATTAATAAATATTGGTGAAGAATATATATGTGGTTCAAGAAAACAAGATAATATAATTTTCTCTAAAAGGAATCTTGAAGATAAACAATCCCGAAAAGAAAAAATGATATAATATAAATCCTTTGTAACTTTGGTAACTATTCAATGGTAATGCCCATGAAAGAATAAAATCAAATGAAAAATTAAATTAAAATAATCAAAATAATGGTATATTATATCAAAGGATCTATATATAATCCTCATATGGGAGGTTCATGTCATAATCATATGTCTGAATGAAATAAAATTTGAGAGGAATTACTAATATAAATATCATATCATTGAATTGAGAATAAATAAATAGAGATATTATTTTTAACAAATATAAATCCACAAAAATAAAAGTGTATATAAAATAAATAAATTTATAGACCAATTCAAACATAATCATGTAATAATAATGTCAATGAAAAAGATTTATAACCCAACAAAAGGAAATTTAGTTGATAAATTCTTCACCACTTGGTAACATCCAAATAAAATCCACATGGATAAAATAATTAAAATTAAACCCTAAACTAACTTATAGTATTAAGTATTCAGGATAATATTTAAAATGGTAGTAGATACACCACATAAAATAAATTAGGTGCATAAAAATGAAACATCCCTCGATGAAAATGAATTAGATGAAATTTATTACCTAGAGTACAGATATTCCATGTATGTCCTTTAACTACTGTATGATAAACTAATATACATAATTTTATTTATTAATGAAATTTTATAGTTTAAATAGTTTTTCCTCAAACCATTTATTTTATTTATCTTAATGACATATTTAATTAATTATTCAATTAATTCCAAGACATGTGTTTTAAGGACGTTCGGTTCATAAGTTCCAAATGACTTCTATATATTGACTGAGGTCATATAGTTCATTATTACATCATCTCTAGAATATAAATAATTTAATAATCATCATTTTTATACAAAAATTTTACTTTTAAAACTAATCGACAATGATGGTTATGAAAAATGAACTTTGTTATAATCATAGAGACGGTAGGTCGTACATACACATGGGTAACGTTTTCATTTTTAAACGATCATTATGGAAAGAAGGTAATTATTATTTTATATTTAAAAAGGATAATTATATAATAAATATACTATTAATTATTTAAATATACTTATATATATCATCAATGTGGTGTGGTGATGAAAAAAATCACATCGATTCGGGAGTTGGTAGTCCACATGTACACACAAATTATAATATCATTTTTCAGTGAATGGAATGGTAAGAAAATTATTGATGTATTATATTTTTAAAATTATAATTATTTTATTAATATAACATATAAAAATTAACTCCATCTCTATAAACAGCTGTGATAGGTGGTGATGGAAAACGAATTAAATCAGTCTGCGAGGCGGTAGTCTGTTATACACACAAAAGTGTAATTACTTTCCAATTTGATAGAGGTTTGAGAAGGATATTGGTTATGAAATTAAAATAATAAAATTTAAGTATAATTATGATACTTATTTGACTATATAATGATTTTTATGAAATATTTAAAGCAAATGTAAGAAGAAATAAAATAGAAACGCTTGGTTAAGAATGACACATCTTCTTCACACAACTTCTTTTTTTTAACATCTTAAGACCACTAAGGCTAGTATTTTTTTCATAAGTAAGGAATATAGAATATTGGTAGGAATGGTAGAAAGGTATTTGGGTATATCCTAGATAAATAAAATGCTTTTTCAAGTGTGAAGTAAAAAGAATAAGATATTCCCTTTTATAAGAGTAGATAGGGACACTCTTGGAATTTCTTAAAATATTAAATTAATATTAATGAATGCTGATATCAAAATAGATAAAAATTGATATTGTTCAAATATGAGATTATTATGAGTCTAAATAATATCATAAAATTAAATTTTGACAAGTTTTGACTATTTCGCGTCCATTAACTTTTGGTTTTGACCCCTATTAACACTTTTCACGCTTACCACAATAATAAGATTTTTTACTATATGGCGGTCATTAATATTACTATACGAGGAAAAAAGTACCAAAAATGGACCATGTATGATATTATCAATAATATCATAAATAATTTACTAAATTTAAGATTTTTAGAAATTTTATATCATTTAATAAAATATTATTTATTATAAAATATCATTAATGTTAATTTTTTGAACTATTTATTACTTTGACTATAACAAAATTAAGACAAAAAATTAAATTAGAAAAAAAATTAAATAAATAACCTGTTATATTAATATATATAAATAATTTCTAAAATTAATTTCTAAAATTTTATTTCTTTTAATTTTTTTAATATCATTTAATGGATTTTTTCATTAATTGAATAATTACTCTGTCAGTATTGTTTAAGAATTTAAGGTAATTATTTATTCATAAAAATTTATAAATAAATTATTATTATTATTATTAATATAATTCATTTAAATTTCAAATTAATATTTTTAACCAAATATGTCTTGGGTTTATCCTTTTGTTAAAAATATTATAATCACTAAAAATAATTGTGTGAAGTTTTTGAATTTTCATTACCTAAAATATTATAATGGAATTAATCACATACAAAATGAAAAAAATGACAAATAGCCGAATATTGGATGATTATGGATAAATTTCACTCATAAAGTAAAATTAATGAATGTTTTAGGGTCATATTGTAGTTCTTGTCATATTATTTATAACTTTAATTACCAAATTTACCATTCACCATGGTAACAAAATTACTAATGTTATTATTCATATTGACCAAAAAACTATGGGCCTACTTATAAAATTTCAACCTACTGATTAAAAATATGAAATATATTTTTAAAAAATCATAACATAGAAATGGTATAATTTTATTGAAAATAAAAATTGAAAAAAACGATGAACAAAGATTTTTCAGAAAAATGTCTATTTTAAGTGTAAAATGTTTTTATACTAAATTCAATTATAGAATTGTTTTAAAAGACCATAATTGGATTATTTTAATAAAAATGTAACTAAATATATTTTAAAACTAACCCAAAATTGAATTTTTATTTTAAAATTCTATAAAATAAAATAAAATTTTCAATAAAAATTAGTATTTTTCACCATTCACTGAAAAATCAATCTTATAAGAAAAATAAAAAAAATTCCAAATATAATTTAGATATAATGACAGAAAAATGATATTTATTTCATAAAATAATTTTTTTAAAATAATAACAAATTAACTATAATATTCCCTCACAGAACACAATAGAAATTATTTTTGTGGAAAACATATTTTTTAAAAAATTAAATGATTTTAGTAAAAAATGAGTGTTTATTCCCTAAGAATTAATCAATACATGTTTATTGATCAGAACCATGATATAAATATTTTAAAAAATTATTTAATCATATTCATACCCAAAAATTTAATGGATAGTTTCTAATGGTCATATTTATATAATAATATTTTGTGGTTTGATTTTTCTTAGCACTTTGTATTTTGTTGACTATCGAATATAGTATTTCTTTTTTTAAAATCATGGGATATTATAAAAAGGCTTCTTATGATTATTACTTTTAATCAGATTTACATATTGTTAACCTTATTAATTAATTTTATTGAACAAAATTAAAAATGAAATAATTAATTAATTTTAATGCTATAATTTGAAATTCCAAAATAATTTTATAATTTCAAATCTCTAAAAGATTGAAAATATAATTGTAAAATAATTACACTTATTTTAAAAAAAATAGAAAATTAATGTTTTTCAGTATTGAATGTATATATAAGATGTAATTTTTATCATTACTAAATACAATGACATAAATTAATTTATTTTAAATCATATTAAATTTATGATTCCTTAAATGAAATCCAAAACTGAAACTCACCTTGAAAATAATTCAATCAATGAAATGATTGAAATTAGGTAATATTAAAATAACAATTTAATTTAGTTCTAATAATGTTGGATATAGGATTTAAAATCTCACAAAATATACTAAAATGCTTATTTTTTCACTTAAATACATATTTTATTAATTAAAAGGTTTTTTAAAATTATAGTATGCACTTATTTAATGATAAAATAAAAAATAATAATTTTCAAAAAAAACCTCATTTTTGACTAAAATCAACCTTTGCATAAAAATCTAAAACATTCATACTAAATAAATTTCAATGTTTGGAATTAATAAAAGATATTTTTATATTATTAAATTTAAAATTATACAAATTTTAAATATATCTTATAAAATAAAATTAATAATATAATGAGAATGGATTTTATTGAAAATATGTTTTTTCAATATTAACACATATTGATTATTTTTATTCCAAAGGTAATAAAGTTTAATGGTTTTCCACCTCACTGTTTATTATAGTTTAGTAATAGTGTAAGAAACCATTTTTTCACTTAGATATGGATCCTTTAAATTTCGGTCTAATTATTTATTTTGGAACTAATGTGGATTTCTAATGATTTAGTGATGGCTCTGATGGTTTTGGGGGCTTGTTTAGACCCCAGAATCCATCTTTTGGGGAAAGTTGGGCCTGCGCACGGTTAGAGAAAACTGTGCGGGTAGGCTACACGGTTAGATCTAACTGTGTGGGTGGTCTTCACTTTTGGGAAAAGTCATCTCACATGGTCGGTGAGTAGTTTACCTAACCATGCTAGTGGATCTCTTCTCTAGGTACTCGTGCATGGTTTGTGAACAGTTTGTCAACTCATGCAGAAAAACCATGCACAAGCTAAATCTTGGGTAATTTTACCTTTTTCCCCTTATGGTCTAATTAAGATCCTCATTCCCCCTTAATCTGATTTCCTGTGGTATTATCCTTACTTCCTAACATTTTGGATCATTTTAAAGTCCTAAGGTAGGGAGATCTCTTTCATGTGAGATTCTATCAAGCATTCGTTTATCACGTTGGATGTGCAACGTTAAGTACTCAAATCTGTTTGAGCCGTTCATCGTTCCTCTCGCTCTCTACCTAGTTATCAAGGTGTGAGTTTTTTTACCTTTTTATCATATCTACTTTGATTCAATCCAAATAATAGGCCAATAATGTAGGGGAAGATTCGTACAAGCATAAGGTGGGTGTTCTATAACTCATCCCTCAGGTTTGTAGATTTTAGAATTGTCGCGTGGGGCCTGCCGATTCATCGAGTGTCGTTTATTAAATTTATATGCAATGCTTATAATCATTAGAACCATATGGTTATTCTCTTTCCAAATATGTGTTTATTTATTAGTGGTTATGCCATAACTCCATCCATCCCATGTAGGATGTTATTCCATAGTAGTCATTTGAGTGTTTTGGTACGTTTGAGCCACTGTTCGGGTGTGCCATGGATTAACATTCTAAAGGGTAAACTTTTCTATACTAAATGGCCTAATTTCGATAGAGAATTGAATAATGGTAAGTTCCTGTATACTCACAGTACGGCGAAAAAGGCATTTAGCGGCGTTTTTTTTTCGTTTCATGGCGGTTTAAACAGCTGCTAAATCGATTGACGACGGTTTTGAAAAATCGCCACGAAATCGTGCGTCGGGAAACTATTCGCGGCGGTTTTCAAAACCGTCGCAGAAAGTATCGCGGCGGTTTTTTTATTTTTTTAGTTTTTATTTTTTTTATTTTTTTTAATTTTTTTAATTTTTAATTTTATATATATATTTATTTATTTATTTATATATTTATATATTTATTTTTCATATTTATTTATTGATTTATTTCGTATTTATTTATTTATTTATTTCGTATTTATTTTAATTATTTATTTTTCGTATTTATTTTATTTATTTATTTTTCGTATTTACTTATTTATTTATTTTTCATATTTACTTATTTATTTATTTTTCGTATTTATTTATTTATTTATTTTATTTATTTATTTTATTTATTTATTTTATTTATTTATTTATTTATTTACTTATTTTTCGTATTTATTTATTTATTTATTTTTGGTATTTATTTATTTATTTATTTTTCGTATTTATTTATTTATTTATTTTATTTATTTATTTTATTTATTTATTTTATTTATTTTATTTATTTTATTTATTTTATTTTATTTATTTTATTTATTTATTTATTTATTTATTTATTTACTTATTTACTTATTTTTCGTATTTATTTATTTATTTATTTTTTCGTATTTATTTATTTATTTATTTATTTATTTTCTGTATTTATTTATTTTAATTATTTTAATTCGTATTTATTTTATTTATTTATTTTATTTTATTTTATTTGATATTTATTTTTTATTTATTTTATTTACTTTATTTATCCATGCATGCACATCCCATGCACATGCACATGCACATCCCATGCAATATAAAGAAATTCTGCGTTTGGTGAGATTTGAACCCCTAACCTCTTGGATATTATCCAAAGACTTTACCACTCTAGCAAACTCGTCATGTGGTTAATAAACAGAATTTAATATACTTATATATATTAATTGAAAAAACAAATAATACATAAATAATAGATATAAGCTCAATAATAATAAATAATAAATAATAAATAATAAATAATAAATAATAAATAAATATAAATAACAAATAATAATTAAATATAAATAATAAATAATAAATAATAAATTATAAATAATAAATAATAAATAAGGAATAATAAATAATAAATAATAAATAATAAATAAATATAAATGACAAATAATAATTAAATATAAATAATAAATAAATAAGAAATAAGAAATAAGAAATAAGAAATAAGAAATAATAAATAAGAAATAATAAATAAAGATAAATAATAAATAATAAATAATAAATAATAAATAATAAATAATAAATAATAAATTACAAATAATAAATAATAAATAATAAATAATAAATACATAATACATAATAGATATAAATAAGAAATAAGAAATAAGAAATAATAGATATAAATAATAATTAATAATTAATAAATAATAAATAATAAATAAATATAAATAATAAATAATAAATAATAAATAAATATAAATAATAAATAATAAAAAAATATAAATAATAAATAATAAATAAATATAAATAATAAATAATAAATAATAAATAATAAATAATAAATAAATATAAATAACAAATAATAATTAAATATAAATAATAAATAATAAATAATAAATAATAAATAATAAATAATAAATAATAAATAAGGAATAAGGAATAATTAATAATTAATAATAAATAATAAATAATAAATAATAAATAAATATAAATAACAAATAATAATTAAATATAAATAATAAATAAATAATAAATAAGAAATAGTAAATAATAAATAATAAATAATAAACAATAAATAATAAATAATAAATAATAAATAATAAATACATAATAGATATAAATAATAAATAATAAATAATAAATAATAGATATAAATAATAAAAAATGAATAATGAATAATTAATAATTAATAAATATAAATAATAAGTAATAAATAAATATAAATAATAAATAATAAATAAATATAAATAATAAATAATAAATAAATATAAATATAAATAATATATAATAAATAAATATAAATAATAAATAATAAATAAATATAAATAAAAAATAATAAATAAATATAAATAATAAATATTAAATAATAACTAATAACTAATAAATAATAACTAATAAATAAATATAAATAATAAATAATAAATAAAAAATAAAAAATAAATATAAATAATAAATAATAAATAATGAATAATAAATAATAAATAAATATAAATAATAAATAATAAATAATAAATAAATAAAAATAATAACTAATAAATTAATATAAATAATAAATAATAAATAATAAATAATAAATAAATATAAATAATAAATAAATATAAATAATAAATAATAAATAATAAATAAATATAAATAATAAATAATAAATAAAGATAAATAATAAATAATAAATAATAAATAATAAATAATAAATAATAAATAAATATAAATAATAACTAATAAATTAATATAAATAATAAATAATAAATAATAAATAATAAATAATAAATAAACATAAATAATTAATAAATATAAATATTAAATAATAAATATTAAATAATAAATAATAAATAAATATAAATAATAAATAAATATAAATAATAAATAAATATAAATAATAAATAATAAATAAATATAAATAATAAATAATAAATAATAAATAATAAATAATAAATAATAAGTAATAAATAATAACTAATAAATAATAACTAATAAATAAATATAAATAAAAAAAATAAAAAATAAAGATAAATAATAAGTAATAAATAAATAATAAATATAAATAATAAATAATAAATAATAAATAATAATTATTAATTAATAATTAATAATTAATAATTAATAATTAATAATTAATAATTAATAATTAATAATTAATAATTAATAAATAATAATTAATAATTAATAAATAATAACTAATAAATAATAACTAATAAATAATAACTAATAAATAATAACTAATAAATAAATATAAATAATAAATAATAAATAATAAATAATAAATAATAAATAATAAATAATAAATAAATATAAATAATAAATAAATATAAATATAAATAATAAATAATAACTAATAAATAATAACTAATAAATAAATATAAATAATAAATAATAAATAAGAAATAATAAATAATAAATAATAAATAAACATAAATAATTAATAAATATAAATAATAAATAAAAAATTAAAAATTAAAAATAACTAGTTATAAATAATAGATAATAAATAAATTAAAGTATATTATAAATAATAAATAATAAATAATAAATAATAAAGGAAACACATGCAAAAGTATGAAAAGACGTGATAAGGGATGAAAAATCATGAAAACGCATGAAAAAGGATGGAGAAGCATATGAAGAATGAGGCACTAGAAAGAATGAGAATGCATGAAAACTCGTGATAACTCTAGAAAACTCCTTAATAATTCTACATAATCATCATAATAACCCATAAAAACCCATTGATAAAGATAACAAGTCATGGAAACCCAAATAAACAGTAATAAATGGAGCTACCGTTAAAACCCGTCAAAACAGTTATAAAGAGACAAAAACTTTGGACTCACATTAACGGAGATAACTTATGATCTGAGAGTTCGTTTTAGATCCATGACCTGTCAAATCAAAGATCCTGAAACGATGTTCGACCTGAAAGGTGAAAGGGTCTGAATGGACAGGCGGATCGGAAGTTAAGATCATTTAAAAAAAAGCTGACGGGGAACAGGTGTTAGAAAGGAGGCATTGAAAAACATAACAAACCCGAAACCAACTAAAAAGGCCATAACATATGATCTAGGAGTGCATGTGGACGTCGTGACCAGTCAAACTGATGCTCATCAAACGAGCTATGATCTGACAAGTGGAGGAGGCCGAACTGACACGCGGATCGAAAGTTAGGTCTGTTTGAAGACAAGTTCGACGGGACACCGGTGACGTAAACAGGGTTTTAGAGGCCTTCGGAGGGGTTTTTGGGGTCGAAAACACAACAGAAGCTTTCTTGTGTTGATTTGGTGCGTAGCTCTCTTCGCTGGATTCGATTTAATATGTGGTAGAGCCCAAACGGACACCCGGAGCGAAAGTTATGGCCGTTTGAAGTTGGAGTACTTTTTTCAACTTTCTTATAACTCTAATATCTTCCCCACCTTAGACCGTCTCTTGATTTTGATTATATGTGCCTCTAGATCTCTTCATGAGCTTCGATTTGACTAGTCGTGGTGCTTCAACGGACGCCCGGATCAAAAGTTATGATCAATTTATTGATTTTAGGGTTTCTCATGTTTTTTTATTTTTTTCATTTCATATCGCGGCGGTTTTACCAAAACCACCGCTATTTCACGGCGGTTTTTTAAAAATCCACCGCTAATCCTCGAATAAAATTAAAAAAAAATAATTTTTTTTCCGTTTAGCGGCGGTTTTTTTGCGACGGTTTTAAAAACCGCTGCGAAACGGCGTCCCGAAACGCGTTTCGCTGCGGTTTTTAAAACAGACGCGAAAAAACCGCCGCTAAACGGCAGGTTTCTTGTAGTGTCACCACTTTACCCACCTAATGTAAGTTCTTTAATTGATAAAAAAATGTTAAATGGAAATTGGAAAGTATACGAAGTATATATATATATATATATTAAAGATTTCACATGTTTTTATTTAGGTAGACTAAAGAGAGTCCATGTTAGATGGTTCATTAGGCATGTGTAGTGAAGATACAGACAAAAAACATGAAATTTATTGAATAAAGTGAAAGGGGATGGAGACGCTGACACCACACCTATGCTTCCATGTTGTCTTAAGCATCATAAACTTCTTGATCAGTGGAGCCACAGAGGTTGGAGCATGCGGTCTTGCAATGTACATCTTCAGCACCACCATTAGAGTTGTAACACTGGGAGGATTATTAGCCCAAGGTGTAGTAGAATCTTGGATAATAGAATGGACATTTTGAACTGGAGATGATTTTGCAGTCACATAAGGTGGTATGAACTAGGCGAGGAGTGTCCAACACATAGCACACATTATAGCAATTTCGTCCCATGGTGTAACGGCAACAACTCTGTGACTCAGCATTGGACACGAGAAGGAAACCCAGTAGGATCCCAAGGAGGAGCATGTACAAAGCTCTTTCATCTTCCATGACTTTCTCTTGTTCCTTAAATATCAAGGTGAGGCTCGTACCAAGTATACTAAGTGTATGAATTGACCTTTTTGAATGTAATTGAATAATAGGTTTCATGTTCATATCACCCCTTATTATATTAATGGAAGGTAGCGGAGTGAACATTGATTATTGAAAACGCCTTAAAGGTATTAAATGAATGGTTGCATGCTACTTGGACATGTCACACTAATGAAATGAAAGCGTTGAACTAAATGGAATTATTGATTAATTATTATTTGATTAAATGGTTTCGTGCTTAATTGGCCTTGTGTCACTAATAAAAGGTAATGGATTTTTCATTATGAATTATATATGATTTCTTTATCAAAATAAGATTGTAATGACTCAATATTGCCTTGAATTCCCAAGGTAATTACTTAAGAACTTGAGGAACCCATTCTGAATTCAAGGATATGGATTTCTTAGGTTGAGACCCACCTAAAACCCGATCCTTATCTAACTTTGGATACTCGGTATGACACCTTAGGATCCCTTATGTATTACTAGAGGATTCCTTCGATACACTCCTTGGATCTAGCATTGATACGTAAGTGCCATGGTTAAATCCCATTAGGCCTAGTCATTACTTAGCCTAGTTTTACCTTGGATTAACTCCATGGTCTCAGTAGGAATCTCATTGTGGAATTTCTTGGACTATGCTCCTTGGATTACACTCTTACACTTATCCAGGCTATAGTTATTACTGATTTTTCCCCCATGGGGTCTATATTTCCTTGGTTATTACCTTGGAACTTCATTACTAAATATCATTACAGGTTGCCTTGATACATGTTGGAACCTTCACTATTCTCAACATGTGACTTATTTATAAACCGGTAACAATCAAATAATGATCTGGTTACATGTTTAGATACTAGTAGAGGGTTGAAGTAGGTACTTGAATATTTAGTTATATTATACTTCTTTACTATATATATGCATTCTTGCGCACTATTACATTTCCATTACATGGGACAGATGTTATAGACATTGTTTTTGGTGGCCCACTGAGATTTATCTCACACCCTATACGGGCGTCGTTTGGTACTTAGGGAAGATTACATGTATTCTGGTGTTGAAAAAGTGAAGTATACAACTTCAAACACTTGATTTATTGCTATTTAGGATGGATCATGATAACATATGATTGAGACTAAGCTCAGGATGCTTGGGATATTCTTTTATTTTTTTATACTTTTGTGTAGTGAAATGACATATCATCATCTATTATTGTATGCTTGTATGTCATTCCATTTATTTCAGTTATTTTTATCTCTCTATTTTTTATGTTACTTCTAGTTACTTATATTGATTCCTTTATTTACCTCTGTTTTGTCTAACAACTGTGCTACACTCTGGTAATGGGGGCATAGTCTCCCCACGGACACACCCGAGGCCCTTGCTGCTAGTCGGAAGCCTCCAACATTTGGGGAGATGCTCTTGAGTACATATAGATCACTAGGCTCGGTGCACCTATTAAGTGGCATATGGGTCCAGTACGTCACACGTAATGTTATTTTAATATTTATGTGGTTTTTTTACATTATTTTTAGCATATAACACAAGAAATAAAATATAACAATGGTTTTTACATGGTCTATAATTTTGGGTTGTCATATTCTATCCCCTTAAATAAATTCCATCTATGAAATTACAATTATTTATTACTAATGATGATATGTAATGAAATTATTAAACATGATATATATTATAATGAGATATTTATCTTACTATAATATAATAGATCAAGATACATATGTTTCCTACAAAATCATTCATTATTTATACCCTAATAATATATTCTCCAAATTATACCTTTCCCAAATCTACCTTAAGTATCCAATCCATAAAACCATACTGAAATATCATATTCTTCCGAAAATTAATTCTATCATTATTCCTCAAATGGTATTAACCACAAATTCATCAATTATTAATCTATAGAATGTGTATAATAATCCCAAAAATGGGATAAACATCAAAAAAATACCATGAATTGTCATCAAACCTCAGGATATCAACACTATATCACATATATATTAAAAATCACCCAACCCTTTATTATTTGGACAAAAAACATATACTAAACCTAAAACGTATCCATACCTAAAATAATAATTCTTTAATAGTTATCTTCAAATATATGAAATTGACATTAAATTAGTCTTTAGAGTACCAATACTAAATAAATGTTTATAAACAATTAAATTAAAAAATTATAAGAACATTCCTTAGATGTTTCATATAATTCACAATGAAATTTTGAATAGGAAAAAATATCCCTCACTAACGAAAATAGATAAAATAATAAAGGATTAATTTCTATTAAGGTATTAGAGTAACTACATTAGGCAGTTCTATGATACTCTTTTTTTAATAATATAATATGATTTCATCATTTAAGCATGCTCCCCTATTTGGATTATAACACATAGGAGTTTCTAGATAAGTACATTCTTCATATTCAATTTTGTGATCTTGTTTCCCCAAAACCAAAAACCAAAATTGTTATGAAAATTTAAAATGTGTGTATATGAAAAAATTAAATTAAATATGAATTATCTAATGAAGCCTTTGTTTTTTAACAAATTTTAATTTTGGTTCAACATGTGGCTCTCTCCATTCAATCTGTGGGGTTCCATTTTAATTTTCTTATTTGGTACTCATCCATAAATTTCTTCATAATATATTCAAATACATTATAATGATTCATGAATAAAATGTGAATTAATAAAATAATATTCCCAAAAAGTTTCTAGCTAGGTGTGTAGTAAGGCCTCTTTTTCATGCACCAGGTCACGGTTGACTTAATAGCCAAGACACCCACTATGGGGTTATAAACCATAAGTACATTTGTTCTAGAACCAAATTTACTTTCAAGTATCCAAGAAAATATTTCATTTTGTAGACAACCTAATAATATCTGCTTCATCAAAACTTTAGGATACTAACCTAAGATTAGGGTTATTTATAGGGTTTTCACTATGGTTGTTCTAAACCAAAAACAAAGATGAAAAAAATAATCTCCAAAAATAACCACACCCACCATTGATACCAAATGAATAAACCCAAGATAAATAGAACTTAAATAATATATTAATATCATATTTTAAATAATACATCTCACAAAAATCATAAAACCCATGGATCAAAAGATTTAGTGTCTTGGAAATTAGCTACACAAGCATATTATTTTACTACACTTGAAAACACTTCTCCATAATCAGGCTCCTCTCAACCCTTTTCTAAATATCTCACATGATATAATCATCTTCATAACCTAGGGATTAGAAATATCATAAAGGGTTATGATCAGACACTCATTAAGTAATAAACATATCATAAAGTATCATATCATTAACAATAAAGAGAGCATGAGGAAGATATAAATTTCATAATAGAAGATCAAAATATTTTGAATAGAATCAAGAATCATGTAACAAAAACATAATATCATAAAAATATCATTAAGTAATAATAAAATATATGACATGGATAAAAATAAATCTCAATGGTTATATAAAATGTCAACATGACATAAAAGTGCAGAATACTTTAAAAATAATTCACCATCATGAAAACATTGAATTTCATGGACATAAAATGCATCATGAAATTTATGAATAACTTGACAAACAATATATAAATCTTGAACAACCATAATCATAGGAAATATTGTGAAAATTGATTTCCATATTATTCTCACACTACAACTTGTGTACAGATATTCCCACATCTCATTCACATAATAGATGTGTGAAAAAAGTGTCCCATTTTTCATTCACAAAAAAACACTTATGAAATAAAGCTTCATGCATTCCATTCACCTAATAAATTTTTTAATAAATCTAACTATATCTCATTCACACAACATTTCATTTTTTTTATAATATATGAAACCTTAACCAATGCAATAGAGGGTGATATAGGACCCCACCCATCATCTTACCTACATATGAGTGCCACATAAAATTTAATATTCAACTCATTATAAATAACCCATGGAAAAAATAATGGGTTTCTTATACATTAAGAAAACATCACATAGCATAAACTTAAGAAATCATAAGATATCAAAATAATGATTTTTTAAAATTAATCAAATCATAATAACATATATATGGTGATAAAATTATAAATTCATTGCACCGGAAAATTCCCTAAGGTCAAGATAAATATTGATGTTGTTAAGGTCAAGATACATATCCCTTTATTTCACCCGTGAATTCCCTAAGGGTAAGATGCACACTGGTGATATTTTCTTGGGGTTCTTCAGTGAACAAGGTTTGAGATATAACCTCAATGATCTTGGACTTCTCTCATAAATGGATTCTATCAAGATTTGGATATTGAATCTCATATTTTTCATGGCCAAGGTAAAATCTTAAAGATTATATATCCATCAGAAGATTTGTAAAATGGGCTTCATACGGTGTTATCATACTAGCTGAGACCATCACTTCTTTCATCTATGTCAATTTGATTTATCATAACCTATAATACACTAATCATATAATCACTATTAAATGGATATATTATCAAATTTCATGATACTTAACAGTTATTTAAATATGACAGAACTTATAATGGTAAAAAATTAACAAATTAGTGGATGTGTTTCCCATAACCACAAAACATAAATGAGTCATTTAATTAAATCACAATAGGAAATTTATTTATAAATTTTTAGGTTACTATTCTCATGGTTAAATTTCTAACGATTATATAGGTTCATTAGTAACTATAGATACATATCATTATATTAATTCCTTATTTAATGCTTTTTCTCTTAACGTTATATATAATTTCACCTTCAAAATTAATATTTTATTATTAAAATTATTTTTTATTTCTACATCTTTGTTCGTGAGTGTGATCATTATAGGGGATCAATCATAACCAAATTTTTATATATTACTTATCTCATTTTCTATTTCTTATCCCATTGTAATATTTTTCATTCTTATTATTTTATTCTCTATTTAATGTATCATTATTCATTTATGAGAATAATGTCTTACTAGTTTCTCTATGTGATGTATGTGATTTATACTACATGATATAATTATATGAAAGAAAATTCCATCAATAAAATTCATGTTAGATACAATGGGAACCTTGAAAATGTGTTTGGGTAATAGTTAAGGGTGTTATACTAATATATATTTTTCACTATCTAGTTCTCTAGGAATGATTGTGGTCTACCTAAGGGTTGTGTATTGTGGAGCCCGATGGATCATGATTTGGATTTTCTTTAGGTTCACACAATTTTTCTAGTGTTATGTGAATGATTCCCACTTACTAGTTTATTGATATTTATGTTATGGATTTTAATATTCTTATAACGCATTTTAGAAACATTTGGAATTGATTTAATCCCCTTCCCAATGTCACCCGTGCACAAAATAAGAAAACCATGTAAAAACTGATAATAGAGAATTATTGTAAATGGGATACCTTTAACTGAAGATACCTCTTCCATGTTTTGATCTTTATCAGGTGTGTTTGATGAAGATAAAAAATTGTATAAAAAATACTCCCACATCAATAGGTATCCACATGTTGACTGAATCATTTTGATGTTCTAAATGGGATTATCCTTCACTCATAGTGTGCTAGAACCTCATTGTGTAGAGGATAATTAATTAGTGATGTTTGGGTTGTATGATTATTTAAATAAGAATAAAGAATACAATGCACACACTAACATCATATGAAAGTGATCATTATATATAAATGGGGATGAACCGTAGTGATGCATGCATTAACACATGAGTTTGTTACACATTATCCAATTCCTCAACCTATTCATGCATCTCAAGAATAAATATAATCTCTCCAATATATTTCATCTTATATAATGTAGGATCTAATGGTATCCAAATATGAAATAGTATTATGTTTAAATTCCATGAATCTCATTGAAGTCATATTTCCATACTACATTGTCTCCAATTTATTCTCAAGCCTCTTGTATCATATAAAAATAAGTATTTATGACATATATATTTGAATATCCCATTTTCACTAAATTCTAATAGACTTTGTTTTATTTTATCATATACAGTAGACTTTGAAATTGTATTCAAAACTCATTTTGGATACCATCTAGAAAATTTTTGGGAATCTATCATTTTCTTTCACATTATATCACATTTTATATAATATCATATGAATTAAAATCCATATCACATTTTAATTAACACGAAAACTATTTTATAGTTTCTCCTAGAGACAACATCAATCCCCATTAATCAAACTAAAAAGTGTAACCCCGTAAGAGATTCTCACATTAATAATAAATATGAATCACCATGTCAATAAATGTAATAAAAATGGACCTCTAGAAAATAATCAATACTACTCACACCAAAATATTACATGGAATGTTCTCCATCAAATACATGTATTTGTGTACTTATGTCTACTAGTTGCATAATATGGATGTTCATTCTCATATTTTCCCTTTTTTTGTGACATCGAGTGACCATGGAACACAAAATTTTTCAATCCTATATAGACTACTCATTTATTATTGATTATCATTATATAGAATAAAATATTTGATGAATACATCACATTCCATTCATTTTTATGGGTGATCACATCACATACCCCTCATCCAAATAGACAATAATGTCACCTATGCTATATAGGTGTGGTATCACACATCAAATATTATCTCAATAGATGGCTCAGATTTCCTACTCATCATAAATGGGGAAAATATCATCTTGATTAATCTCTAGCTGATGAAGTGATCATCAATATACCCTACCAACCCATGATTATATATATTCATATTTTAACTTGTATAAGTAGGGTATCAATGTGTGAAGGTTATAATACTAGTTATATCACCATATTCTAATAATGTAGACCTAAATATGATCCATGTACCCCTAGTATAACAATGCAATATGTATTACACTCCATGTGGTATACTTTATAGGTCATTTAATGCATACAAATGATCTTATCCTTTGTTTTGTGTCTTGTAAGAATATGTTTTTATCTATATTAAAGAATACTACTTAATATTACTTTAATATTTCACCATAACCTATAATAATCTATAACAAAAATTGGTTAGGTATAATTCAATATTGAACTTTGAGAGGTCAATTGTCGTCACAATTTCTTAAATATATATCTATACATACACTTATATAGCCATTGTGAACGAATGATAAAATAGAGATTTCCCTTTATATGATATATTTTAAATTCTTAATATATTTAAGAATATTTAATAAAACAAATTTCTTATCTATCATATCACATATAATAGACTACTAGATCGACCCTATATTTAATCTACTTTCAGGGTTTTGATAACTTATTACATCACATGTAAATCCTACCATATATCTATGTGATAATCTAATAAAACCCTATCACTAACACTTTACTAAAAAACATCTATGAAGTAAGCATGTTTTAATAATGGTGACACTTAGGAATCATATTCTTAACATTAAAATATATTCAAATAAATAAAATTAACAATATAAAATGTTATGATATCAATTTCTATTATCTACTTAAAACTCTTTCTAAGTACATCATCATCGTCCTTAGAATTCTTTCCATCAAAAAAATCATTGAAATATTTTTATAGATAAGGTAACTATTTAGATCATTACTTTACTAGCATATCCTTAATTATTTTAGGATAATGTGATATCCACATTGTTATGATGACTAAATGAAACTCTTTAAATTTCTCTTTAACATTATACACTAAAGGACTTTTAGGATACCAAGTGCAATTCAATTTAAATTTTAACAGGTATAATACATTATTTATTAACTTTTTAGCTTCTCAATTCCAAAAAAACTCCCACTAGTCTCTTGGAAACATATATTATTTTCAGAATAACTTTCTAATATTCAAAAACCCTTTTTTAGAAATATCATTTTTAAATTTTTAGTGGGAATATTTAACAAATAAACCATTATTTCCATATCATATATGGTATGATATGTGTTTAGATAATTTTACTTTTCAAAATAAAATTTTATTGAAATATACCACTGATGTGTGGAAATAACACATTCCCAAATATTTTTAAAAACATATAGACAAACTCTTAATCCTAGATAAAATGATTTTAACCTTTTATCCATTATCAAAAATTGTTATAAAATATGATGAATCATCAATCATGTGAATATAATTAATCTTCCAAAAATGTTTTACATCAACTATTTATTATCAAAAAAATATCTTATTATATAATATATATGAGATAAAGATATATATCCTTTAATTATATCCACCTTGTGTTGTAAAAACCATTCATATTCAAAAATTAGATGTGATAGAACTTTTCTATATCATCTGAATGAAACCAACAAGATATATCAATGAAAATGAGAAGCTGTATAAATTCTTATTTTGGATTTGAAATCCTATACATTCACAACCCCTTTAAAGTGTACATTTTCTTTTAGAGACCCTTAAAAATAATGAATTAATTTCCATAGAATTGATACTTAACATCTCTATGATGTATCAAAAAAATCTTCTTCACTTTTAAAACTATTTTTCAATGACCTTCACTAGAATATTTAAAGAAAAATTATTCGATTCTCTAAATAATTGTTATCCTTTCGATTTTAACTTTTACCCAATTGCATTTTATATACAGCACATTTAACCTACACATCATATTGCTGGTATATATATTCTCAACATTTTGATAACATTAGGTAAAATTTTATTGAACTCAATAGTATTTTTGAAGAATTTTCATTGATGAAAATAAGATGAATTCCGTGACTAGAGAAATCCATTTTTATCCTCCCTTAAATCATGTAATAATATTAAAGAAAACATATACTATTTTTATAATAAAAAAAGGCACCTCATTTTATTAAACAAAAATAAGTTATATGAAATTTTCAAGTGAAAGTGAGATAAATAATACAAATATTTCGATAGGTACATCCAAACTTTGAAATATCCAATTCTTCAATGCAGTAAATCCAATTCTTTATTAATTTTAAACATCAAGCTCCAATATTCCAAAAAAATATATATTTTGCACTCATATATATTTACAACATTTATAAAACCCATAGTTGGTATCATATACCTATCAGAATAATATAATTGATTTTTAAAAAATTTGTACCTGTTGTGGAATCTCCACCAGGCTTCTTTAAATCACTCGGGTAATCAAGAAAATTTATTATCTGATGGGTAATTTTTCTAAAATGAAAACATTGTCCTTATTTATTATTTTTCAACAAAATTGGTGGTGTGGAGTCTCCACAACCACTTTTTGAACTAAAATATGTATCATTATATTTCTATACCATAATCAAGGTATTTGATCATGTATTGAACATGACCCACTCAATTATACTCAACATGTTTTGGATATTGGGTTGAGATTTATAGAATTCATTCTTGTTAAAATTAACAAAAAATATAATAGAATATTTTCTGTAGTGATTGTAGAATGAAATTAGTGGGAAAATAAAGCTAAATAAGAAAACCTAGACTCTTTGGGTCATTTATGTACCCAATAATGTGATTACATGAGTTGATAATGACATTCCTTCCACTATTCATTATCGAAAACTTTCTTCAGACACTTCATATCATCATGCATAGATTACACTTGAAAGAGCCTTTTTGGGTTATCTATCATTTGATAGTCATGTGGGTTCTCATCTTTCTTTTTAATATATATCCTAGTAAGAATAATTAGTGTGGATACTTCTGGTGCATATTTTAGATTCTTATCTTAGGTTTCTAAATATTTTTTTTGATCAAATTCACTGCTTTTTTTTAGGAAGATGTTTTTCAAACAAATAATGTTTTCCATCCAATTTGATAACTATTCACAAGTTTTGACACTGGTAAAGGAAGTTTATTTCACATAGTTTCTCTTTAACCAAGATTAATCTTAAGGATAATCTAGATGATGATTATGATTATTACATTTATTTAAACTATATGTTTTTTATCATATGAGTATCATGATTTATAAAAATTTAATAAGGACTTTAATTAAATGTGATCCCACTAAAATAATGACCCCTTTTTGAAATCCAAACTACCAAATAGATTATCATGATCTATATTTCAAAATATTTTTTTGTTACCTTAGTGTTTATGATATCACTTACCTGTTTAGGTGGGGAATTATCCTAATCCCAATTATTGTGACTCTTGAATATTTTTGTGGATAACTCTTTATACAAATACATCATATGGATATACATAACCCAATTTCTTAAGTAACATAATCCTATTAGGATATATCAGTCAGTGTATTCAAATGAAAACTCCAAAAAACAAGCTAATAAAGGAAAATCTAGGTTCACCATTATGTATCATGACCTAACCATAAGAACAATCCATTTTCACTTATTAATTTTTATCCTTACATAAGAAAATACAGGGGTTACCAACTTTAGAATGATCTGCCTTGTTAGATGATTGATGTCTTTAAAAGTGTCACTTTGGAAGGAATTTCACACTTTTTGTTTAAAGTGGTTTTAATATTTCCATATTATATCATGTTATTACCTTTATATATTCATTCTTCTAGAAATTTATTTTTGAATCCCTATTCTAACCACTAAATTAATGTTTTTATACCACATTATTATGAGACAATTTACATAACCCAAAATGTTATGTTAATCACCAAAACAAAGTCAAGTACATTCATACGTATCAAAATGCATCTCATGCATAAGGTACATGAACATTTAATGTAGAATCATAGAGTTATATGATATTGAAAATATATACATGAGTAATCTTAGAGAGATAAATATATAACCCCATCACCTTTCTAGACAAGCTATAAGCCTCCAGGTTGGTGGCTAGTCTGACCCTAAATCCATCTCCCTAGAAAGAATTTACATAAGAGATAATCTAATTCATGATGTCTCTAATACCTAATATTTGAAAACTATATTCAACAACTATTCTTAAGCTCATAACATCAACTAAAAACCATGGTCAAAGATGATGAGAAACTAAATTCATTATCATACCTAGCATGTTGTTACAGAAATGCATGTATGATAATCACTAGAATAAATTTAGAAATTAAAATAAAACATGCACCATTCATAATATAATCTATTTATTAATTTGAATAATATAGGTTATAACCTTTAAATAAATGAACAATTCAAATATTTAAACATGAGATAACTATTTATGAACTATTCATAAATAAAAGATAAATATAAGTATTTTATAATTAAGCTAATAATTATGAAAATTCCATAACTACGAATATAAACATTTTAAATTCACTTTCAATATAATATTTTTCATATTATTCATTATATGGAATTTAGTTTTAAATATATAAAATTTCATGAATTATAAATAATTTATAATATAATTTTTATCATGTAAACATTTTATGTACTCTAAATATTATATACTTTATAGTATTTAAAACATGATCAAATCAAACATCAAAACATTTTTGATGTGGTTTAAAAAATATTGTAAATAAAGTTCTTAATTTTAACATTTAAAATTTAATTAACTATGATAAATTCATAAATAAAAATAAACACTTTATATTTTTTTCCTTATTTTTTAATATATAATCATTATAAATCACACTTATGATTTCTAAATGAATTTTTTTTCAAGATCATAATACATACCATATAATTTTTCAAAAGGTATTTTAAACATTAAAGGAATTTTTTATATTAAATGTTCAATAAATATTTATTAAATAATTATAAACCTTTTATGGTTATTTAATTAATAAAATATTTATTAATAAATAAATATTTCCTAAATACCATTCATATCAATTTATAAATATTTTATAATTAATAAGACAAATTTATAAGTTTCTCTCAACCTTTACACAAGAAACCATTTCTGTATAAAGGTAAATCCATTAAATATTATGCCGAACCATTTTTTATAGAAATAATAAGGGAAACCTTTTTGTATAAAGCTATGTAATGGTAACTTGCATGACCTTTACACTTAACTTTCTATGTAAAGTTAAATCATGATTACCATTTTGGAAACCCTTCCATGTAAAGTTAATCTTCGATTACCTTTACATAGATCCCTCTATGAAAAGGTTATATGTGATAAAATTTACATATAACCCTCTATGTAAAATTATAAAAAATGGACATTTATTTAAGTATGAGTGTATACATAAATGTAACTTGAGTTGGTGATTTTTTGTTTTTATTCTTAATTCCACACATGATTTTACAAATATTTAAAACATGTGAAGATATGATACCACTGTTATAGAATTGCTAGGTCTAATAACACTTATAAGAAGAATGAAAAGGTGACTTAATACCTTTCCCAATATCACCCATGAAAGAAATATGTAAATTGTGTGGAACTGGAAATTAAGAACTGATGATAATTCCTTACCTTATACCAAATATCCCTTTGATATAACATGATATTCCTCTAATTTGTTTGTAGAAGATCGCCAAAATGGAAGACAAAATCATCCAACCTTTATAGGAATCCATAGGTTGACTAGATCATTTTTATGTTTGAAACAAGATTATTCTTTACCCAATGTATGCTTGAATCTCAATGTGAAAAATATGGATTGTGAAATCCCATCACCATAGACCAAATAACATTTCCTGGACCAACAGACACCACAAGGAATTAGGTGGATCTCCCCACATGCTAAATGATTTCAAGTTAATGAGAGGGACTATGATGAACCTATGGGAATAATATTCCCTTACTATTAGAGTGAACAACATGGAAGTAAATAAGATGAACCAGATATACATATAGGTAAACATCACAACCATGGAAAGTGTCAATAAAATACATAAATATAATTTCACATGTTAAAGAAAATGAATCTTCCATAAATACCACAAGTAGAGACCCATACTTGTCATACATAAATATTACATATTATTAGAAAAATATTCATGACATAACATAACAATCCATACCAGAATATTTTAGTTCTAGTGCCTTTGGAAACTTGGATGCATAAACAACTTGTTAATAAGTGAGTTATTTCATCTCCAAATATTTTCTTCATAACTAGAACACTTCATAGATATATCACACATAATACCTTTCATCATAATCTGGGTAAATGAAATATAAGAAAGGGTGATCTCAGATGCTCAGTAAGGGTAAGAAAGAGAGAGATATCAATTATCACATAATCATAACATGAGAATAAAGGTATTAGAGCTTGATAATAACTTTTGAAAACCATAACTTACTTATCCAAGATCATAATATCGAGTCATCATATAAATATTAGAAGTTATAAGACATAAATCATAAAGGAATCAAAGAACATGGTACATGAGAGCATAATATTTTCATAAGACATGGAATTTTTGAATAAACATAAGTTTAGAAAATCATTTCCATAGTGCTAAAGGATCATTTCCAAGGCTATCATAGTGGAATGGGTTCACTCCCCAAAACATCATAGTAGTCAAATTTCACTCTCAAGACCGTTATAGAGAACAAATTCCCTTAATGAACCAAGTTAACTCCTCATTTTAGTACTACATATCTCAAGAGATAAAAATATTTAACCAATTAATTAAAGGTAGATATAATACCCACCTTTCACATAATCAAAATCCTATTTATGTGTTCCACAAGATCATAAACATTTATCAAATCATAACCCATTAAATGAAATGTGTTTTATAAAAATTTTATCATATCAAAACCATTGAAAAGAGACATGTTTCATAATCATTTCATCAACTCATCATAGCATAACCATTGAAAAGAAAATGGTTTCGTAAGTATTTCCTCATGGTATAATCCATGGAAGAGGAACAGGTTTCATAAACATCATGTCATCATAATCATAAACAATTTATAAAATGAATAAGAATGGTATACTTGTATGATATACATATTATTGAATAGGTAATATCAATGGATGTTATCTTATATGGAAAAGATTTTGGAAGACCATTTAACACATTTCTTGAGGAAAATATCTTGTCCATTTTGAAAAAAAACGTGTTGGTTGGAGTAGAGTAATCAAGAGGGGGTGAATTGAGTATCTCTAAAAAAATATAAATTGTTTCTTTGAAAATTTCCCCTAATTAAAAATATAATCTAAGTCAGTTTTTAATGAATTTATAAGATTCCTGAATGCTAAACTAATTTCTCAAATTATTTGTTAGTTCTCAGCTATACTAATCTAAAGATTAATATAAATTTTGATTCTAATCTATTGGTTCAAAACAATTATAAACACTTTCTAATCTAACTATCAAAGATTAATTTTGTTTTATGAAAAATGTAATAAATGCATAGTAAAAATAAAAGGTAAAAACATAGTGGAAATAAAAAAGAGGTTCATTCTCTATCTGAGACTTAGTCATCTCTACTTGGTGATCACCTATCACCAAGAAGTTTAAATTAATAAAAAATTTAATCCACACCCTAGATTGGGGTTCACAACAACATACAAGGTTGTCCAGGTCACACTTGACCACTACCATAGTTATTTGTGGGAACAAAATAGGTCACAATGGACCTCTTCCATTATTCTACATGGGATACAAAAGAATAACTAGAGTGTGAGATTTAGGATATTAAGTATCCTCCACTTATGTACAGGAGTTAGTGTGTGTATAATTGATAGATACACACATTTCATAGAAATTTAAATAAAAGAACACAATAGATCTAGAGATGTATAATAAGGTTTAGTCTGTGTGTTATGTAGTAAATCTCTAGACTCATTTGATGTAGTGGAATTGATGGCCAAGTCTTCCTCTGGAAGTGATCTCTAAAAAAAGTATCTTAGTCTCTGTGGTATGTCTTCCAGGAGTAAGATGTTCAGATTCTAGTGGTAAGATGTTCTAATCAGCTCAGATGTTTTTGGTTCACTTCTTGATCTCCCCATATGTTCTTCCTTTGATTTCGTAGGAATTTTGGAAGTAGCTCTAAAGTTGCCTGATTTTGTAGTTCTTCTTTTCTTGTTACTTTTTAGCAATATTCCTCATGTCATTAATTATCCATATTGTAATTATTTTATGCTTCAAGGTCCAGAAGACACAAAGATCTCCCCATGTGCATGTAACTCATACTTTATACTGAGTGTCCTATAGACAATATTAAATAATGTCAGAAACATTAAATTGCCTAAATATGACCGTTATATATAAATTTGAATTAATGAATTAAAAATAGTTTTTATAAGTATCAGTGAGTCATAATTATTGTTGAGTCATTGTCATTGGTCTGGAAACATCGGTCTGTCAACATCGGTCTGTCAGTATAGATGAATCTCTACATCGGTGAGTCTTTTACATTGGTATTTGTGACCCGAGGCATCAGTGAGTCATTTTTACTATCGGTTTTTCCGGGCATCAGTGAGTCATCATCGGTGACTCATTTAGAGATATCGGTGTGTCGCTTATTGGTTACTAATTCATCAGTGTGACGCCCATCGGTGAGTCATCCAATGGTGAGTCGCTTGAACTATCAGTGTGACTGATCATCAGTGACTTATCCATCAGTGTGACATTTGTTATATTGGTGAGTCCAACATCAGTGTGTTCTTTGATCTATGACTTCCTCGATTGGTGAGTCCCCATTGTAAGTCATCCAATGGTGACTCCTTTGAACTATCAGTATCACGGACATTAAAAAACATACAAAGTGTTTGTCTTATATAGAACCTCATCAGATTAAATGAAATTCATAATTACTTATAAATATATACTTGTAAATATATTGAAACATAAATACCCATAGTTTATTGACTTATTCAAATTTGTTATACTATTTATCCTAAGTTATTTATTTATAAATATTTATTGACATGATTAAAATATAATGTATAAATTACCATTTTTGTAAAATGGAATGGTTTGTGATTATTAAAACAACTATTTCTCAAAGGGTCCAACAATATACTCCTTTTTGATAATCACAAATCATGGCATTAATGAGTTATACAAGATGTTAAGGAATAAACATAATTTGACTTAGCATACCAGCATTGAATATGAATTATCGATATAACTAAGGACTTTCCTTTTAAGAGTGTTATATCGGAGTATTTTCATGCTCCTCCCCCTTTGTATTAGAACAGTCTGAGTGATGTGTATCAGAGGTGGGATATATATATATATATATATGTGTGTGTGTGTGTGTGTGTCTGTGTGTGTGTGTGTTGCTTACATGTCATCTTTCATATTCCAGAGTTCTCCCCCATAGATTAATAAATAATGTTGTCCAAATATTTATAGGAATCCATATCTTTCTCCCCCTTTTGGGATTAGAAAAAAGGTAAAAAGAAAAAGAATAAAGAAAAATAACACAAACAAAAGTGGAAACACAGTGAAGGAAAAAACGAGAGTCATTAAAGTAAAAATAGTAAAATCATAAAAATACATTCATCAAAAATAAAAGTACAAATCCTTATCAAAACGTGATCTATAGCTTAAGGCTTGGGCTTTTGAGGGGATTTCCCTTTGTCTGAAGGGTCAATTGTAGGTGCAGTAGCTGGGACCACTAGGTACAATAGAAGCAGCAGTTGGGACCACTATTGCCTTAGCCAGTACATGCAAGTAATGCTTCAACATCTTGATTAAATCATTGATGATTTCACCTCTATATTGCATTGCCTTCTCAAAATCTTCCTTGTTCTCCGTGAACTTTTCCAAGGTGTGTGTAAACTCCCTCAACTGACCCACTTGCCTCTTAAAGGCTTTGGTCACAGGTGCTATATTAATATTTTCATCCAAATACTTGAAGTTCTTAATCAGATCATACTTGGTATAGATTTTTGAAAAATATATATCCACCTTTTCTCTGATTTCATTCAAAGAAGAAGAAATTTTATTGGTATACTGTCTAACCATGTTATATACAAGGTCAGTGTTTCTCTATATTTTAGAAAGAGTCTCCTTATCAGAATCACTATGAATACCCTTGAGATATTCTTTTACCATAGTCTTGAGGGACTCCATATCAGCTGAAAGTCTTGTACTTTTAGAAATGGATGCACCAGAGATCATTTTCCCGAGATCCTCTTTCAACTTCTTCAAATTTGCACTCAGTAGATGTGTAACCAAGTTCTTAAGAACCTCCATAACACCACCAAGTGTGGTATTGAAATCAGTGGTCATAGAATCCAACTCATTAATCAACCTCTTTACTTCTTCTCTTAGCATTTTATTGTTTCTAATGATGGTATCAACTGTAGTGATTAGGTTAGGCTGAATCTCTTGAATCGTCATTCTTTCAATCTAAGCAGCATCAGCTTCTGAAATTCCCATTGAAGTAGGAGCTTCATTTCTGACTCTAATAGTAGATCTCACTAACTCACATATATCCTTCTTGAAGAGATCTAGATCAGACTTGGTGACATAGTCACTACACACTGGATGTACAACATGCTAATCATTAGGAGGTACTATAGTTGAAGTTGGAGAATTCAATCCCACATCAGCTGGTGCTTGTAGAGCAGGAAGAGGAGGATCCACCATCTCCTCATCTGAGTCATAATCCAAGAAAAATAGGATATACCCTATATTTCTATTCCATTCCCCAGAATAGGTCCAATATCTAGGATCCCTAGTGTCAATCCTGAATCTTCTTCCTTGAGGTTCATCCTCTACTTCATATTCTCCTTCTTCTGGATCTCCATCTAAAACTACATTTTGAGGCACTATAATAATATAAACTTTAGGTTCTATTTGAACTCCAGCCACTCTAGCTACTCCAGGATCTTCCTCATTCTAAGGAATATGTGCAATCTGATCCTCAACCTATTCCTATTGGCCTCCAGCCATAATTTTGTTAAGCTACTGAATGATTCCTTAAGAATCAACATCTGGGTTTTCATGTCTATCCTCATCGCCATCATTTCCATCACCATCTCTATCAGCATCCTGTCCAACAGGATCAGCATCACCCTACCCATCAGCCTCAACAGCTTCTCTATGCACAGATTCCTCACTAGAACTATCTTCAACTTGTATAGCTTTTAGTGAGTCACTCACATTCTCTCCATTTTCATCCTCTGCATCACCATCATCATCATAATCATCATAACCATATGTTTTTATTGCATATCCTTCAACTCCAGAGACCTCGGTCTCTTCCTATTCTTCATCACTAAACAAAGGCTCTCAAGAGGGTAATTCCAATTGTGGAATGGCAGGTCCATAATACTTGTCCTTAGGGATCTCATCTATATCTAGTTCACTCTTATCATCTATATGATACCCCTATTTTCTTGGAAGATCAGCCTCAACTTCCTCATTAGAATAAACAGCCTCCTCACTAGGTTTAATACTTGGATCATATTGATCCCTTAGCCTGGTAGAATGATAAATGGGATTGTAATACTCATATATTTTCTCCTCATTAGCTACCCAACATCTTTTCCATGGGTTCCAAAAAATATTCATCCTCTTGCAGATTTTCTTGTGTGGGCAGAAGCCACTATAAGCAATGATTACTTCATCTCCATCCTCTACACAACCTAGCTTCTTCAGCATTGCTAAAATCATCCTAGGGTAGTATAAAAAGTTTCTTTCTTGTATGGATTCTTCATATCAGATATGTGTACCATGAGGTACCTACATAGGTTCAAATCCACCACATTCTTAAAAAAATAAATCAGGATTACATCCTGATACTTCACAGCTGCAAAATATCCCTTCCTTGGGTAGATTTGATGTTGAATAAACATGAAAAGTAATCTTCCCTCTCCATCAAACTCAATGGTTGTAGCTCCCCTAGACTCCTCCTTTATAGTCAAATCCATTAAATCATTTTCATAAGAAAATAAGTCTAAGGTTAGAGGAATGTTACCCCGGTAATCAACTTAAATTCCCTTCATGTGGAATCTCCAAGCAGTAAGCCCATTATTTAAAAGAAAGAGAAATTTATTTTCCCTTCACCACAGACTTCTTCTTAGACTCCTTGGATCATTCCAAAGATACTTTTAAGTTAAATTAGTACTAATGAACAAGATGAGGATAGAATGCTGTCTCATTATCTGCAAACTAGGTGATCCATCTTTGTGATGCCAACACTCTCAGTAGGAGTAACTTTCATGACAAAATCCACTCTATAGACACTTCCTTCTCAGTAGTTACCACATGACTTCCCAATCCTTGCTTCCTAGAACTTGAGGAACTACTAGATTCACCC
The DNA here is from genome assembly GCA_963277665.1 of Viscum album. Taxonomy (NCBI): domain Eukaryota; kingdom Viridiplantae; phylum Streptophyta; class Magnoliopsida; order Santalales; family Viscaceae; genus Viscum; species Viscum album. The sequence continues at coordinate 893,469,580 of OY728147.1, forward strand.
TTATAACGTTTAGCTGATGGTGATTCACTCAGTCCTTCCATAATGTACTTCTTCCTTTCATTCTGAAGGTTTGCGTTCGGAGTAGGGAGTCGAAAGGTCAAAGGTTTGAGTGGTAGAGTGAGGGTAAAAGGTACAAATGTAGTGAGGATGGTGAAGAGTCAGGGATCGAAATAAATTTATCATTTTTGGATTTTAAGTCATAAAATAGAAAGTAGAATAACGGTAAAAAAAAGAAACAAAGCTAATTCATTTTATCTTAAAATAGACATACATAGTTATATTTTTAAAAAATTATCAGTGTCGGTTTCCTGCTAGCAGTATCGGTCTCACTCGATCAGATTCAAAATATTGGTTTCACATGAACAGTCTCAGTCAAATGCTTTCACAAATCGGTTTCACAAATCGGTTTCACCTGATCAGTTTGACAGATCAGTTTCACCTGATCATTTTGACTAATCGGTTTCACCTGATCGGTTTGACAGATCGGTTTCACCTGATCGGTTTGACAGACCGGTTTCACCTAATTGGTTTGACCGATCGGTTTCACAAACAAATAGAATTTTCCTAAGGGTATAAGGTTGGATACTCCTTGTAGAATTATCATTCCTAGTTCATGTATTATGTAGCTCAATATCTCATAGTTTAGGGGTTTGGTAAATATGTCATCAAGTTGATACTTAGTCCCAATAAACTCAAGAGTTGTATTACCTTTTTAATAATGGTCTCTTAAAAAGTGATGTCTTACATCAATATGCTTTGTTGTAGAATGAGAAATTGGGTTATTATAAAATTTAATAGCACTTGTATTGTCACAATTTATGTGGATATTTCTGAATTGAAATCCATAGTTTAATAAAGTCTGTTTTATTAAAGTGTGTTTCATATAAAAAATTTGTGCATAGAAACTACCAGCAGCAATGTACTCTTCTTCAGTCATTGACAATTCCACTGAATTTTTCTTTTTACTACACAATGATATGAGAGAGTTTCCCAAAAAGGGATATGTTCTAGAGGTTCTCTTTCTATCTAACTTACATCCACCAAAGTCCACATCAGAATAACTAACCAGATCAAAAGGTTTTCCTCTTGGGTAGAACAATCCTAAATTAGTTGTACATTTTAGGTATTCAAATAATATTTTAACAACATTTAAATGAGACTCTTTTGGGTTTGGTTGAAATCTTTCACACATACACACACTAAACATGATATCTAGCCAACTAGAAGTTAATTATAGAAAACTATCAATAATTCCTCTATAATCAGTTTGATCAACAGACTTCCCATTTTCATCAAGATCTAACTTACATGTAGAACTCATAGGTGTTTCACTACTGTTAATGCTATCAAAACCATATCTTTTCAAAATATATTTAGTATATTTACTTTGATTTATAATAATACCTTCTTCTTTTTTTGAAATATTTGAAAACAAAAAAATATTTAAGTTCACCCATCAAACTCATTTCAAATTCACTTTGAATCATTTTTGAAAAATCATTACATAAATAATTTTTAGAAGATCCAAAAATAATATCATATACATATATTTGAGCTATTAAAACTTCTTTAGAAATTATTTTTATAAACAAAGTAGGATTTGAAACTCCTTTTGTAAAACCTTTAGCAATAAGAAAGTTGTTTAACCTTTCATACTAAGCTCTTGGATCTTGTTTCAAACCATATAAAGCTTTAGTTAATTTGAAAAAATAATTTGGAAAGTGTGGATTTGTAAAACCTGGGGGGTTTTCAACAAAAACATCCTCAATTATATAACCATTTAGGAATTCACTTTTGACATCCATTTGATAATGTTTTAAATCCAATTTTGATTCATAGGAAAGTAAAATTCTAATGGCTTCAATCCTAGCTACTGGTGCAAAGGTCTCATTATAATGAATTCATTCTTCTTGATTATAGCCTTGTGCAACCAATATAACTTTGTTTCTAAATATATTTATAGCTTCATCCACTTTATTCCTAAATACCCATTTAGTTCATGTAGTAATGTTATCTTTTGGTCTATCAACAAGCTTCGAGAATTTATTTATCTCAAACTGATTAATCTCTTCTTGCATGTCCATCACATAAAATTCATCATTTATCACATCATTGATATTTGAGGTTCAAGTTGTGTTAAGAATTCTTGATTTTCAACCTGATTTCTCAAAGAATCTCTAGTTTGTGTTCCTATGTCTAAATCTCCAACTAAAACATCTAAGGGATGGTTTTTAAGGGTCCTGGTTGGTCTAGTAAAAGTAGGGATAGTTATTTCAGGTTCATCACTTGGTTATGTTTTGTTGTGGCTAGATTCTGAAGAATTTCCAGAATAGGAAGTTTTAACATATTCTCTTATAGGATGGTTAGAGGGTTTTGAATTAATGTCCAGATTTGACATATACTCTTCAAGATTCCCTAGTGAGTTCATTGGTTCATGTGGATCTATTTCATGAAACTTGACATGTACATATTATTCCACACATTTTGTTTTCTTATTAAAGACTATATAATCTTTACTTGATTTTTAATATCAAATGAATATTCCTTCATCACTTTTGGAGTAAATATTATCTATATTGTATTTACTGTTAATAATATAAACTTTATATCAAAAATATTAAAATAATTTACCTTAGGTTTCCTATTCTTCCACAACTCATAAGGAGTTCTCTTAAGGATAGGTTTGATTAAACTCTATTTATTATGTAACAATTTGTACTAACAGCTTCGGGCCAAAAATAAATTGGTAGGTCATATTCATTGAGCATAGTTCAGGTAATCTCTTGTAAGGTTCTATTACTTCTCTCCACAACTCCATTTTGGTGAGGTGTCATAGGGGAAGGAAAGTTATGACTATATCCTTTTTATGAGAAAAATCGATTACAAGTCTTGATTTTCAAACTTATGACCTTGATCACTTCTTAAATATTTAATTTTGAGTTCACTAAGATTTTCTACAGTACTATAATACTTGGTAAAATGTGAGAAAACTTCACTTTTTTTAGCTAAGAAAAAGGTCCAAGTATACCTAGAGAAGTCATCTATAGGAACATAATAATGTTTCTTCCCATTGTGACTTGAAACTCTAGATGGTCCGAAAAAGTCCATGTGAACCAACTCGAGAGGTTGATAAGTTGTAACTTCTTTATTTGGTTTGAAATAGATTTTATGTTTCTTTCTTTTTGACAAGGATTGCACACTCTATTGTCTGGAAACTCTAGTTTGGGAATGTTTTTAACTAATCCTTTTCTGGTCAATTTCTTAAGGGATTGTACATTACAATGTACTAGTTTTATGTGCAATAGCCAAGACTCTTTGTGAAAGTCACTTAAAAAATAAACATTTTGTGATTCTAGAGTTCCTAAGTTTACAGCATATACATTATCATTTCTAAGAGAAGTAAATGCTAGGTTGTTATTCGAATAAATAATATGGCATGAATCATTTTTAAATTTTACATTGAAGCCATCATCACACAGTTGATATATTCTAAGAAATTAGTACTTTAATCCATCAATATAAATTACTTTAGAAATTGAAATAGAGTTACGGTTACCAATATGGCCTAATATGATGATTTTTTATTTGTCATTGTCATAAAATGTGACATTTACTCCATCAATTTTGATGATATTCTTGAAGAATGAGTAGTCTCCTGCCATGTGTCTTGAACAACCACTATCAAAGTACCAATTTTTTCTATAGGAACTCTTAAGGTAGTTTACCTACAATTAAATTCATCCAAGAAAAGATTTTGGAACCCAAATTTGTTTGGGTCCAAAAACATTAATAATAAAAGCAATAGGAACCCGCACTTGTCTTGTGGGTTTCCTATATGTAGAATATAGAGTATTTGAAAAATAAACTTTTTTTGGTCCATAAAAACTCGATGCAGTAAAATAATTTCTAGAACAGGAACTTGCAGTAAAATTCTGATTTTTGAATAACAAATCAGATTTTCTTGATTTTGAAATAAAATGTATTTTTTATAAGTTCCCTTTTCTTGGTTGATATCATATTCTATAAGTGTACTTAGGAGCTATCTGTTTAACAAATATTTGAGTAAGAGTATTTTTTTCATCGGTAAAATTTTCTATATCCTTCTTTAACTGATCATTAGATAACTTTATATCATTATTTTCCTTTAGCAATTGAACATTTTTCTTTTTCTCAACAGTAAATTCAGATTTAATATTTTCATAGAGTACATGTTGTTTCTTTAATTATTTATACTTATCTTTTAATTCATTACAGTTTTCCACTAGCATATTGTAATACTCAAAAAATTCATCATTTTACATATTCTCATACTCACTTTCATTTTCAGAATAATAAGAATTGTGTATAGGAAAGTATAAGGTTACCTCAAATATGTTCTTCATAAAACACATATTTTACATGACATCTTTCTCATCATGAGAAGAAGCAGATTCACTAGAGCTGTCCTCAGAGGCACTCTAGGTGTCCTTCATGGCTTTATTATATTCTTTTTCCTTGTTCTTACACTTCTTTTTTATTTTAACTTTGGACAGTCAACTTTGAAATGTCCCCTCCTTTTACATTCATATCAAACAATCTCTTCTATTTTTTCACTTCTTTTCCAGTCCTTTTTTTAGTTTCCCTTGTTGTCATACTTCCCTTTATAATTGGGATTTCTGAGAAAATTCTTTTTCTTATAAATTTCATGAATCTTCTAGTTAGCTAGGCCATTTCCTTATCACTGTCTAAAGATGGTTCTTCACTACTTGTGCTATCAACAGTATCTTGGAATTTCTCTTTGTCCATACCTTTAGAAGTGGTATCCTTGAAGGATAAAAATTTTCTTTTTGGCTCATCCTCCTCTTGTTGACTTTCATCCCTTCTTCATACATCATCAGTTTTCCAATGAGTTCTTTGATAGGTAATTTGATGATGTCACGTGATTATCTAATTGAGACAGAGGTTCCTCTCCATCTGTTAGTTAAACATCGTATAATCCTCATGATTTGTTCTTTAGTAGTAACATCTCTTCCCAGAGATATCATGGTGTTTAATATTTCATTAAACTTGACATAAATATCAGAAATAGATTCATTAGTCTTCATTCTGAAATTTTTATATTTAATAGTATAAGTATTTAATCTCATATCTTCCATACTATATTTTCCCTCATGGGAAACAGACAAAGTGTCCCAAATATCTTGGGTATTTTTAAAATCATAAATGTGTTTAAACTCTTCATCTCCTAGTTCACAGTATAGAGAACTCATTCCTTTATAGTTATTTTTATAGGCAGTCTTGGTAGGTTCATTCCAAGTGTTTCTAGTAGTTTCATGGATTTCATATTTACTTTCAATAGTAGTATAGATTTCAAATACCATGCTTTCTAGATGTATTTTCATTTTAAGCTTCCACTGAGCATAATTTTCCCATTAAAAATGTATTCTATTTATAGTAGATATTTATAGTCTATTTTCCATAATATAAATTATGAAAATATTTCAAAGAGATAAAAATTTAGAAATAATAGATATTTTAAAATATTTGAATTACAACTACAATCCTAGTTGAAAGGGTTTTAAAAAAACTTTGAAAACTAAAAAATTCCAAACCTTCTTCTGATAACAAATGTTGGTTTAACTAGAGTACTCAAGAGGAGGGTTAATTGAGTATCTATAAAAATTTATGTTATAAATTGTTTCTTTGAAAATTTCCCCCAATTAAAAATATAATCTAAGTCAGTTTGTAGTGAATTTATAAGAGTCCTGAATGTTCAACTAATTTCTCAAAAGATTGATTAGTTCTCAGCCATACTAATCTAAAGATTAATATAACTTTTGAAACTAATCTACTAGTTAAAAACAATGATAAACACTTTCTAAACTAACTATCAAAGTTCAATTTAGTTTTATGAAAAAATGTAATAAACACAGAGTAAAACTAAAAGGTAAAAACATAGCGGATATAAACAAGAGGTTCAGTCTCAATCTGAGACTTAGTCCTCTCCACATGGTGATCACCTACCACCAAGTAGTTTAAATTAATAAAAAAATTTGATCCACACCCTAGATCGGGGTTCACACCAATATAAAAGGATTTTCAGGTCACACTTGACCTCTACTATAGTTATTCATGGAAAAACAAAAAATAGGTCACACTTGACCTCTTCCACTGTTCAATGTGGGATAAAAATTAGTAACTAGAGTGTGATATTTGAGGATATTAAGTATCCTCCACTTATGAACAAGAGTCATTGTGTGTATAATAGATAGATACACACATTTCTTAAAAAAAGAACACAACGTATCTAGAGATGTAGAATAAGGTTTAGTCTGTGTGTTATGCATTGAATCTCTGGACTCATTTGATATAGTGGAATTGAGGTTCAAGTCCTTTTCTGGATGTTGTATCCAAAACAGAGTATTGTAGTCTATGTGTATGGCTTCCAGGAGTTAGATTTTTAGCTTCTGTTGGTAAGATGTTCTAATCATCTCAGTAGGTTTTGGTTCACTTCTTGATCTCCCCATGTATTCGTTCATTGAGTACTTGGGCTTTAAGGAAGTATCTCTAGAGTTGAAATATTTTTCAGTTGTTATTTTCTTGCTACTTTTCAGCACTATTCCTCATCACATTAATTATCCAGATTGTAATTTTTCAATACTTCTAGGTCCAGCAGACATGAAGATCTCCCCATGTGCATGTACCTCATATTCTCTACTAAGTGTCCTACATATGATATAAAATAATGTCAGAAACATTAATTTTTATAAATATTAACATTAAATATAAATTTGAATTAATAAATTAAAAACATTTTTTTATGACTATCAGTGAGTCATATGTATCATTGAGTCATTGGCATCGGTCTGGAAGCATCGGTTTGTCAGCATTGGTCTGTAATAATCAGTGACTCTCTACATTGGTTAGTCCTTCCCATTGGTATCAGTGACTCAGGGCATCGGTGAGTCATTTGTAATATCAGTTTTTTCAGGCATCGATGAGTCATCATCAGTGACTCATTTAGATCTATCAGTGTGTTTCCCATCGGTGACTTGTTCATTGATGTGTCACCCATCGGTGACTCATCCAATGGCGAGTCTCTTGAACTATTGGTGTGACCGATCATCGGTGACTTGTCCATCGGTGGGAAGTTTGTTCTATCGGTGAGTCCAGTGTTGGGGTCTTCTTCGATCAGTGACTACCTCGATCAGGTATTCCCCATAGGTAAATCATACAATAGTGAATCCTTTGAAATATCAGTGTCAGGGACTTTGAAAAACTTACAAAGTGTTTGTCTTATACATAACAACACCGGATTAAGTGAAATTCATAATTACATATAAATATACACTTGTAAATATATTGAAACATAAATACCCATAGTTTATTGACTTATTGAAATGTATTATACTATGTGACATAAGTTATTCATTCATAACTATTCATTTACATGATTAAAATATAATTTATGAATTTCCATAATTTGTAAAATGGCATGGTTTGTGATTATTAAAACAATTATTTATCAAAGATTCCAACAAAACTTTTTAAAACATATTTTTTTTCGTATCATTTTATATAAAAATAAAATTTTATGGTTATAAATTAATATTAAAATTAAGGATTGGTTGTGATGTGGGATAATTCAGTTCATTTCATGCATGTTAAAATGAAGATTCCTTTTACATTTTTTATAGAAACCAAATGAGTAATTTTTGGAAAATGAAATAAAGATTCATTTTAAAAAAATTAAAAATTAAAACATGGGTAAAATTCTATTCAATAAATAATTTGGATAATGTTAAAAACATTTTTTAAATGGGTTAAAGTATTTTTCTGGTTGTGTGGATATGTGGAACCGAATGGTTATTCCAAAAATGGAACTTGTGAAATGGTTTAAAGTATTGTTCGGTTGTTTCCTTTAGAACATGATGTTGTTTTGAGAAAAATGGTTTCATTGGCACTAGTTAATATTTAGTTATAAACTATTTTAGAAATTGTTTTATAAAAAATGTTTTATCTAAATGCTGCTAACTTTTCTATCCTAGTGGCATGAGTAGGGAAGTCATTCGGGAAAACATACTGAGTTTCAATACGCACCCATTCTTTGGCACTTTAGTGATTTTAGATATTTCATAACCTGGGACATGGGAAAAGGTAAAGTATCACACATATTTAGAACTACCTCATGATACTTGGGCTGTTTGGTGATGTTGGAGCATAGAGCTTGTGGATCATGGAGTTATAGTTATCTTTGACTTTTGTTAGTTTATAATATCCTTCTAATTACTTTGATGTCAGTTTTGTCTTTTGATATGATACTTGGTTTTAATTTTATTTTGATAAATGCAATGCTTGAGTTGTATTAAATTTCATCAAGCATTATATAGTGTTTTATTTGATTTTGATTTGTTTGGTTGGTGGTTTTATTCTAAAAGGGAACAACATACCCCGCATATATTGAATCCATTAAGAATTTATTTCCAGCCTTTGGTATCTTGGTGATGTTGTTTAAGTACATGTAACCTCTCACATCCCTCTCAATCCAAGGAGTATGGGGTAGGGTATTACAAGTGGTATCAATCTATTCAGTCCAAAAATCTATTTGAGACAAGTGATATCAGTCTGTTTGATCCAAAAATCTATTTGAGACAAGTGGTATCATCTTGTCCATTCCTTTGTGAAAATATTGGTCATTAGTTTTCTTGGTCTTGTAGTTGAATTCATTCTTTTCTATTCCTTATGTTGGAATTATATAAGTAGAAGGATTTTTGTGACTTGAAATGTAGACCATAAAAAAGATGTAGCTAACATTTTCATGCTCAACTTCAAGTTACCAGGGAGTTGGGTACATCATTGTTTTGGAGACACTTATAGGTTTGTAATATCATTGTCATAGGTATAGAAAATTATATGATCATTACATGAATTAGATGACTGACTTCCCACTAGGAATGTATACATCATTTTGAGTAATGATTTATGATTTTGTTCAAAAGTGTTGATTTTTGAAAATTTTGAATGTGTTTTCAAATGAAAGATTTTGAAAAAGAGCATGGTTATGGTATTTTTGAAAATGGTTTGATTTTCAAAAGAAAGTTTAAAATTTTCAAAAATGGTTACATGTGGAAAAAGGTTAATTTTTGAAAGAATTGTTATGATAGTCGATGTGGTAGAATTTGAAATGCTAAGCCTTCAGTTTTTAAAGAGTGAGATTTATGGTGTTTGTTTTTTGTATAGAAAATGGAACCTAGTAGCCATCGTAGAAGCCAACCAGAAGAAGATGTGTAGAAAGTGGTTGCACCTGAGCTATAGGTGAACTAACAACTGGTTCAATGTATTGTCCAAGTGTTTCAGTCTATAGGCATAGGGAACCAGAGGGATGAGCCAAGACAAGTATATCATTTCTTCCAGTTCTAGGAGCAGAATCCACCCATCTTATGGGGTAATTTTAAACCAGAAAGAGAAGATGATTGAAAAAATAGGATTACTTGTATCTTGAATTTAATTGGTACAGTATTAGATTGGAAAGTCAAGATGGTGTCATACATGCTTCAGGATCTTTCACACTAGTGGTAGGATCTAGCAGTGCAGGCTAAGGTGGATCAAGTCTTTGGTTGGGAGGATTTTGAGGAATTTTTGAATAAACAATTCTATCCTCACACGTTCAAGATCTAGAGAATTATGAACTTCTTCATCATGAAGTAATAAAATCTCTATTTCATAGAATATGTTGATAAATTCATGAAATTAGTGCACTTTTCACCCAAGGTTGTAGTTAGTTCATCCCTGAAGCCATGCATCTTTGAATTGGGGGTAAGGAAGGAGATTCTCTTGAAGAATGTTATGCTCTGTATTACAGATTATATAGAGATGGTAAAAAGAGAAATAGTGGTTGAATGGGACATATCGTGAGTTATTAGGGGAAGAATTATGTTGATATCCATGCAAAACAGTGGGAACTATAATGCTAGGGCCATGTGAAAGAGGGACACCTACTTCCAAGGTGGGTGCATGAATTTTAATCAAACGGCTAGATCGATGAATCTTACTCTAAGACCCACGACTAAATATAGATGCTTCAAATGTGGTTCCTTCAACCACATGAAGCGATAGTGTATAGAACCACCAATATCATGCCATAATTGAAACAATATGGTACATCTTCAGTGCTATTGTCACAGTTATTTGAGGTCAGGTTCCCGAGATACTTCTTAGGTATCACATGCATCCTATGAATTTATGGGAAAAGGGTAGCATAATAAATCTTATAATTAGAACAAAGCTAGCCATTGTGATTCTAGGAATACCATGACTCCTCAGTAAGGAAAATAATAGTAAGGAAACAAGGAGAAAAGTGAATTGATGAAGAAATTATATGGAATTGAGCAGGTGATTATGGATGATCAGGTTGGACCATCAACAGTGATAAGTATGATTCTTTTGAATTCTACCCTTATACAAGTTTTTTTTGATACTAGTGCATCAAATTACTTTATAGATTCTCATACTATTTATTTGATGAGTTTAAAACTATATATGATTCCCTCAGTGATAAAACTTCAAACTCTTCTTGGTCAAAGAGAATGTTGAGCCTTTTTATGTAGAGCATGTTCTATAACTATTGATGGAGCCAAGATGAAATGTGATTTCTTTGTGCTGGAGATGGATGTCTATGATTTAATCCTAGGTACGGATTGGTTGACATCGTTCAAGGATCAAGTCTACTGTTATAGTAGAACAATTAGTTTTTAGACTTCGGATGGTGTTAAGAATCTATTTGGAGGGTAAAGGAGTGTAAAGGTAGGTGAAAAAAGATTTTTGACACCAGTAGTTGGAATGATATTATGGAAGATGGTTGGTTTGACTTTGGAATCAAAAGAAGATACCGAGAATACCAATTTTCTAGTAGTGGTTGACCAATTTCCTAATGTGTTTCTCAAAATTTTCTTAGGGATACCACCTATAATGGAAGTGGGGTTTATGATTGATCTCCTCACAGGGACCAGTCCTTTATCACTTCCATCTTCTTGAATGGCACCAATAGAATTAATGGAATTGAATGTGTAGTTGGACGGACTGGAAAGAAAATTCTATATTAGACTAAGAACTTATTTGTGGGAAGCACCATTCTTGTTCATCAAGAAGTCATATAGAACACTAATATAGTGTGTGGATTATCATAAGTTTAACCAAGTCATGATAAATAATCGGTATCCACTTTCATGCATTGATGATATGTTCGATCAATTGAATGGATTTCAGTTGTTCTCTAAGATTGGTTTTTGATTAGGATATCACCAATTACAAGTTTAGAAGGAGGATATTCTAAAGAAAACTTTCAAAAGAAGATATGGACATTAGGAATATGTGGTAATGCCTTTAAGTCTTATGAATTCACTAGTGGTCTTTATGGAATTGATGAATTGGATATTTCAGCGATATCTAGATTCTTTAGTTGTGGTGTTTGTGGATGGAATATTGGTGTATTCATGGATAGGGTCTGATCATGAGTAACACTTAACAAAAGTGTTGGAAATATTAAGATACCATCGTTTGTATTCCAAATTATCAAAGTGTGATTATTGGATATAATAGGTATGTTTTCTTGGCCATGTAATTTATAAAAGATGTGTTTTAGAGGATCCTGAGAAGATTGAAGTTGTTATCTCGTGGTAATCGCCAAATAATCTCTTTGAGCTGTGGAGTTTTCATGGTATATATGGTAATTATTGATGTTCTATTTTTTATTTTTCATGGATATCTTCTGCTATGATAGCTTAGGCAAAGAATAATGTTCCATTCTAGTGGAATAAAGAATGCCGGAAATATTTTTAAGAGATAAAGGTTCTCCTTACATCGGTACTAATCATGATTTTTTCAGAATCAAGAAAATGGTTTGTGATGTATTGTGATGCTTTGGGATCGGGATTGGGGTGTGTTCTAATGCAAGGAGACCATTTTATTGCCTATGGTTCATGGTAGTTGTGAGTGCATGAGAAGAACTACCCAAAACATGACTTAGAGTTAGAGTGAGTCAACCATGTTTTGAAAACATGGTGTCATTACCTCTTTGGTGAGGAATTTACTATGTTTATATATTATAAGAGCTTAAAAAATATTTTCTCACAAAGATATTTGAATCTAAGGAAAAGAATATGGATGAAGTATCTACAAATGTTCGACTTTGACATGATGTACACACCAGGTAAAGGAAATTCAATGGCCAATGCATTAAGCCGAAAGTCATATGCTCAATCAGAAAAAGAGGCTTTGGATGAGTGATAGTTGATGTCGGTCTTAGCTAATATGAATGTGGAATGAGAAGACTAAGGTGATATTGTGGTTTTCTTTCTAGTGTCGATTGTTCTAGATTTGGTAAAGATGGTAAAGTAGGTAGATACATCTAATGCATAATGTGTTTCTATGAGTTAAAAACTCAATGGTGGGGAGACCATTGAAGGATCAAAGCTGGATGGGAGTTCTGTTTTGTGGTTTTGAGATTGGATGGTTGTACCTATGGATTTTCAGTAACAACTTCTTCCTAATTACTACCATTCAAGATGGGTTATTCATCTGATAATATATAAAATATATAAGGTGTTGAAAGTTCAATTTTGGTGGGTCGACATGAAAAAGAAGGTGGCTGAGTTTGTTTCAATATTCTTAACTTATTAGCTAGTTAAGAAAAAAAATCAGTTGCCAGTAGTTATTGTAGAGACCCGAAGCTTATCGTACATGGACATTACATTACTTTTGCGGAATACTTAGTACATAACAAAAACACACACACAAGGATCGTAATAGTTTAGTGTCTTTGGAAACTCGGAACATGATCTTCTAATCCTGGTGAAAGATCTTCAATATCTCCCATAAAGATCTTCCATTTTTTTTACCTAAAACATTTCTTTATATCCTGGGGAAAAGAAAACATAAAAGGGTGAGCTCAAATGCTCAGTAAGGGTATACAAAAGAAATAAAAATCATATCATATCTTTTTGAAAATCATAACCTGCAAAAGAGATCATAATATCTTAACATGGAACAAATCATAGAAGTGAAAATGAGATCACCATAATCATAACATGAAACTTGAAACTTTGTGGCATGCACACATAATCATGGAAAATCATTTCTTGTTAGTCATGACTCATTGCCAAGACTATCTTAGTGGACAAAGTCCCTTTCTGAATCGAGTAACCCTCGTTTCAGTCCTGTTTCACTGAACCGGTATAACCTACCATTTCAGCCATGTCTATCTCATGAGATATAAAATCTTTACCCAATGCATTAGAGGGAGATATAGTTCCCACCCATCTCTTAATGAATCCTTTCTTATGTGTGCCACAAAATCATAAATCATACATCATTGCATAACCCATGTAATAAAAATGGGATTCTTAAACAACATGACATCATAAAACCATTCATATAAGATAAAGTAATTCATAAACATAATTCCATCACAACATAGTCAAATCAATGTAAAAATATGGATAGAAACAGAACCCTTTATTATCTTATATGGAAAATAATTTTGATAAAACACTTGAATTGAATTCTTGAGGAAAATATCCTTTGTTCTTCAAAATCAATTTCTTTTCACAAAACATCATGCAATTTTAAAAGAAAGAGATTTTATTGAAAATAGTCATGAAATCTTTTAGAGGAAGCTTCATGAAAATAAGGCTTTATAAAACATTAGAAATCCGTTCGTGCCGTATAAGTTAAAAAAACATTCTTCGTACTTTTGTCGGAAAAGTCAAAAAGTACCTCATACGGAAAAACGACAAAAGATTCCCTTCATATTCTTTACTAAAAATTCACCTAAGGGTAAAATTGGATTTAAACTATTGCAAGTGGATGGAAATAATGTTACATATTTATGAAACATGGATGTGGATGATAAAATACACCCCAGTAAATACTTACGAATAAACAATCTCGGATAAAAATGAGATTGTGATATTTCCCTTACCTTAGGTCCGATTTGCTTCGTAAGTGTCCGAAACTCCTGTATAATGATTTAAATCATGTTATTGACTTATTCCAGAATCATATTCATTGTTATGATATCATATATGGTTCACTTATGACATTATATTACCCGTTCTTTTGTAAATTCCATGTTAAAAAAGCATTTTGGGTAAAATCATTTCATTTATCGTAGGTGTTTTGACTTGTTGTTCTTGACATCATTATTACTTATATCATGATTTACTTACTTCCAGAATATAAAATATGATTTATATATCATATATATTCAGTATATATATATATATAATAAATAGATAAATAAAATGAAAAACACCGTTCATGGAGACGGTAGTCCGTACGTACGCATGAACGCAGTTTTACTTTCCTTATTGTCTTGAAATGGAAGTAAGTAGATGAAATAAATATATATATATATACATAAATCCAGTAGCTTTATAATATCATATATTTCATTATTATTTCTTATATATACTTTATAATCATTCTTAAATGGTTAACATGGAGAATGAATCTCATCGCGTCGTGGAGACGGTAGTCCGTACGTACGCACGAGCGATGATATCATTTCCATAAATATTGAACTGAATTGAAGTGGATTATACAATATATCAGAATCAATATGATGTTGTAATAACTATGTATAGTTATTCTTTACACCATTATACTCATCCATGTAAGGTGGTGGTGGAAAATAGATTACACCACGGCGTGGAGACGGTATTCCGTACGTACGCACGCGCGGTGATTTCTTTTTTCGTAGGATGGATAGATAGTGAAATAGGGTTGTTTCATACTTATAATAACATATCAGTATATGAGTGATACTGATGTTATTACTTCATAATGAAACAACCTAAGAAGAAGAAGTGGAAGAAGAAATAAAGATGAAAGAATTGGTAACGGTAATTACCTCTTCTTTGAAGCGCCTCTTTGAGACCTCCTCTTAGGGCACTAAAATTGGTCTTTGAGGAAGACCAGAACCTCTAGGATGTTTCTAGGGAAGTGGATAAGAGATTTTGGCAGGGGTTGGCCGAACTTGAGTGCTCAAATTGGTGTGAGGAGGAGGGGGAGGAGGTGTCCTTTTATAGGGGAGGAGAGGGGCACCTTAGGAATTCTTAAAAATATTAATTTATAATAAATCTAACCCCACTTAAAAACCTCCAAAAATGACTCATATTAGAAGATTAGATGAGATAGGGTTGTAATCTCATCAACCAATCAAATTTATACATGTTTGGATATTATTTTAAACCTTATCAATTAGATTTAACTCTAAGTTAAATAATTTAACTTTTACCGTGTCTTTTTGTTTTCTTTTACTATATGGTTAATACACTTACTATAACATGCCAAACGAACCCCAAATTGTTTATTATTAATATATATATCCTTATCTAAGTCATTTGGCCGAACCATAGATTTTTAGGAATAAAATAACAATTAATAATATAATATTTGATTTAAAAACTATTTTGTGTCAATTTTGACACTATTTGATATATGATTTTTGTGAAAGTCATAACAGAATTATATGTTCGAAACAAGTTGATTAAATCAACATTAATATATCATAGTAACCTAGAAAATTAGTGGAATTCATAAAAAGTCTCAAATTACATTTATTTTGGTGTTTATAACATCAATTATGTCAATATTTCATTAATAAGATAATTACTGCATCATCATTGTGTCATAAATAACTTACATTATTTAATGTCTAAAAATTACAAATAAAATATCATTATGTAGAAAATCTTTTTAGATTTCTAATGAATATTTACAATCGAATTTATCTTATGTATAACCCTATATTAAAAATGTTTTAGTAAATAAACATTGATTTTAACTCTTTTAACTCTTCTTTAAATAAATTAATAATAAATGTCCTAATCTAATCCAAGTGGGCCTAAATGGACATATTTTATTTCTAAGTTTGTTTTTTGGTCGAACTACACTTGTCCAATAGAATTAGGACATGTGTTAGGGTAATAGTAATATCATATTTACCCTTAGTTACCCTATTTACTATTAACCGCGGTAAAAAAAGTAAAAAGTTACTATTCACCAAAAAATTATTTTTATCTCATTGAACCACATTTTACTTACTGATATCAACCGTGTCTGTCGGATTTTCGAAATTCCATTCACAGAAGCGGTAAAATTAAGTTTTATGCAAAATTCAGTTTTTAACCTACCACTTAGTGGTTTCACTATTCATCAAAAATTGAAAGTTTTCAGAAAAAAGCCAAAATTTCATCCTAAGCTATATTTCATATTCCGAATTCAAAAATGAAGTCTATTTTACCAAATTCATAACATAGAAATTTCATTAATTAATTTTATAATTAAATCCCGCTGTTAAAACAAATAGCGTGTTTTTAAGAAACAATATCTATCAAAAGATTGACACTTGATTATGTCTGGTTTAAATGTGAAATTACATCCAATGACCAACATTGTATTAAATTGTAAAAATATATTCTAAATATACTTTAAAACCACTCAAATTAATAATTTATCTCTATTAATTATTTCGATTAAAAAAGTTGTTTTTAAATATAATTTAGTAATTTTCACTATTCATCAGAATATGGAAGTTATCCGAAATGTACCAAAATTTCACCTTAGGCTAAATTCGATACTCCGAATCCAAAAATGAAGTTCATTTTGAAAAATAAGATTTACAGAATTTTAAAAAGTGGTTCTTACTATTCATAACGGCTAGTTTTAATAATATTTTAATAGTACATCGTTGTTTAGTGAAACTCGGTATTGCGTATTACACACGCTATCGAGGAAGGTCGCGATTGCGTGTAATGCAAGGCAAGACAAGGATGCGTGTTGTGCAAGCTCCTTAAAAGAATATTTTTTTATAAAATCTTGGGCTGTTACATTCTACCCCCCTTAAAATGAATTTCGCCCTCGAAATTCGTCAGGGTTATAAATGGTTTACTATTCGAAAGTTTCTTTAATAGAAACCCACATCGTAAAAAGGAATATCAAAACTTGGCTTTAAAAACTAATGTATGAAATGTAACGATTACCCAAATAAACTAATCACTGGGTATCCACATAGGTGAAAATATGGATATGGAAGAGAAATCTAACCATCATGTTCTGATGGAGAGTGGTAGAGAACATGGCTATGGAAAAGCCAGTAATCACAAATCCATAGATTTGTGATGATATAAGGTACCATCTGATTCCTCAGGTATAAGATCACTAGGACAACATTTTTGGTTTTCAAGATCATTTCCCTAAAGTTGAAAATTTGAATTAGAATAAATACATTCTTTATTTTGGTACAATCTCACTGTTTTTCATGCCTTGAACAATTTCCACTTCATCTCTTAAATAAATGAAGTTGAATTTGTTATTCTTGAAGTGTTAGCAAATCATGTGATAGAATGACGGGTCATTCCATCTGTCTCAAACAAAAATTATATACATAAGTCGATCTATTGTGAGATTAATCACATATGGTTCCTAAAATGGACTTATACTTCATATATCATACTGCTTAATATAATAAAACTAGTTTCTACTAAACAGGGACTTCCTGTAGGTCAGTGGTAGGCGATAAAGACCAGTCGCACTTCGGTTGTGGGTTCGATTCCCACAGCCTTGTCCGAAGCGATGGGCTGTCGTCCGTCCTGCAGGTTGTCCTTTTTCTAAAACTATGTTACTATAACATCCCATCAATAATATCGAAAATCTTCTTTCCTTAAACAATACTAACTTATGTCCAACATAATCCAGTCTAATCTTTAGGCCTATACATAATACTGCAGTCTACTCTCATAATATAGTGGCAACGATTACCAGATATTTAATACTGTCGTTGATCCCCACATATCATAAGATATGTCTTGTTGGTCACATTCCAAACATTCAAAGTCCTTAATCGTGTATTCTCTTGAATACCTTAGTGAAAACATGAGTGCAGTTAAAAGTTAACACTTTCCACATACCAAAATCCTCAAAATTCTATATACTCAAACCATGATATCACTTAGTCCTTATATCAATCATGATCTCATGAATACTATTAAACATTTCATTTTCTCATTTTCCCTTCATTATGCGCATATCATCTTATTTCCAAAAATACCTCAATCACTTCGAATACCACATTAGACCAATACATAAATATTCCAATACACCATAAAAGTACCTCAACAACATTATTCTTGAATACCAATACATAAACACTTCAGTCCATCCACATCAATGACTGTCCTGGAATAAGTCCATCCTTGATTTAGAAGTATCTTTTTAGGTCAGGGCATTGAGTTGGGTAATGCCCATGTTCTCCACAAATAAGACATTGAACTCCATAACAATCTGTCACTCTATGACCCTTTTCTCCACACAGATAACATCAGTCCCTCCATTTGAGGTATTCCTCAAGGTTCTTCTTCCCTTCTTTAGAAATCTCAATCTTCCTTTCTTCATGCTCCTCAACATGCGAACATGCATAATAGTTTATCTTCCTCTTCTTTGATGAATTATTCATACCACTAAATTTAACCTTGTTAATCATATATCGCGATGACTGATTTGGCATAATCACAATATCTTTATCTTTAGGCATTACACAATTTTGTTGCTCATAGTCACCAATTTGTCCATTGGATTTAATGTTAACCGAATTCCTTCTGGTTCCCTCCATTAACTAAAACACAAAAAAAAATTTTTGAGAGGCGAAATCATGCTAGGGAAGACAATATAGTAAAGGGGAAGCACCCTCAATATCTAACATCTTAGGTTAAATTCTAAGATCGTTACCGTAGTTATAGGACTATATCCTATACGTATACTTATCCTTAGGGACATCCCTAGACATACCTTAGAAATATCTCTAGGGATCTCACTAACGTTTTCGCGTCCTAGTTTCCAAAGGTTGACTAAACCTTTCCTCTGATACCAACTGTAGAGACCCGAAGCTTATCGTACATGGACATTTCATTACTTTTGCGGAATACTTAGTACATAACAAAAACACACACACAAGGATCGTAATAGTTTAGTGTCTTTGGAAACTCGGAACATAATTTTCTAATCCTGGTGAAAGATCTTCAATATCTCCCATAAAGATCTTCCATTTTTTTTACCTAAAACCTTTCTTTATATCCTGGGGAAAAGAAAACATAAAAGGGTGAGCTCAAATGCTCAGTAAGGGTATACAAAAGAAATAAAAATCATATCATATCTTTTTGAAAATCATAACCTGCAAAAGAGATCATAATATCTTAACATGGAACAAATCATAGAAGTGAAAATGAGATCACCATAATCATAACATGAAACTTGAAACTTTGTGGCATGCACACATAATCATGGAAAATCATTTCTTGTTAGTCATGACTCATTGCCAAGACTATCTTAGTGGACAAAGTCCCTTTCTGAATCGAGTAACCCTCGTTTCAGTCCTGTTTCACTGAACCGGTATAACCTACCATTTCAGCCATGTCTATCTCATGAGATATAAAATCTTTACCCAATGCATTGGAGGTAGATATAGGTCCCACCCATCTCTTAATGAATCCTTTCTTATGTGTGCCACAAAATCATAAATCATACATCATTGCATAACCCATGTAATAAAAATGGGATTCTTAAACAACATGACATCATAAAACCATTCATATAAGATAAAGGAATTCATAAACATAATTCCATCACAAAATAGTCAAATCAATGTAAAGATATGGATAGAAATAGAACCCTTTATTATCTTATATGGAAAATAATTTTGATAAAACACTTGAATTGAATTCTTGAGGAAAATATCCTTTCTTCTTCAAAATCAATTTCTTTTCACAAAACATCATGCAATTTTAAAAGAAAGAGATTTTATTGAAAATAGTCATGAAATCTTTTAGAGGAAGCTTCATGAAAATAAGGCTTTATAAAACATTAGAAATCCGTTCATGCCGTATAAGTTAAAAAAACATTCTTCATACTTTTGTCGGAAAAGACAAAAAGTACCTCATACCGAAAAACGACAAAAGATTCCCTTCATATTCTTTACTAAAAATTCACCTAAGGGTAAAATTGGATTTAAACTATTGCAAGTGGATGGAAATAATGTTACATATTTATGAAACATGGATGTGGATGATAAAATACACCCCAGTAAATACTTACGAATAAACAATCTCGGATAAAAATGAGATTGTGATATTTCCCTTACCTTAGGTCCGATTTGCTTCGTAAGTGTCCGAACCTCCTGTATAATGATTTAAATAATGTTATTGACTTATTCCAGAATCATATTCATTGTTATGATATCATATATGGTTCACTTATGACATTATATTACCCGTTCTTTTGTAAATTCCATGTTAAAAAAACATTTTGGGTAAAATTGTTTCATTTATCGTAGGTGTTTTGACTTGTTGTTCTTGACATCATTATTACTTATATCATGATTTACTTACTTCCAGAATATAAAATATGATTTATATATCATATATATTCAGTATATATATATATATAATAGATAGATAAATAAAATGAAAAACACCGTTCATGGAAACGGTAGTCCGTACGTACGCATGAACGCAGTTTTACTTTCCTTATTGTCTTGAAATGGAAGTAAGTAGATGAAATAAATATATATATATATACATAAATCCAGTAGCTTTATAATATCATATATTTCATTATTATTTCTTATATATACTTTATAATCATTCTTAAATGGTTAACATGGAGAATGAATCTCATCGCGTCGTGGAGACGGTAGTCCGTACGTACGCACGAGCGATGATATCATTTCCATAAATATTGAACTGAATTGAAGTGGATTATACAATATATCAGAATCAATATGATGTTGTAATAACTATGTATAGTTATTCTTTACACCATTATACTCATCCATGTAAGGTGGTGGTGGAAAATAGATTACACCACGGCGTGGAGACGGTATTCCGTACGTACGCACGCGCGGTGATTTCTTTTTTCGTAGGATGGATAGATAGTGAAATAGGGTTGTTTCATACTTATAATAACATATCAGTATATGAGTGATACTGATGTTATTACTTCATAATGAAACAACCTAAGAAGAAGAAGTGGAAGAAGAAATAAAGATGAAAGAATTGGTAACGGTAATTACCTCTTCTTTGAAGCGCCTCTTTGAGACCTCCTCTTAGGGCACTAAAATTGGTCTTTGAGGAAGACCAGAACCTCTAGGATGTTTCTAGGGAAGTGGAGAAGAGATTTTGTCAGGGGTTGGCCGAACTTGAGTGCTCAAATTGGTGTGAGGAGGAGGGGGAGGAGGTGTCCTTTTATAGGGGAGGAGAGGGGCACCTTAGGAATTCTTAAAAATATTAATTTATAATAAATCTAACCCCACTTAAAAACCTCCAAAAATGACTCATATTCGAAGATTAGATGAGATAGGGTTGTAATATCATCAACCAATCAAATTTATACATGTTTGGATATTATTTTAAACCTTATCAATTAGATTTAACTCTAAGTTAAATAATTTAACTTTTACCGTGTCTTTTTGTTTTCTTTCACTATATGGTTAATACACTTACTATAACATGCCAAACGAACCCCAAATTGTTTATTATTAATATATATATCCTTATCTAAGTCATTTGGCCGAACCATAGATTTTTAGGAATAAAATAACAATTAATAATATAATATTTGATTTAAAAACTATTTTGTGTCAATTTTGACACTATTTGATATATGATTTTTGTGAAAGTCATAACAGAATTATATGTTCGAACCAAGTTGATTAAATCAACATTAATATATCATAGTAACCTAGAAAATTAGTGGAATTCATAAAAAGTCTCAAATTACATTTATTTTGGTGTTTATAACATCAATTATGTCAATATTTCATTAATAAGATAATTACTGCATCATCATTGTGTCATAAATAACATAAATTATTTAATGTCTAAAAATTACAAATAAAATATCATTATGTAGAAAATCTTTTTAGCTTTCTAATTAATATTTACAATCGAATTTATCTTATGTATAACCCTATATTAAAAATGTTTTAGTAAATAAACATTGATTTTAACTCTTTTAACTCTTCTTTAAATAAATTAATAATAAATGTCCTAATCTAATCCAAGTGGGTCTAAATGGACATATTTTATTTCTAAGTTTGTTTTTTGGTCGAACTAAACTTGTCCAATAGAATTAGGACATGTGTTAGGGTAATAGTAATATCATATTTACCCTTAGTTACCCTATTTACTATTAACCGCGGTAAAAAAAGTAAAAAGTTACTATTCACCAAAAAATTATTTTTATCTCATTGAACCCCATTTTACTTACTGATATCAACCGTGTCTGTCGGATTTTCGAAATTCCATTCACAGAAGCGGTAAAATTCAGTTTTATGCAAAATTCAGTTTTTAACCTACCACTTAGTGGTTTCACTATTCATCAAAAATTGAAAGTTTTCAGAAAAAAGCCAAAATTTCATCCTAAGCTATATTTCATATTCCGAATTCAAAAATGAAGTCTATTTTACCAAATTCATAACATAGAAATTTCATTAATTAATTTTATAATTAAATCCCGCTGTTAAAACAAATAGCGTGTTTTTAAGAAACAATATCTATCAAAAGATTGACACTTGATTATGTCTGGTTTAAATGTGAAATTACATCCAATGACCAACATTGTATTAAATTGTAAAAATATATTCTAAATATACTTTAAAACCACTCAAATTAATAATTTATCTCTATTAATTATTTCGATTAAAAAAGTTTTTTTAAATATAATTTAGTAATTTTCACTATTCATCAGAATATGGAAGTTATCCGAAATGTACCAAAATTTCACCTTAGGCTAAATTCGATATTCCGAATCCAAAAATGAAGTTCATTTTGAAAAATAAGATTTATAGAATTTTAAAAAGTGGTTCTTACTATTCATAACGGCTAGTTTTAATAATATTTTAATAGTACATCGTTGTTTAGTGAAACTCGGTATTGCGTATTACACACGCTATCGAGGAAGGTCGTGATTGCGTGTAATGCAAGGCAAGACAAGGATGCGGGTTGTGCAAGCTCCTTAAAAGAATATTTTTTTATAAAATCTTGGGCTGTTACAGTTATGTTACAGTCTTTTCCAATTCTAGTATGGAAATAGGAGGAAGTCTCTATGTATTTTGTTACAGGTATCCCAAGAACAGTTCTAAATAATGGTGTTATATGGGTGATGGTGGTTAGATTTACCGATTTGGATCATTTCATCCCTACTCGTGAAATTCATATGGTGGAGGATCTATCCAAAATCTATATCTGAGAAGTGTTAAAGATACATAGAATACCAGTTTCAATAGTTTCAGACAAATATACGAGGTTTACATCTCGTTATTGGAAATACTTAAAGAAATTTCTTATGAATCAGTTAACAATGAGTATGGCGTATCATCCTCAAACAGGTTGGAAATCCAAAAGGATGATAAAAATATTAAAAAACATGTTTTGGGATTTTGTAATGGATTTTGGGGGCTCATGGGAAGAGCATGTGCCATTAGTGGAGTTATAATATAACAATAGCTATCAGGCTTCAAAAAATATGTATCCTTTTGAAGCATTGTATGGTCATCCTTATCATTATCCACTCTGTTGTGTGGAACCATGTTAGAATTCACTAGTTGGGAAAATTATTGTCCATGAAATAATAGAGAAGATTCATTTTATTAGGAAATGGATGGAGATTCCATAGACTCATCAAAAATTGTATGCAGATCATCATAGATGGTCATTGTCATTCGTGGTGAGTGATCATGTGATCTTAAGGATATCTCCAAGGCTTCTACATTATTATTTTGGGAATAAGGGAAATTTATTTCCTTAATATATATTCCCTTTTGAGATACTGTAATGAGTTGGTGAGGTGGAATATCATTAGGCATTTCCACCATGGTTAAGTGTGGTGAATAATGTGTTCCATGTATCCAAGTTGAAAAGGTAACAGCCTGACCCTAACCATGTGATTAGATGGGATCACGTGGACCTAGAGTCGGATTTGTCATTGGTATATATCCTGATGTGTATTTTGGATAGGAAAAAAGAAAGTCTTTCATGGAAAAAGCATCGGTCTAGTGTGGGTTTTGTGCAAACATTGTCAGATTCAGGAAGATACCTAGGAACGTGAGAAGGAAATAA
This sequence comes from Viscum album, assembly GCA_963277665.1. NCBI lineage: Eukaryota > Viridiplantae > Streptophyta > Magnoliopsida > Santalales > Viscaceae > Viscum > Viscum album. The sequence continues at coordinate 893,493,729 of OY728147.1, forward strand.
AAGATAAATGCTCGGAACTCATTTAGGGAAATGGTGTTTTTCTACATTTAAAAGATTAAAATAACAATGGTGGGGAGAATATAGAACCCCCAGTTTCTTGTAATTAACCCTTTCTTGATGTTTTTTAATTATAAATAGTATATGGGTGAAGTTTATGAGTGTCACACCCCAACCATGGGTTTCTTTTATATTTAATTATTTTTCAATGTTCAATATGTGGTTGAAGTTTAGGTTCAAGCCCTGATCAGCCACTGAAATAGGATAATATTCTTTGTTAATATTTCTAATATTCATGATCTAAATTATTCATAAACACCATTTTTAGTGCATTTTACAATTTGAACATTATTTCACATTATGATTGTAATTCTTTGTTAAAGTGCACTATTACTTGGTACATATTTTAACACCTCCTAAGACACACAATTTTCATTATTTTATTTTGATTTTGAGGTCTCCCAAGCTATAAGTAACAATTCATTCTTCTGTATCACTTGAAAATTCACATTGGAAGATGATCAAATTGGGATTTCATGCAAACACATTCTGGGAAAAGTAAACTGGACAACATATCAATAAAGAGAATGTAGTGAACAATATACAAGCCCAATGATTCTCAAAATTGAACAGGAGATATAAGACATAATGTGGAACATTTAATTCAATAGTGGTCCAAGCTAATTCGATTTTTTTAATGGAGTTTCAGGTGGCCTAATTTGAAGATACAATTCCGGGATAGACTCTGCGGCCTAGAAAAATGCCCCACCAATTTAACCATATCATGAATAACAGAAACTATTTCAGGCTGAAATTTTACATAAAAATAGAGGAAATTCCTATATTCATTTTCTTCTTCTATGGAACACTTCAATTCTATCATATAGAAGGTCATTTTGGTTCCTTTTTTGTGGATACAAGCTGGATCTCAATCCAGGTATAGGGTGGAAAAGATCAAATTCCACAACCTTTCCACCACCCTAAGCCTTTCATACTCAAGTGGGATGACTTGAACTATAGGAGGATTGACCCAAGTCTTCCAAAATTCCTATTTAAGGCAGTAGTGGTGGAGGAGTTGATCATTTTGGAGCTTTTTTTCATTGTAATGTTATGTTGCGATTTTGTTTTCTTGAGTTTATCTTTTATGTGTAAGTTGTTATAATTCACCTTAGTTTCTTTATAAAACATCTTCTTATTCTCATTGTCTGGTATTTTTCATGTTACTTTGATACTGTTGTCTCATGGTGTGAACTTTTTCACATAAAAAACTATGAAATTCTTCACACAACGGTGGAGTGATCATTATTTCACTTTTTTTTATTCCTTCATCAATTCCTCTCTCTTGAGTCTACTCCCTACTTCCATTGAAACCATAGAATAAATATACTGAGAACCCGCTTATGGGTTAATTCAATGGAGTATCAAGGGGATGCATTAGATTTTATTTCTCACTCCATTAATTTCTAATCACTTCTTTTAATTGAGAATTTTTTTGACGGTCTTTAAACTCCTTTGTCCTTATTGAATTTAAGGCCACACACTTCAAGTTCTAATGCGAAACTTTACCTTGGAGTACTAAAAAATTTGATCCTCAAAGTGTATAGGTGATTAGTATTAGGGTGCATTGGTATTAAACTAGAAAGTTATGATGTTGTTTGATATTTTCAAATGAACTCATCTCAAATATAAGAAATTAAAATAGTTGAAAAAGAAATTTAACCCAATCCATACCTTGTAATAACCTAGGATCAACCATTCTCATAACTTGAATTCAATTAGGTCTCTTAGTATTAATTTAAACCATCTTAAAACAAACCCAAGTTGTCCACTTCATATTCAAAAATCCATCTATTTATATTGTGTTTCTATAAGTTCTTATTATGTCCCTGAGGATTCGACAACCAAAGCTATAGTGTAAGCGACTGCTTAACCCTTAGAACTTGGGTAAATTTGCACGAGACCAAATTTTGGCACTGTTTCTAGGGACTAAGTAATTTCCTTAGACAAAAAAGTTTATTTCATAAACCCAATTATTCTATTCTCACCCAACTTATCTTATCTTTTCCCTTATGTGTTTTTTTCTGTAGGTGCATGTATTCCTACACCCGCGATAACTCAAACAGATTAGTTAGGGTGAAAAATCCCAGTGTTGGGGAGTCAAGTACACCAAAAGAACTCTTTCCCTTAGATCTTAACATCTCAAATACTCCAGAGTCAATAATTGAGCCCATTTAAAAGGATGGTCTTCATAGAAACCAACTCATAAACCCAGGTGGGAACCAAAATGGAAATCTAAATAAGGCAGCCCCAAACTTGGGGAATTCAGTCGATCAAACCGTGAATGACTACCTCACTCCATCTTGGACCAATGACCAATCATGAATTAAAAATGATTGCATAGGAGATTCCAACTACATCTTTAAACCTCATTTTCTAAACCACCTTCCCACTTTCCATGTAATGGAGTTCGAGATGCCCTACCTTCATGTTAAGGAGTTCAATGAAATTGTAGAAACCATGTGTCCCCCACATCAACTAGAATCAGCTAAGATGAGGCTCTTTCCGTTTCTTTAAAGTATCGAGCTAAAAATTGGCTAAAAAAATTAAATTCCATCATCCATAAACTCTTGGGAACAATTACAAATAGAATTCTACAAAAAAAAATACTTTCCCCACCACCAAACAGTTGTAATTAAAAATAGCATCCAATTGTTTTTTGAAAAAGAGAGAGATTCATTCTATGAAACATGGGAGATTTTTAAAGGCACCCTAAAAATGGTTCCACACCATAATTTTTCTATTCCTTAACAAGTAAAAATTTTCTATGAAGGTTTGGACCTGGGGAACAAACAATTCATTGATATGATGTGTAATGGAACCTTCAAAAATAAAGTCCCAAATGATGCTTATGAGTATCTAGAAGGACTGGCTGAACAAAAGAAAACATGGGAAACATCACTTTACTATGAGAAGCCACCCAAATCTGGTGTAATTTACACTCTTAGGGAAGAAGAGAATCTCAGGTAAAACTTGTTACACTCACTATGAAGGTTGAGGAGATCGATCTTATGAAGGTCCATGAAATTCAAACTATTGACCCTGTTTTCATAATTTGTGAAAAACATGACCACAAGACCAACAACTTCCCAACCATATATTCTATTAAAGATGTTCTTTTATTATGACCACCAGCAGAGGTTAATTCTATAAACATTTATAATCCATAGTACCAAAACACTTTCAATCCATGGTACAATGACCATCCAAGATTTCATTAAAAAGATAACCTGTAACCCAACCAACAACCTAGTCATCCACAAGGACCAAACCCCTACCCTCCACAAAAGGTTCAAAACCATAACCAGTTTCAACTACAACCAATACAATACCAACACCATCCTATCCAATACCAACAACCTATTCAACAATTAGACCAACAAGGAAAGTATCCTCCTGGGATAAACCAACCAACACAAGACCCTACCCAATATTCCCCTCTCCCAATCCTTGATAATTTGTGTAAACAAATGGAGAAAATGAACTCAGAAGTATCATCCCTTAAACATGAACTAATACCCATTAAAACTGGGAAGGCACCCATTCCAACTCAGGTGTTCCCATCCTCAATCTTAAGGAGAGAATCCAGTTACACACAACCCTCTCATGAACAACTAAAAGCAGTGACTATTTTAAGAAGTGGTAAATCCCTATAGAAACCTGAACAAACCATTATAGAATCATTAAAAGATTCAAAAACACAATAAAATGATGAATAACCCTCCAAAAATTCTGAAAACCCCAATGATAATGTGAATGAACCACAAACACACCAAACACTCAAACAACCTACTCCCTTCCCTCAACGCATGAGAGGAAAATCTAAACTAAAAATGAATGAAACATTGAGGGAAATCTTATCTCATGTTAAGTTGAACATTCCACTCCTTTATTCTATTCAAACAATCCCTGAATACTCAAAATACCTAAATGACCTCTTCAAATTTAAAAGGAAATTATCACATAAGAACTAAGTCCTTCTAGCAACAAACGTTATCACAACAATCCAAGGAACCCTTCCACCAAAGATGAAAGACCCACGATTCCCTTAGATCAATGTTGAACTAGGAGTGAACAAAGTTTATAAATCCTTGTATGACCTAGGTGCTAGTTTCAATCTCATTCCCTGTGATTTGTACTACCAGTTAGGCCTAAGAGATCTCCAACCCATATATGTCACACTTCAACTTGTTGATCGTAGCATTAGGGTTCCCAAGGGGATTTTAAAGTATTTTCTAGTAAAAGTAGAAATATTCATCTACCTTATTGACTTCATTATCCTTGAAAACAATCCAAACTTAGTTAATAAGGAACAAACACCAACTATCCTTGGTCATCCCTTCCTTACAACAATCAACTTTGTTATCTGCGTCCAAAATGGGAACATGACCATTACCTTTGGAAACGTGAGTCTAGACTTGAACATCTATAATGAATGCTCAAAAATAGGGGATGATGAGTATATTAATGAATTAAACATGATAGGAAGCATTGATAATGAATCCACAGAACATCAAGGAATATTTGAGGAATGTTTAAGTTAGGATGAGATTAATTTCCTTTTCTCACATAATGGAAGTTTATCTCCTTGGCTAGAATCACTTTCATATTTCTCCTATGATGAAATCTTAAGACCAACAATCAGTGAAATATTTCAAGAAACCACATTCCTGGAGACCACTCCAAATCCTTTCCCTAACACTAATCAAACCAATATAGTAGATAAAACTTATACACATGGGGAATCAACCCTATCTTAAACTCTAAAAAAATAAATTTATCTTGAACCAATGTCCCAATCTTCTACTGAAATTTTGAACCAACCTGATATTGAATTGAAATAACTTCCTACTGCACTAATTATGCCTTATTAGGAGAAAACGGAACACATACTATTGTCATTTATTCTTATCTTCATGCCAATCATGAGAGTGTGCTTCTAGATATCCTTAGGATACACAAGAAAGCCATTGGATAGACCCTGTCTAATATTACTAGGATTAGACCACTTATCAAGACTTAAGGTATTGTTCTAGAATCTGATTCAAATCCATGTTGTCAACCTTAGTGGAGAATAAATCCTAATATAATGGAATTAGTGAGAAAATAACTTCTGAAATTGTTAAAATATGGTATCATCTATCCCATATCTGAGAGTGAGTGGGTAATCCAAATCCAAGTGGTTCTAAAGAAGGTCAAAATCACAGTGATAACCAATAAGTATAGAGATATTCTTCCAACTAGGGTGAGTTGTGGCTGGAGAGTCTGTATCGACTATAGGAAGCTGAATTCATTTACCAAGAAAGACCACTTCCCCTTGCCATTTATTGAGCAAGTCCTTGAGCGGGTGGTGAGTCATCAATTCTAATGCTTCCTAGATGGATTATAAGGGTATAATAAAATTGAGGTCTCCTTATAGAATCAAAGAAAAACAACCTTCCCTTTTACATTCATCACTTTTTCCTTCAAGTGAAAGCCCTTTGGGTTATGTAATTCCCCTGTTACCTTCTAGTAGTGCATGATGAAAATCTTCTCAGACATGGTAGGGGATTTTCTAGAGGTCTTAATGGATGCCTTCTCTGTGTTTGGGGATACATTAGAAGGATGTATGAGTAATGTGGAGAGAGTTTTTTCATGATGTGAAGAAAATAATCAGATCCTAAACTGGGAAAATGTCATTTCATGGTTAAAGAAGGACTAGTCCTTGTCCATATAGTATTAGGTAGGGGGGTTGATGTCAATAAATCCAAGGGTGAAATCATTCATCACCTTCCATCACCCAAAAATATCAAGGAAGTGAGGTATTTCTTTGGACATGTTGGTTTCTATATAAGATTCATTAGGAATTTTAGTTCAATCACTCATCCCCTTTGTGGTATTCTGGTAAAAGGTGCTCCATTTTTTTGGACAGAAAGCTGTGAGGGCTCATTCTCAACCCTCAAATCATCTCTCAGCTCTCCTCCCATCATGAAATCCCAAAATTGGAACCTTATTTTCGAACTCATGTGTGATTCCATTGAATTTTCTTTAAGAGATGTGTTAGGACAACGTTGTGATAAAATTCCTTATGTAATTGCTTATGTAAGAAAATCCTTAAATGATGCCCAGATCAACTACACCGCCACTGAGAAGGAGTTACTTTTTGTTGTGTTTTCCTTAGAAAAGTTTAGTAACTACCTCTTAGGATCCCCCATCACTATGTTCACAGACCATTATTCACTGAAATACCTCTTCCAGAAACAATATTCTAAGGCTAGACTGATTAGGTGGGTCCTTCTCTTACAATAATTTTACCTCACAATCAAGGACAAAAAGGGTGTTGAAAATTTTTTAGATGATCATCTCCCTAGGATATAATTTAATGAAAAATTATCTCACATTTATGTGTCTGATTCATTCCATGATGAACACCTATACTCTGTGAGTGACTGCCCTTGGTATGCCAACATAGCCAACTTCTTAGTTATAGGAGTCATTCCAAAATTATTAGTGACTCAATATAGAAGGAAATTCCTTTCTGATGTTAAGAACTATGTGTTTCATGATCCATACCTCTATAAGTTCTTCCCTGAACAAGTCATTAGAATGTGTGTCCCATAATCTGACAAGAGTCTATCTTTAAATTCTGTCATAGTGAGGCATGTGGAGGTCACTTTTCCTCTAAGAAAACTCCAGCTAAGGTTCTTTAGTGTGATGTCTTCTATTCCACCCTCTCAAGGGACTCCTACAAATTTTTTCAAATCTATCCTAGTTGTCAAAAAGCAGGGTCTATCGCAAAAAGGAATAAAATGCCACTTACTCCCATCTTAGTGATTTAAATCTTTGAGTAATAGAGAATAAATTTCATAGGTCCCTTCCCAAACTCTAGGGGATATCTTTACATTCTTTTAGCTGTCGATTATGTCTCTAAATGGGTTGAGGACATTCCTAAAAAATCTAATGACCATTAAACTGTGAATATATTTCTCAAGGAAAACATCCTATCTAGATTTCGAATTCCTAGGGCTGTCATTAGTGATTGTGGAACTCATTTTTGCAATCATCCATTCTCAACCCTCATGGAAAAGTATGGAATCTATCACAAAGTGTCAAATTCTTACCACCCATGGACCAATGGTCAAGATGAGTTAGACAATCACGAAATCCAACAAATTCTTGAGAAAACTATTAATCCATCTAGGAAATATTGGTTAAGAAAACTCTTAGATACCCTTTGGGTATGACAACCATGATTTTTTATTACACAATTAAACATAATTTATTACATAAGCTTCACTTGATACAACATAGAAGATCGAGAGGATTAGTGTCTTTGGGGCTTAGGATCATTACATAACAACTTAAAACATGAAATATAATATCCTTATTTAAAACTTCCTTTACATTACCACTACATTCCCTTGTACTTAGCATTGCATGGGATAACCTGAGGACATTCATAAGAAAAGGGTGAGATATAAAGCCCAGTAAGGGAATAATCTCGGAATAACATGAGGAATACAATACATGTTAGACAATAGGCATATCAATAGAGAACAAGGGAAGCATAAACATAAAGGCATGATAAAACATGATAATCATAACATGGAAATGTGGCAACAACACTTAACATGGAATTAGCATGAGCCAAGGCTCATTTCACATAGAGCATGAGTAAACCCTCATTGCACATGAAGCACAAGTAAACCATCATTTCACTTGTATTAGCATGAGTAAACACCAATTGCACACAATGTATCATGATAATATACTTTACCCAATGCATTGGAGCACTATCAGGGCGCACCCTTCTAAAATATTTCATTTCATGCATAAGTGTGTCACATGGATCATAAAGCATTGAATCATTCAACTTAATTATTTATTCCACGATAATTTTTTTTTAATATATACTTGAAACTATTTAAAAATATCTAAATGTGCATAAAGGTGAATACCCTTCATAGAGAAATGGACATGGTATTCACTACACAATGACTTTGGCTTGGAAAAATGCAGTGCAATTTCGGCAGCATAACGGCGTGACATAAGAACTCATAAAAATGGTTGATTAGAGAGAAAAGGGTGTCTCATCATATTTACATGACATGTACAGTAAGGGGGTAATTTAGATACATGTACAAAAAATTTAATGGAATTTAGATTCATGATACAAAATAATTTCTTGAATGTAAATGAGGAGAGGGAAATTCCTTTCAAAATTTCAGCATAGTAATGGGTGTACATGGGAGGCATTTAATGGGAGAGAAAGGGTTATACCATGATTAAAACATAAATATGGCAGTATAGGGGAGGTTTGAAACCATAACCCAACATTTATAATTGAAATTAATAGGGCATAACAACTTAATGAAAATTGGACAAAAATGAGAATGGAAGAAAAAACTCCTACTTGGAAGTATGCTTCCAAAGGCTTGAGAGAGGCTTGATAGAGGCTTCTTGGAAGCTTGGGGAACCTTAAGAGTATTCTAGAGAGAGGAGGGAATAGTTTGGACGAACAAAAAAGGCTTTGAGTGAGGAGGAAGTGGGAGCTTGGGTGGGTTTATATAGGAAAGGTGAGGGAATTCTTTATTATTTTGCTTTGGGACCCTCACATTAAACTAATCCAAGCCACAAACCATCCCATAGTTTTTGACCATGGTTTTTGGAAAAGAGAAGTGTAAAATAGTATTTTATAAGTCCAAAGTCATAACTTCATAAAATAATGGCGTTGCTTATGTGGTGGTGAGTCACACTCTCAAGGAAAATAATTTAAAAAGACAAGATGTTCAATAAGTCTTGAAGGGTCCATTAATGATTTGCAAAATAAGTCAAACAAACCCAAAATCATATTATTTTAATGGTAAAACATATATTTTCCGAACATAATACTTTTATTATTTTATTATATCACTATTGGGTCATTATGATGTCATAAAACATATTATATATTAAAACGGTATTTAATTTTTACCCAAAAATGTGACTATCTCAAAAAATTATGAAAAATTCACCGTTGGATAATTTAGACGTCCTGATTCCATAAATAATATTCATTTTATCTAAATAATTTTCTAAATATGTCAATTTTCACTTTTAAAATAAAAACTGACATTTATCTAAAATTCATGGGTTTTGACAAAAATGGCTTTCAAACCTTAATTAAAATTACAATTGCATTCATAAAATTACATGATAATTTATATTTAAAAAAATTAATTTAATACTAATAATAATATTTTATAAATTAAATATTTAATTCAAAAATTCATTAATTCATCAAAATAGATTTCTTAGTTGAACATTAACTAAAAATACTATTTGTGCTTTAAAAAAACTATTTACAAAGTAACAATAATAAAATGAAAGTATATTCATTATTATATACAAAAAATAATGTACATAGCCATAGTACTATGGTCTTGTTAAATAACCCCATAAAAACCCCACACAAGACCGAAGGGTGAGGTGTACGATGGTGACAGACTCTTGGGGTGGCTCGGATAACATTGCTCATGTGGTGATCTATATCAACTTCCACTTCTCCCGTAGGCAGTTCCATTCGAGCTTAACTTGTTGAAGCTCAGCTTGGGCTTGGTCAAGAGTGAAGCCTAAGGACGCCACCTCTTTTCTGAGATCCGAAAAATGGGCTTCGTATGGATCAATTCTATTGGATGAGTCCATTGCTTGCTTTGTCTGAGTAAATTGGATTTGTTAAAACCCATATTTATACTAATCATGTGATCACTGTTCAATGGCTACAAAAGAAATGATCACAATTATTAATGGAATTTTAAAATCCAAAAAAAATAAGTGCATATGTTGTATAACCATTTCACATATTAAGACATTTAATTAGATCAAGATGGATTTTCATTAACAAAGGTTTGGGTCGTTACATTGGGCCTTTCGAACCGCATTTAAAACCATTTTAGGAATGTCCCCATATAGGTTGGTTTATGGTAAAGCATGCCATTTTTCAGTGGAGATTGAACAAAAGTCCTTTTGGGAAATTAAGAAAATTAATTATTACCTCTCATTGGCCAAAACAAAAAAAGAAATTAGATCTCAATGAACTTGAGGAAATTAGGATAAAGGATTATGAAAATTAAAGGATCAATAATGATAAAGTACAAGCCTACCAATCTCGAAATCTTAAAACAAAACACATTGTATCAGGTAAAACTATTCTTTTGTATAGTTATAAACTTCATTTACACCTGGTAAAGTTGAGATACAAATGGTTAGGTCCATACATGGTGCATAAGGTGTACCCCCATAGGGCTGTAGAAATTCAAGATCCAACGAATGGTAAAACCTTTAAAGTTAATGATCATAGAGTCAAACCATTCATTGAACCATTATAAAAACATAAAGTTGATAAATAATTGTGTGAACCAACCATAGATGAGGAAAATACATAAAAAATTAAGGGTCTAAGTCAATCTAGCGACGTTAAACAAACGATTTTCACGGGATGAATCCTATGGTTTTCATGTTTCCAATCATTGTGAATCATCTTTATTTTTTAAATATGAATAATGAATAATTTTTATATTTAAAAAAAATTACTTAATCAATCAACTCTGAATATGATAGTACCTTAGACAGTTGACATGTTCTTATATTATGATTATTGATGGGTATGAAAGGGTAGCATTGTATTCATCTTTGTCACGTGGTGTGATCCCTGAGTAATACCTTACCTAGAAATTTTAAAAGAATACAATGTATCATCAGTTTGTTTTATTTTATTTTTATGTATTTTAGGTTAAAAGAAAAATACAAAAAAATAATAATCAAAAAAATTAAAAGGACATGTTGTATGTCGTGGCGACAACTTGGTCACAACCGGCGAATTCATGGGGACTCGAACACAGGACCAAAGGGAGATAGGGGCAAGCTCTTTCCACTAACCTACAACTTATAGTGCTTCCTTATTCTATAATTTTTGTATATATACTTATATTTTACATTATATATATATATATATATTGTTTATTTTGTTTGTTTGTTTGTTTCACCTTGTTCTACTATGAAACTCTGTGAGTGATATGGATATCGAAGGATAAAATTGGAGCAGCATGAACGTCAACTTCAACCACCTGGTGACTTCATTCCATGATTATCATTTTCAATGTCCTCTTTGAACTCCTCTCCTATACCCCCTTCTATGTTTTCTTTTCTTTAAACATTGTGCACAGTGTTATTCTAAGTTGGGGGTGAAAATAATGAATAAAAATCCTTGTGAAATAAAAAATGTGTTTAAATGGATGGAAAAATTCCTTTAACTTTGAACATGATAATACACATTGAAAACTTTGAAACTAAATATCAAATAATTTAGCATGCCCTGATTTTGATTTTAATCCATGTATAATTTCATGAGCATAGATTTTGGAAAGTGGCTATCTAATGTGATACTTCATCGTGTATATTTTCATCCAAATAAAAAAAATCCACACCTCAAATACTTTGGATAGTGGGGTATTAGTTTGAGTTCATGGGGTCCCCCAAATAAATAGCATAGGTTTGGTGATCATTTTAGTATTAATATGGGTATTAAATAAAAAAATCAAAAAAATTGAAAAAAACAATAAATTTGTATGTAGAGAAATGAAATAACCTAATGTGTGGCTTTCAGTACTTGGGGATTGTGACTCCATAGTTATCAGGCCCAGAGTTAGTAATTTTATCTCTATTTGTGGTAATTTTAATTTGTTTTTGACTGAGTTAACTCGATATGATTTCCGAGTATGTAGGTTTCACTTGGTTCCCTAAGGTCTTTGTGCCTGGGAGTCATCGGCAAAGTCTCACTGCATGGGTTGACTCTATTGATTGCAATTTCAATTACCATGGAAAAATTTCAAAAAAATTGAAAAATAAAAAAATAAAAAAAAATAAATAAATGAATACTCATATTAATATTGAATTGTTATTCCACATGTCGCTTCCATCATTTCCCCCTTGAATAAAGATGAACCCCCAGGTCTATTGTGATATACAACACATCATCATGCTTAATTGATATTGGATAAAATATGGCGATGAATTTGAACAAAGGAATAGGCTTGGGATTGGGATATTCCTATGAAACTATCTTATATTAAAATATTTTTATGGGTTTCATAATTTTTTGGTATAATTATTTTTTGTGATCGTTATGTATTAAAATGTTTTTGGAAAAGGGAATTCGAATTTCATATTTCTAAGATATATTTTTCTCGGGACAAGAAAAACTCATGTTGGGGAGTTTGATTAGCCACTTAAATAGGATAATATTCTTTGTTAATATGTATAATATTCATGAGATTAATTATTCATAAAAACCCATTTTTAGTGCATTTTACAATTTGAACATTATTTCATATTATGATTGTAATTCATTGTTAATGTAAACTATTACTTGGTACATATTTGAACACCTCCTAATACAAACAATGTAATTTATTTTATTTTCCTTTTTAGGTCTCACATTCTATAAGGAACACTTCATTCTTTTGGATCACTTGAAAATTCGCATTTGAAGATGATCAACGTGGGCGTTCATGCCAAACAATTCTAGGAAAAGTAAACCGGACAACATCCCAATAAAGAGACTCTAAATAACATGATACAAGCTCAATTATTCTCAAAATTTAAATGAAGATATAAGAAATCATGGGGAAATTTTCATTCAACATTTTACCAAGCTAATTACAATGTTTTAATTGAGTTTTAGGCTTCCCAATTTGAAGATGCAATTCTGGGCCAGATTCCGCGGCCCAGAAAAACAGCCCACCAATTTAACCATATCTTGAATACCATACACTCTTTGGTGCTGAAATTTTACATACAGTTAAGTGACATCCTTTTTATAATTTTCTTCTTCTATGGAAAACTTACATTCTTCCATCTAAAAGGTCATTTAGGCGCCTCTATTTGGTGGATGCAATCTGGCTCCCAATATGGGTAAAGGGTGAAAAAGATCAAATTCCACAAACTTTCCACCACCCTAAGCCTACCATACTCAAGTGGGATGACTTTCACTATTAGAGAATAGACCTAAGGCTTCCAAAATTACTATTTAAGGAATTGGTGGTGGAGTAGTGGATCATCTTGGATATTTTGTTTTTAATGAAATTTTATGCTGCAATTTTGTTGTCTTGAGTTTGTCTTTCACATGTAAGTTGTTCTAATTCACCTTAGTTTCTTTATAAAACTTCTTCTTCTTCTCATTATCTGGTATTTTTCATATCATGTTGATACCATTTTCTCATGGTTTGAACTTGTTCACATCAAAACCTGTGAAATTCTTCACACAACGGTAGAGTGATCATTATTTCACTTTTGTTTATTCCTTCTTCAATTCCTCCATCATGAGTCTACTTCCCAATTTAATTGAAACCATAGGATCAATGGAGGTCTAACCCACTTATGGGTTGATCTACGAGATTAGTGAAGGGATGTATTGGATGTTATTTCTCACTCCACTAATTTATAATAATTTCTTTTAATTGAGAATATTTGTTGAAGATCTTTAAACTCCTTCGTCCTTGTTGAATTTAAGGACGCACACTTCAAGTGATAAAATAAAACTTAACATAGAGTGATCAAAACTTTGATCCTCCAAGTTTATAGGTGATTAGTATTAGGGTGTGTAGGTATTAAACTAGTAAGTGATGATGTTGTTTGATCTTCTTAAATGAACTCATCTCAAATGTAAGAAATTGAAATAGTTGAAAAAGAAATTCCACCCAATCCATCCCTTGTAATAACCTAGGATCAACCCTTCTCATAACGTGAATCCAGTTAGGTCTCTTAGTGTTCATTTAAACCATATTAAAACAAAACCAAGTTGCCCACTTCATATCCAAAAATTCATCTCTTTAGATTGTGTGTTTATAGGTTCTTCTTAGGTCTCTGAGGATTCGACAATCCAAGTTACACTATAAGCAACTTCTTAACCCTTAGAACTTGGGTAAATTTGGGTGAGACCAGGTCCTGACTTAAAATTTGTTAGGTTTGATGATTTTTGTGGGTTTCAAATCAGTGCACGGGCATCACACGGTTTTCGGTAACCATGTAGTCGGCTTAGGTTCCCCTGCGGTTGCCCGATACTTAAAATAATAAAAAAACTATAAGTAAAAAACAAGGAAATTGCTTAAAACATAATCATAATAATATTTTTGTGTAGACTGTAATATTATTATTATTAATAATTTTTAATAATATTATTATCATTTTAAATTGTTATTAATATAATTATTATTAGATTGTTATTAATGTCATTATTTTTTAGAATTCATTGCATAAAATTATTATTATTATTATTATTATAACTATTTTTTATTAATATTAACATGATAATAATTATTATTATTAAAAGAAAAGGGGAATGAAGAAAACCCTAACCCCCCCCATCTTCCTGCGCATTGTGCACCCACTGCTTTATCCCCCATGGCGGCCTCCCCACCAGCCTGATCCATCCGCCTTACATTGTCCAACCCTCCCCTCGCCACTCCGGCTTGCACCGACCAGCCTCCTCCTTGCACCGCATCCTGACCGTCACACCTCCTCCTCTACTAGAAACACATCCAACCCCCCTTTTCCTCGATGGCTGGTTTTCGAAAAACCCAACCCCTCTATTATGTGGTTTCCCATCGTCGAACCTCCCCTACTCTCCCCTTCCCATGGCACTCCATCTTTCCGGCGCGAGTTCCCTGATCCGTCAACCTCAACTTCAATATATTTATTTTATTTTTCGAGTTTTTCTTCAATTTACCTAAATTCTAACACCACATATTGTGTTTTGCGCATTTTTATTATTGTTTATGGTGTGTGTTTGGTCTGTGTGGCGTTATTCCTCCTTCCATTGAAGCGTTGTTGCATCCTCGCATGGTTTGAGGTAAACGAATCCATGTTTTCATTTCAGATTAAATCCATTTAATTCTTGAGTGTTTTTAATTAAATATTTGACTTGAGTCGCACCTTCGTAACACACATTAATTTTCTATAGTGTTTTCAAGTTAGTTGATTTTCTAAAAATATTTTTGAAGTGTTTTCTTTGTTATGATTATATATTCCTATATAAAAATGTGTAAATTAGATGTCAAGTATTGTTTTGATAATGTTTTAAACATGACATGAACCTTCGTAATACTTTTCCATAGTTTGTTATAGTGTTTTTTAGTATGTATAATTTGTTAAAAATGACTTCTAAAGTGATTTTTGTATATGACCATGTATTAGTGCACCCGTTGTATTTGATTTAATGTCAAATTTTTGATTTGATAATTTTTGAACTTTGTTTTCACCTGCATCGTGTATGTAGTTGATTCATTATAGTGTTTTCCCATTGAAAATGTTTAATTAAAATGGTTAGTTTGTGATCTAGGATTTACGTGTAGGATGTGGTGATGTGTAAAGTATGGTTTCTGTGTTGTTTTAGTAATTTCAATCATTTATAAACCCAAGGTTTCATCACTGTGACTTTTGTGAAATTGGGTTTTGGTCATTTGAAAACTAGTGGCCGATTTAAAAATGGAAATTGTTTTGGTATCAAAATGGAAAAAAGGTACATTTGACATGTTTTATAATGTTTCTGGTTTTTTCTTAAAATGGGGGAAGTTGTGTTACTTGTGATTAAATGTGGTTCCAAAGGTGTTCCCTTATGGTGTGGTCCGGTTGGCCTTGAAACATGCTTGTGTGAGTGGTTGGAAGCTAGGTCCCATTTGGTGTTTGTAAAAGAGGGATGGTTTGTAAGTAGTTTGAAAGCCATTTTGGCACTTTCGTATACCTTGTGTGTTTTAACTTGGTTTTAAAAATGCACTTGGGTGAACTTTAGTGAAATCTTGGTTTAAAGGCTCGTTTGGCCATGTTAGTATAAAAATCATGTTGTTTTTGTTTTGAAATCGGTTTCTTATTATTGTTATTAAGTGGTAGGATGTTGTGAACTAAAGGATCATCTGTATTGATTATAGAAAAGAATTAATTTTGGTAAAATTGAGTATCCGGTTGGTGATTTAAAATGTTTGCTAAAATGATTTTGATGTTTGTATGGCGTGGCAGCCCAGTTGGAACCTTCGATGGTATGATGTGAATATGTGATATAAGAATGTATATATTTATGGGGAACATCTATATGGGGATATCCCTTTATGGGTTATCATATAGAGTGTCTGTGTTTGGGGTAGGCAAGTCCGGTGGCGGTAGGTAAGATGAGTGACACGTGTGAGGGCCTCCTAATTATATAGTACTACCACCACCATAGGTTCTTGGGTGACTTTTAGTTGATCGAGTGATGGTTTCTTTCTAGACCCGATTAGATAGGTATGCCCCCCTGAAGTTGTAGACATTCCATGAGGGATGTGCCACTAGTGAGGCTAGGTTAGGGAAGCTAATTTGTTATTGACTTAGGGGCTTCACCATACGTCAGTAGGTGGTTCTAAACCGAATGCATCTAGGGGTCTCCTAGGGATGTTTAGGATCACCCATGGTTACATAATTATCTATGTTTCTTATTTACTTTCCATTGTACTATTCTATTTACAGCTTTCATTGTTTACCTATTTTATTTTAGCACATCTTTAGTATTAATTGTATAGGTTATCATTTATAAATGGTATTTGGTTTTGGAAATGATTTGTCTTTGTGTTGGATTTTTCTTAAAATGAGGAACTGATGTTTTTTTATTAAAATGTTAAAACCCTATTTTCTAGATGTATTTCAAACTAGTGTTTATGGATTATTTTGGGAAATGAAATACTTGGATTTAGTGGTTTATTCTTGACATCCCTATTGATAATTTCAGTTCTCACGCCTATTATATCTTTTCATTTCCAGGTTCTCTCAGTTTTCGATCACTCTAGAGGCAAGTGTGGTTCTATGGTTGGCAGTGACCAACAAGGTCATTTGGAGGTATATTTATTCATTCAACTTTATTCTCTTTCCACTGCTAAAGTATAGTTTTATTGTTCTATTTATTATTTTTTATTTATTTGATCCTATTTTTGGGCTGAAATCATTCCCATTGGTTGTATTTTTTATGCCCGACACTAGTTTTCTTCCTGGGGGGATCGAGAACGCCCCTTGGGACATGTCGCGAACCAGGTCGGGTGGCTGGGTGAGGTTCGACGAAGCTTGGTTCATGAAAAAATTGTATCAGAGCAGGTTCTTGTTATTTGGGGTGTCCAATATATAGACATTAGGATTATTGGGGATCAAGAGATAAGTTATGGGTCGGTGCCTAATCACCACCACTCGTGATGATACCTGATTTACCAAGGGCAGTTCGGGTTTTTAGTTGTCTATCTAGGGTTGTTTTTGATTGAGGAATGATAATAGAGGTGACCAGATGTTACGTCGTGGCCTCACATGGATTAGTGACCCATGTGTTGTCCAAGTGCCCGGTTCAAGGTCCTATTAGTGTTATGATTACTTGGGTCGTGGATCACTACCATGTCGTCAGTTTAAGAATAAATACCACTTCCTCACTCTAACGGTTTGGTTCATGTTAGGTTTTGTTTGATTCTGATTGGTACGAGTGCCTTCTGAAAATGGAAGTGGTTTCGAAATGAAAATGTATTATTTAAAATGGTTTTAAATTGGTAAAGTGGGTTTGGTTTTTAGAAATTTTCTTGGAAGAAGGAAGTTTTGAAAATTAAATGAAAGTTGTGATTTTGCAAGAAATGTTTTTTCCATGTTTATATTTGTTTAGTTGTTTCTAGATTGACGTTCTCTTTTTTATTTTACATTGGCCTGATATCAGTTTTGGTTTTATGTTTTATATGTTGTTCCAAAAATGCCGCCCAAAAAGTTCCCCAAGGTTTCTGATAAGTCATGCCCAATTTTTTACCCTTCTCAAGCATTGCATGTCCTTCACGGTGATCGGGGTCCGTTAGAGGCAACAGAGTGGGTTGAAGATGTCGAGCGTGTCTTCAGGGTATTGGGGACTCCTGAAGCTATCAGAGTTTGTTTCGTTTTGGGTATGTTCGAAGGTCCATCTCTGGATGAATGGGAGTTCTTTTCCCTACCATTGATGCAAGATGGGATGACAAGGTATTTCTTTAAATCCGTCCTCATCTGATGTTTCATACCCGAAGATGTGAAGACAAAGAAAAGGGAATAACTCATGCCTATTCAACAAGGCTAACAGATGGTGAAGACATATGTTGACCATTTTAATGAATTTGTGTTCTTTTATTCATAGGTAGCGTCATAAGATTTAATAATGACTTCTCCCTTCATTGGGGGTCTTCATCCAGAGATCCAGGAGCGGGTCTTCCCTTCTAAGGACCATCATTTAGAGAAGCTGGTGGATGACGCGTTGCTAGCTGAGTTGTTCTTCGGAGCACATATGGTTGGAAATCTAGCGAATCCAGTTGCTCATGAAGGTTCCCCATCTAGTGAGCAGGTTGTGCCAGAGGGACCTATTTTTGAAAAATCTCCTTCATCGATTATGGATTCCAGTTTATCAGATCATCCTCATGTGTGCCACCAGTGTGGCCGGTTCGGGCACTCGAAGTTTTCATGTCACATCCCTCTAATGATGTGTCATTGTGGCAACTTTTTTGGTTCATCTGGAGAAGTCTTCTAGAATTAATCGCCTGAAGATGATGTTTTGATCAGGGGATTCTAGCAGCTGACTGTGAGGCATAAGATGCTTCAGCTATCAGAGCCCCATCCTCATGTCTTGGGGTGAATCTCACGCACAGTCAGGAGTTACTGAGGGTGTGAAGCCCCGGTCCGGGTTGTGAGTTCTTTTTTGGGAATGGAACATCTAAAGCCTTTTCGTTCTTGTTTTTATGTTGTTAAAGTTTTACTATCATTGTAAGTTCATCATTTCATTTTAAGAGTGTGATATACTTGTTCTATTATAATTTGACCATTTGTACCTGTTTAAAAATTTGCCTTTTAAATCATTCATTTTCCTTGAGTGTTTAGGTTATGCTTATTTGGAGATATTTAATTTTTTTTGGAATTGATGACTAATGTACTAGATCACGAGTTGGTCTGAGTTTCTTTAAGGGAGTTACCCCAGGCGTTGGGGGGTTTTTAGATAGTGTGGAAGTTTCTAGTTTTGATAATGGTGTTGTTTCGCTCATTCTATAGATGTTGGTTTGGATTGGTTGGGAGTTCCTGTGTTAGACCCTACCTGAGGTGGTGTGTTCGAATTCTAAAGTTTATGTGTTAGTGGAATTATTATGGTGGGGAGAACATCCTTGTTTTCTCCCCTTATTGTGGGTTGTGGTTTCGTCTAGATTGGTCGAGTTGGAATTGGGGAATAAATAGTCACCTCATAATTCCTTGCTTTTTCAGGTGATGTTCGGGCATGAACTCAATTATTGACTAACTTTCAGCTTTGTGACTTTTTGGGGGGAGAAAGTGTTTGTGGTGGAGAGAATTGTCACACCTAAACTATGGGTTTATTTTATTTTTAATTATTTTTCAATGTTGAATATTTAGTTGAAGTTAGGGTTCGGGTCCCGACTTAAAAATTTTGAGGTTCGATGATTTTGGTGGGTTTAGGATCGGTGCACGAGCACTACATGATTGGCAGTAACCATGAAGTCGGCTTGGGTGCCCCTACGATTGGCCAATACTTAAAATAATAAAACTTTTCTAAGAATAAAATAAGGTAATTTCTTAAAACGTAATCATAATAATATTTTTGTGTAGATATTATTATTATTATTATTAAGAATTGTTAATAATATTATTATCATTTAAAATTGTTATTAATATAATTATTATTATATTTTTTGTTAATGTCATTATTATTTATAATGTAATGTATAAAATTATTATTATTATGATTATTATTATTGTTATTATTATAAATATGTTATTATTAATATTAACATGATAATAATTATTATTATTACAAAAAAAAAAGGGAATGAAAGAAACCCTAAAATAGCACTCCCCTTCTTCCTGCGTGTTGTGCACCCCCTGCTTTATCCTGCATAGCGGCCTCCCCACCAGCATGCTCCCTCCACCTTGCACTAGCTAACCATCCCCTTACCGCTCCGCCTTGCGCTAGCCAGCCTTCTCTTTGCACCATGTCCTGGCTGCAGTGCCTTCTCCTCCACCAGCAGCGCATCCGACTCCCCCTTTCCCCAGCGGCCTGTTTCGGGAAAACCCAACCCCCTCTGTCTGGCGGTTTCCTGGTGCCAAACCTCCCTTATTCTCCCATTCCCGACACCCACCAGCTCATCGTCATGAGTTCCCCTATCCGACGACCTCACCTCCGGTATATTTCTTTTCTTTTTTGAGTTTTTCTTCAATTTAACTAAACCATAATGCCTCATATTGTGTTTTGTGCATTTTTCTCATTGTCTAGGTTGTGTGTTTGCTCCGCGGGGCATTATTCCTCCTTCCAATGAAGCTTCGTTGCATCCACACATGGTTTGAGGTTGTTGAATCTTTTTCTTCCTTTCCGATTAAGCTCATTTAATGCTTGAGTGTTTTTAATTAATTATTTGACTGGACTCGCACCTTCGTAACACACTTAGTTAAATTTTTATAGTGTTTTCATGTCACTTGATTTTTCTAACAATAGTTTTGAAGTATTTTCCTAGTTATTCTTATATGTTCCTATGGAAATGTGTACATTAGATGTCAAATGTTGTTTTGATAATGTTTTAAACATGACACACACATTTTTAATACTTTTCCATCATTTTTTATAGTGTTTTTCACATTTTATAATTTGTTAAAAATGACTTTTGAAGTGATTATTTCAAATTTTCCATGTATTGGTGCAGTTGTTGCGTTTGATTGAATTTCAAATTTTTATTTGATAATTTTTTAACTTTGTTTACACCCGCATCATGTATTTAGTTAATTCATTATGGTGTTTTCCCATTGAAAATGTTTCATTAAAATGGTTAGTTTGTGTTCTGGGATTTACGTGTAGGATATGGTGATGGGTAAAGTATGGGTTGTGTGTTGTTTTGTGAGATCAATGATTTCTAAACCCTAAGTTGCATCATTTTGAGTTTTGTGAAATTGGGTTGTGGTTATTTCAAAACTAGTGGCTGATTTAAAAATGGAAATGAGTTTGGTATGCAAATGGAAAAAAGGGCCCATTTGACATGTTTTATAAAGTTTTTTGTTTAAGATAAAATGGGGGAAGTGGTGTTACTTGTGCTTAAACAAGGTTCTGAATGTGTTCCCCTATAATTTGGCTCGGTTGGCCTTGAAACATTCTTGCGGGAGTGGTTGGAAGCTAGGGAATGTTTGGAGTTTGTAAAAGAGGGTTGGTTTGTAAGTAGTTTGAAAGACCGTTTGGCACTTTCATATACCCTGTGTGTTTCAACTTGGTTTTAAAAATGCACTTGGGTCCACTTTAGTGAAAGCTTGGTTTAAAGGCCTGTTTGGCCATGTTAGTATAAATATCATGTTGTTTTTGTTATGAAATTGGTTTCTAAGTGTTTTTGTCAAGTTCTTGAATGTTGTGAACTAAAGGCTCGTATGTATTTATTATAGAAAAGAATTTATTTTGGTAAAAGGGATTATCCGATCGGCGATTTAAAATGTTTACTGAAATGATTTCGAAGTTTGTATGGAGTGATGGCCCGGTTGGAACCTTTGATGAAATGATGTGAATATGTGATACAAGTATGTATATATTTATAGGGAACCTCTGTGGGGGGATATCCCTTTATGGGTTATCGTATAGAGTGTCTGTGTTTGGGGTAGGCAAGTGCGGTGGGGGCAGGTAAGATGAGTCACGCATGTGAGAGTCTCCTACTTACACAATACTATTAGCACAATGGGTTCCTATGAATCTTTTAGTTAACCGAGTGATGGTTTCTTTCCAGCCCCGATTAGATGAGTTAGTACCCCTGGAGTTGCAGACATGCCAGGAGGGATGTGCCACTAGTGAGCCCAGGTTAGGGCAACTAGTTGGTTATTGACATAGGTGCTTTACCATATACTGACAGGTGGTTCCAAATCGAGTGCTTCCAGGGGTCTTATAGGGATGTTTAGAATCACCAATGATTACTTAATTATCTGCATTGCTTGTTTACTTTTCATTTTACTAGTCTATTTCTAACTTGCACTGTTTACCTGTTTTATTTTAGCACAACTTTGGTATCACTTGTCTTGGTTTTCATTTATAAATGGTAGTTGGTTTTGGAAATGATTTGTCTTTGTGTTAGATTTGTCTTAAAATGAATAAATGATGTTTTTTTATTAAAATGTGAAAACCCTATTTTATAGTTGTATTTCAAACTGGTTTTTATGTATTATTTTGGGAAAGGAAATACTTGGATTCAGTGGTTTATTATTCAAATCCCTATTGAGCATTTTGATTCTCATGCCTATTATATCTTTTCAGTTCCAAGTTCTCTCAGTTTTGGATCATTCTAGAGGCAAGTGTGGTTTTTTGGTTGACGGTGACCCACGAGGTCGTATGGAGATATGTTTAGCCATTTGGCTTTATTCTCTTTCCGCTTCTAGATTTTAGTTTTATTGTTATTCTTGTTTAGTAATTTGATCCTGGTTTTGCACTGAAATCATTCCCATTGGTTGTATATTTGATTTCTGGCACTATTTTCCATCCCAGGAGGATCGAGAACGCCCCTCCAGACATGCTGCGGACCGGTTTGGGTGGCCGAGTCAGGGTTGACCTGGCTTAGTTCGTGACAAGCAGATTTTGGGTAAGTTTTGGAGTGTTTTGGGGGCTTTTATACAAGTTCATGGTTAGTGAACAATTTGGGAGGACCATGAAACACCTATATAAAATCCATGCATACTGAGATAGGGGAAAAGGAGAAGGCGCACAGTCAGCACATGATTTGTCCAAACTGTGCAACTTCCTAGTAGAAATCGTGCACTTTTGAAAAATGGTTTTGGTCTTTTTGAGGTAGTGACTTCGGCGCAGTGGGTACATGGTTTAGAGACTATGTGAGTCAACCATGAAAAGTTCATCCTTAAGGCAGTAGATGGTGCACGGTTAGCACACAGTTTGCCTAATTGTGCGACTAAACCCTATGTAGTTAAAAATCTAGATCATAAAAAATTGTATCTAGGTCAGCCTTTTGTTTTATTGGCTTGTTTTTTCCCAAAACGGCCCTAACTCAGGATTTTTCTACCTCAAAGGTCAAGGAAGTTTCTCCCAAAAATTCAGAGGTGATCTAAAGCCTTCCCTTGGTGACTCAAAGCTGACTCCTCATGGTAAGTGATCATTCTTGATCGTTCTTGATAGTTTTCTTAGATCTACTTCCCCCTTGATCTCAGTTTCTTATATCTATGCCCGTTGTGGGATGATTTAAGGTCGTGGATTCCATATATGATTAGATTTGGCTTGTTTTATGATAGGGGAGGAGATATAAGGTGGTTTCATGGATTTTTTAACCCGGTTTTGTGATGTTGTTCATGTCGTTTATAATTTTCACCAAAACTCTCGAGGTAGGTGGCTTCACTCTCAACTCCTCTTGCTGGAACTGATTAGATTAGTTCCAAATTGGTTTAATTGCTTGATTTTTTATTTTGAAATTGGGGTGAAAATCATGATATAAATCCTCTTTAGCGATGATTTATGGTTTTTGGTGAAATTTGGGAATCATAATATTTGGTTTTGCAAAGTACCTTGGTTTCTTGATTTTAAAATGTTTATTTTAAAATATGGATTTTCTAGATTTTTAAATGTCTTATTATAAAAAGGTTTTCAATATTAGGGTTGTTTTATTTAAATGGTTTTGGCATGGTTTTTGGGCATACTTGGTAGTGTGTGTTCATTTTGCATTATGAGGCTTGGTTGAAATATGACCTTATGCTCGGTGCCAAAGGTGTAATGGCAAATTGAATATAATTATCATGTGACGACTTAGTAGATCGATGAGAAACTGCTCATGAGTATGGAACTATTATAACGAAGCATGCATGGTTGTTGGTGTGGATATGTGTAATGGAATGGTTATGCCAAAAATGGAACTTCTGAAAGGTTTAAATTATTATTTCGTTGTTTCCATTAGAACTTGATGTTGTTTTGAGAAAAATGGATTCATTGGAACTAATTTATATTTAGTTATAAGTTTTTTTAGAAACTATTTTATATAAAATGTTTTATATAAATGTTACTAATTTTTCTGTCCTAGTGGCGTGAGTAGGGAAGTCATTAGGAAAAACCTACTAGATTTTAGTACTCACCCCTACTTTGAAACTTTGATTATTTTGCAGATGTCATCTACCGGGACATGGGAAAGGGTAAAGTATCACACATATTTAGCAATACCTCATGATACGTGGGCTATTTGGTGAAGTTGGAGCATGAAACTTGTGGATCCTTGGAGTTATAGTTGTCTTTGAGTCTCGTTTGTTTACATTATTCCGTTGTTTACTTTGATGTAAGTTTTATATTCTGCTATGGTACTTGGTTTTAGTTTTATTTTGATAAATGAAATGTTTGAGTTGTATATAATTTTACCATAAATCATGTAGTGTTTTATTTTCTTGTGGTTTGTTTGGTTAGTTGTTTTATTATTAAAGTGAAAATCATTTCCCATGTATATTGAAACTCTTCATCATTTATTTCCAGCCTTTGGTATTCGGGGGATGTCTCGTAAGGCCAAGTAACATATCAACACCCTCTCAATCCAATGAGGAGGCGTGGGACGTTACAATTACCTTTAGACTTATTGTGGATTCTTGTGACAAAATTCATGATGATGTTTTCCAATTTTCACTATTGTTTGGTTAATAAATATAACATCCCCTTAGAATTTTTTCTCTCATACATACCTTGTTAAATATCAAGCATCGAGATAAAAACTCTAAGATACCTCTCTTCATGACATCCCATCAAAAATACTCTTTCAAATCCCTATACATCTTTGTAAATCCAAGAAGGATATAGAATGATGAAATATGAGCTTCCTATAAAAACTCCTTATTCAAGTCTGGTATGGATAGAACGCATTCACGATTTCAGAACATTATCATTCCATCATGATTAAGGTTAAACTTAGGAACATTTTTAACCTTCTTTTGCAGCTCCAAATCTTCCTTCTGTACCTATTTAATCTTCACTTGGATAGATGGTTAAACATTCAATTGAGTAAGAAATGATTTCTCCTCTTATTTCAGGATGTACAGATCTATTATTTTTAAATCCAAAAATATTGGAGCTTTTGTGATCATCATCATAGATAAGATAGCACGATCCTTTATACTCAATGCATTAGCCAACATGTTCACTTTCCCAAGGTGGTAATGTATTGAGCAGTCAAAATCATTAATCATCTTTAACCATCTTCTCTAGTGCATATTCAACTTCTTCTATGTGAATATATACTTTAAATTTTTATGATCGGTATATATATCACACTTTTCTCTATAAATTTAATGCCTACTATCATTAATGAAAAAAATACTACAGCTAACTCCAAATCATTAGTTAGGTAATTATTCTCATAAACCTTTAATTTTCATGAGAAATAAGATATAACCATTTCATTCTTCATAATAACACATATCAATCCCTTCTTGGATGCATCATTATAGATTACAAACCCTTCTCCACTATGGGGTAATGTAATCATAGGTGTATTGAGTAATCTTCTCTTCAGCTCCTTGAAATTTTCCTCACATTCATCTGTCCAGAGGGACTTGTCTCCCTTCTGAGTTAACATGGTGAGAGGATTAGATAGTCATAAGAAATTCTCCACAAATCTTTGATAATATCCAGATAAACCAGGAAAACTATAGATCTCAGTACCTGTAGTTTGTTTGGGTCAATATTTAATAGACATCGTCATTGATGGATCTACCGATATACCCTCTATTGAGATTATATGACTCAAAAATGAAACATTTCACAGTAAAAATTCATGTTTTATAAATTTCACATATAGTTTCTCCTTCCTTAGGGTTTTTAGTACAATTATCAAGTGATATTCATTCTCTTCCATTCTCTTTGAATAAATGATAATAAAATCTTTCAAGACTACCAAAAAATGATCGTGGTATCTCTAAAGACTATATTCATGATATCCATGAAGATAGTGGGGGAATTAGAAAGACCAAATGGAATCACTATATATTCATAGTGTTCATACCTTGTACAAAATGTTGTGTTGGGTATATCCTCCTTCTTTACCCTCAATTGATGATATCCAATATAAATTTCAATCATGGAAAAGTATTGAGCTCTATATGGGTGAAAAAATAGGTCATAAATATGGGGTAGATGATACTTTTTCTTGATTGTGATATTTTTCAACTCCTGATAATCAATTAAGAGTCCCACCAATCCATCTTTGTTTTTAATAGAAAGAATATGTTCACTCTAAGGTGATAGACTTGGCTGAATGAATCCCTTTTCAAGGTTCTCGTGGAGTTACTTCTTCAATTCGTACAACTTAATCGGGGCCATTCTATAGGGAGTATTTGAAATTGGTGTGGCACCAGGTATAAGTTCTATTGAAAACTCAACTTCACAATTCGGTGGAAGACTAAGAAACTCTTCTAGAAAGACATGAAAAAATTATCGTACAATATACATGTCATTGATTACAAATTTCTCCCCAACCATTTGAGATAACCACCCCTTCTGAATGGGAATTAATACCCACACAATGGATGTGATCTCCATCAAAAGTTCATAATTATTGTCACATTGATAGAACATCATAGGTTGGCTTGGAATATCTATCGTGACTTTCATTCATTGAAAATTAATTTTGGGTTTATATAGATAAACTCAATCCTTACCTAAGATAACATAAATTCAACCAGAGAAAGAATAATAAGATTTTCATGAAACACATTCCCCCAATCATGAATTATAGAGGAATGATATACTTGAGATGTGAAAATAATACCATTAATGCGTTTTCATTGTTAATTATACATCTAATCATTTGTTTGGCATCTTTATACCCTTATAAAATTCTTCATACATGAATGAATGAGTAGATCAAAATTCAAAAAATCCATTTTTAGTTATAGAGTGAATAGTAAGTGTACCTTTAACAACATCGTTATCACATGCCTCATCAGAAATAGGGATCGCACCACATTTCCACTTTTCCCTAGGCTTAAGAGGTTGTTGAAATCGATCATCACCATTAAAAATTGGATTTGGGAACTAGTTAGCATAGGGTTTTTCATGACCCCCTCCCCAAAAAGTGTATCCCCTTGGGCCGAAAATGGAAAAAGAGGGATAGTGAACCCCAAGTCACGCCCCTAGTAGGCCTCGGGTTGGAGACTAGCACTAAGGGTATAATAAACATGTATATGGGATGAATTACCCACTAAGAGAAACACATGCGGAAGAGATAGATAAGATAGACACCAACCAAATCACGCTCAGACTGCAATATAAAATAAACTCAAGTACACAAATGTAATGTCATGAAAAATCTACTAAAACTGAAAGGGAAAACTGCAAGTACCAAAAGAATGTAAAGATGGAAGCGACCAAAAAGTCCAAATAGCTCTTAAAGTCGCATACATAAAATTAATTAACCTAATCACATATTCTCTATTATAGGTTAATAATTTCCATAAATAACCCAAATTGCTATAAATCCATAATAAAAACATAGATAAGAATCCATAATTACTACTCAAATGAAATCATATTGTATTCTATTTTCCTTAGGCATATTGTGTTTCCAACAGAGTGAATGTCTTCCAAAATAAAATTTATCACATAATCCCAAAATCATTTTCCTATACTAAGGATATCCATTTGATAAGACATAAGATCCAAAGTCAACTTATTATTGATCTATAAAATCATTTAACTAAAAAGAATTAGTCACACTAATTAGGGACTAGCCTAATCTCCAACCTGCTTTAACTGTCCTAAAAATAGTTTATATATACTTATGTTGTGTATAACAGTATACTCAGTAGGATCCTCTTTGGAGCCTCTCATGAAAAAGTAATGAAAGCATGCTAAAACACAATGAACATCAACTGAAACTAACTTTCCACCTAAACAGATATAATAAGTTCCCAGACTCACCATGGATACTTTCACCAAGTATCGCATGCAAGAGAATATTATATAATAAAGAAGATCAAGGGTACCGAGCTACCACTTCCCCACCAGTTTTCCACTTTTCCCCAATGTTGCACGTCCACAACATCTCTCTCCATAAGGCTGGCCCACAGACATGTAGGCAAAGCACCACAACATGCACCTTGTGCAACACACCACCACGTCCACATAAACAAAAGTAACCAAGTAGTTTTTAGGATCCACCACGGCTTGCATAATGTGTACCATATGTTGGTTATTATACCTCAAGCCATTACATCCCATACACTGAGTAAGGATCCTCAATCCATCACACCCTATACACAATATACCTATAGTAATCCTTAGGAAACTATATCCGAAATATATGTGTGTGAAATAACTATAAGATATTACAACCCTCTACACACACATATGGGGAAACCAGACCGTCATGCATACTAGTATTGGTAACTACCAAGAGAAGAGAGAGAGACCAAAGGAGTAGTCAGTCATCAATCATCCCACTGGGATGTTAGGGAAAACACCCATAGGGCTCAGAATCCCCGGGTTGTCAGTTTCCCTAATCGATAGGGTGAAGTAGCATATAGAAACACAAAAATTACATGATATAATATAGCTCACAACCACACTATGGGAATAACCTGGTATTAGAATCAACTAAAGCTGATGTCTCTTAGACTCTTGACTGCCACTGCTGAGACTAGATATCCTATAAGCACACAACCATTTGAAGAGATACATTAAGTTACTTTATCCTTTTTCATCAGTTATGCTTTTCATTAATTAATTATTTATAGATAATTAACCATTATCATCTCCACATTACATCGCATTACCATTTCAACAAAGATCCATGCCCTTCAGGAATAAGAAAATCGAGCTCACAGCTTCTTAGAATTACAACTTCATCGTTGAATCCCAGCAAGCCCCAACCTCATGGGTTAAGCATTTATTCCTTTATTAACATCATTACTTTCCATATCACTAGGTGCTCTAGGAAAACATTCTAAACACCCCAAACATAAGGGAGTCAAGATGATGAGTAGATGAACTGCCCATTGAGTCTTTTCTACCTATAGCCAGAGAGTAAACTCGTCCAACCATGAGGAGATAAACATAGAAAGCACATGACATACCCCACGAGTCTTCACTTCCCATGGAAAGAGATTAACCGAACACATTCGCATGCCTCAAGAAGTGGGTAAAGGAAAGAAGATAAACAAACAACAGATTCAAACAAACATCTAGCTTTCATATCAATGGGTAAGCCCAGCTTCAACCCGTTCCATCATCTCTGGTGTCCTCCCTGACACCCCATGCATAAACCGATGCATCTCGCCACCCCATGGATCAACTGTTGCCACAAAAACTAGGCCTCCCTACCCCAAGTACCACAACATCCCTCCAGACTCAGTCATCCCAGGCTCACGTCACATCCGTTCCTCCCTACCCCCACAACCACAACAACCCTCCAAGCTCACCCATATCACAAGAAGTAGGAAACAAACAAGAAACCAGGATCTTGGCCCTAAAACAAGGCATTCAGTCTTCACACACAATGAGATCTCATGACTCCAAAGCATAAGACACTAGACCTTTATAAGAAAGAGAGAAACACAAGCCCTACAAAGCCATTATCCTTTATCACACAGCAGGTTATTATTCCACCTTAAATTAACTGATTCATTATTAGAGGTTCCAACTAGGATAAACCTAAGAAACAAGTTATCACAGTTATCACAAATTAATTAAAAAATTAATTTAACATGCCTTTAATTCTTTGGTCAACAAGAATCAACATGCTTCAAGTTCATTAACCAATTCAATTAAACATGAACACTTGCATCAATTTTATTAACATCAAATTACAACAACAACAACGGGATTCATTAAACATGTCTCTTTAATCTTTTATACAATTAATTTAAATTAATTTTAGCTTTATGTTCCTTATGAATTTCCATCAAGAACAACATGCTAAACCAAGGAATAGATATCACACTATCTAGAAAATCAAGTGGAAAACTGTTATCAAAGCACAAAGCAACAACATCGCTATGCGATCGATACCAATTCTTTAATCTGGTTCAATTATTTAGTTAGGTCAATTTCATTACGATCCGAGGCGATAAACCAGGCTAACTCTATGACTCCACATAATTAAATAGAGAATAAATGAATCCCATACCTAAAAAGATCATCAATGTTCTTTGCATGAAAACGGATTAATGCAACGGATCCCAATCACCTCTCCCGCAAAAGCTACATCCACCCAAGGATGTCGTGACAAAACCACACCAACCAACAACCAAGGAAACATCATTAGGAACATGGAGATCAAGTGTCATAACATTGAAAAGTGAAAAGGGAGGAAAAGCTTCATAGAAATCACTAGAAAATGAAGGAAATGAAAACCTTGGATCAAGTCAGGTCACCATGAATCGAAGATGAAAGCCCGAGATCGATTCTCATCGAAGGGGTATCCAAAATACCGAGGGGATTATCGGGTCACCTGGGATGAGAGGGAGGGAAGTAGTAGCCGTAGGGTTTGAAAACCCAAGTGGTTGGAATTTTTTAAAATATTATAGCATTGGGGGATTACACGATATGTAATCCCCTTTCACATTGTGTAATTCCTTGAGGATAGTTTCCATCGAAAAAACTGTCTCTTTTCGCATTTATTTTATTTTTCAAACCCTGAAATATTTCACAATGTGAATCCCACTTCCACATTGTGAAATTCTTCTACACGGCGTCAAACCCACTTTCACACCATGAAAGTTCCTTGCTGTCACACCCGGGTTTTTGGTTTCACCCATTGTTTCGGCTCGGGTTTAGTTCTCGATTATTTTCTCAGGAACCAGCTGTGATGGGTCTGAATTTTTGAGGTATTATCTTGTGTTATTGTTGGTATAGTGTTTTTCCTTGGGTTCCCTATTGAATTTTAAAGAAAAAGGGTCAAAATGGGTGGATATAACATAGTGCACAATTAGTGGTAACCATGCACCCTTCCCAGGTAACCGTGCAGTGGGTGTTTGGGTGATACATAACCTACCGCACGGCCAGCGCACGACCATGCACCTCATCCCAAAAAGTGTGTGGTTGGTATGGGTCTCGGCCAAAAGTGAATTCATGACAAGTCAAACTGTGCGGATTAACCGTGTGGTAGGTTCCTTCCTTGGAAGAAACAGTCACACATTCATCGCACGGTTTGAAAAATCGTGCGGCCTATCCAAGTCATTAATTTTTGTCCCCCCCCCCCTTTTCTCTCTCCCTAACTTTTAACCCCTAAACCCCATTTTTCTTCCTCCCTCAGCCTCATCCACCCTAGGCGCCTCCTCCCCCTCCCATGGATCCCTCGGATCTCCCCTTTCTTGGTGGTTTTGGCTCGGATTATTCAAGTAATCTTCATGTAAGTCTCCCCTCTCATGATTTCCTCCTTTATTTTAGGGTTTTGCTTCCTCTCCTTTGGGGTTCAGTTTTCCAGTAGTTAGGGTGTTCGTTTTAGGGTTCTTTCTTATTAAATAGGGTTCGATCTTGCCTTACTATGGTCTCATGGTGGTGCAGATGGGGTTTCACACCATTTTCTGAAAATTTCTCTAAAAGAGGTAGGTGGTTCCATGCTCTAGAATTATTAGATGATTTGATTCGCTTGTTTAGTTAATTTTAACATGTTCTATAGTTTATTTTTGTGGTGAGAAATATTTTTTAGAAGTGTTTGGCATGCCTATGTGGTGAAAATTGATTTTATAAAGGGAAGTGGTTGGGTTCTATGTGTGATTTAGTGTGGCGTTCTGTGGAAATGTTTTATGGGTGGTTTGAATGGGGTGAAACATGTTTTCAAAGGCACTCATGGGGCGAATGTGTTGAAAATGGGATTTTAAAGGAAAATGTATTACTTTGGCTTATTGAGATTGTTTTTCACCTTTGAATTTGAATTGTAAATTGTTTAAATGATGAGTAGCATGTTTTACAAATGGTATTGGTTTATATGAGGATTTATAAAGGGGATTGGTCTATAGATTTGGTTGATCAATTTGTGTTCTTTTCTTGTGCTTTGAAAAATGGACATTTATGAATTGTGTAAGGGATGGTAAAGGTATTTCAAAAAGGTTTTTGAGCATGTTTAAAATGGAAAGTGGTTTGGGTTAGAAAAAATGGTTTTTTAGTTTGATTATAATATGTGGCATGTGTATGTGAATGTGGTGACGTGTGTGACCTATGAACATGAATTGAGCATAAAGGGAATCTCGGGTATCTAGGCGGGCAGACTAGAACTAGTACGCTAGATGATGTGAAAGTGGTTCATCTCAGTTTCATCTAATAGGATTGACGCTACAACTCTAACTAAACATTGTGATGATTGAAGAATACTGGGCTCATGGGGTGTCCCCTCCTAGTGGCTCATGCATGAGAATGCTGGTTGTCATGGTTATTATACCACCTTTCACTGAGGTATGAGGTTCTAGTGACTAATTTTAATTAGATCACCCCTAGGGATTCACCCATGGTGCTCTTCCTTTTTTTGATGTGGTGTAATCAGTCGGCATATGGTAGAAATCATGCGTATGTGTGTGTTTTTATAAATTCCATTTTTTCTTTTAATAATGTGGTTGTGAAATGGATTTCCTTGGAAGTGTTCCTTTTTAAAATGTTTACGCAATAAATGTTTTAAAATTGTTTACTTAAATGAACATGTTAGATTATCTTTTAAATGTTTTGGCATGGAATCTCTTTATTTGGGTGGCATTTTATTGGGCTTTGGATCACACCCTACATACACCTTTGGGTGTATGCAGACCTTGTTATGTGTTTTACTCAGTTAAAATCTTTGTGTATCGAGATGGAAGTTTTGGTTTCTAGTGGTCTCTCTTATGGATCTTGGTGTCGATGTCTTGAGGATGTTGCTCCTCGTGTTGCATGGAGGTTTGGGATGGAGATTTAGTTCCTTTTTTGTTGTAGTACTTTTGGGGTTTTTCTCAAAGTTGTAGACTTAAATGTGGAATTTGGTTATCCTCTGTTTGGTTGTGTGTTTTTAGTTTTGGTTTATTTATCTTGTTGGTTGTTAATGTGTATAAAATTAGGTCAAATCATTCCCAAAGAATGCTATCGATACCCAAGCACTAGTTGACACCCAGTGGGGATTGGGAATGCCCTTTGATCCATGCCACGAACCGGTTTAGGCATTGGGTCAGATGGCAACCCGGTTTGGTTCGTGACAAAAATGATATCAGAGTCGGTTCGATCTTTTGGGTCATGTTCCTTGGGGAAGAGTCTGGTAGACCAGAGTTAGGATTTTCAGGACTTGATGTTTTGGTTATGAGTAAAGTTTCTGGCTAGAACAACTCGCGTCGGGACTCAAGTCACCAGTGGAAGTCGGGTTTTTTTGGGTCATTTGGTTCTTGGGGTTGTCTGTTGTTTGGGAAATGAAATGGGAGTTCGCTCAATGATCTCAACGAGCTCGCAGGTCCTGGAAGGCCATGTAGAGACAGAGACATGGCCCTAGAATACTCTCTGTGACGGTGGTGTGACTGGAGTATAGCCACCAACCATATTTCGGAGTCCCTCATCGGCACTAGTTTCCTCTCGAATTGTCTTGTGTCTACTTGGGTTCTAGAAATTATTTTGAAAACCCTTGTATGTGAATTTGTGGGAACCATATTTTAAAACAAGAATGATTTTTAAAAGGCGGAAAAAATAGGTTTTTACAATCGTTTTGAATGAAACTTTGATAAGGGTGGATTTTATTAAAATGGTTTTGAGTAAATTGAGGCGAGTTTATCAGGATTGAATCTTCATAATATAAACTTGAAGTTTGTTGAAAATTAATTGATTGGAAAGCATAAATTATTTAAAGGCGTGTTTTGAAAAAATTTCTAACTAGGATTTGATGAATTGATGAAAAGTGTTTTGAATTGGGTGAATTGGTGTTTGAAAATGGTTTTGAATGGGATGAGATGCTTCGTAAATAAAGTGTGGAACTTGAAAATGAGTTTTCATTGGGTTGTTCGTAAATTCGTGAAAGGTTTTCCAAAATTTTGAAAAGGGGATTAGATTGAGAAAGTGGAAGTGTGGGTTGAATGTTTATTTTGAGAAGTGGAAAGAATTTTGTTTTGATATTTGGTATTCTCATGGGTGACCACATGCATGTGTTATGTGTGGAAAAGTGGACAGGTTCCTGGTTTGGCACAAATAGATGCATGTACGAGACTCCATGGGATACCATTGCTGAATTCATAACCCACCAATCCTGTTTTATTTTCAAAAGTGCCTTTAAAGGAAAATGTGGTGTTTTAATAACTGGTGCTTGTGTGGTGTGTCTTCCCGTAATTTAGGGGATATTGTTTGCGATATTTTTTGAGTTTGATAGTCCTTCGTGTCTGAAGGGTATTTTCAAGTTTCTTTTCTTGTTAATGAATCAGATTTGAAATAATGGTTAGTGGGTTCTTCTGAAAAGTGTTTTTGGGAGCCTTTACGGCGGTTCCCTTTTCATGTTTGGAGTTGTTTGTGGCATCTCTTTATCTGTGGGCTCTTTTGTTTGGATCCTCAATTTCTTTCATGTGTCATTTCTTCCATTGTTTCTTAATCAAGGTGAAAAGGAAATATGTGTGTGCATCTTATAAGTCCTCATCACGGTAAAGTTCCAGGTTGAAGCAGAGTGGATTTCTGGGTGTTTTGTGTTCTGTTTGTGCTGCCCGGATCGTAGTACGGTTGCTTGTGGCACCAGAAGGATAAGTTCTTTTTGGGGGTTTTCAATGTATGACTGTGAGGCAGGAGATTCTTTAACCATTAGAGATCTAGCCATAGGTCCCAGAGTGAAGCCGACGCGTAGTCAGATTCCCCATGGGTGTAAGGGATTTTGGTCTAACTTCTGTCTTTAATATGGGAAATGGAGATACTTTAAGCCTCTCGTGTGGCTGTTTTGTTTCAAATGGTCCTATTCGGTCGAAAGAGGCTTGGGGACCTCATTTCCATGTTGTGACCCATGTGGGTGGAAGAGTTACGCCTTGGTTATAAGGAGGTGTGGTCATCTCATTTTCTTAAAACCTCGGTGGTTGTGTCACACTGGGTTTGATTCTCCATTTGACGGCCCCTGCATGGCCAGCCTCATGAGTTGATCTCAATTTCGGTTTGGGCTCATATATGGATGGTAGCATCCCGTGGGGATAGTGAATAGTATAGTGTTTTCTATTTGGTTTAGAGTCTTTTTCGCTGAACCCCTTGCGGTGAGAGTTTGGTCTGGGTTGGGTTTCATGCATCAGTCCGTGTTGGTTGGTGAGGGAAGTCCCTAATTTTTCCCATGTCAGGATTCTTATGTTGGTCTGTGTTGGTTGGGTAGGATGGTGATTTCTTATGTTGGGGAGTCCCACTGTGGTCCTCACTACCCTTTGGAGTAAATCGTTGTTAGAATATTCCTTATGGTGGGGAGTCTGTTCAGGCCTCCTCGTGTTGAGAATCCGGTTGAGGTTCCGGTGTTGGCTTCTTAGTGGATCGTCTCATTTAGAGATATCTAATTTCAAGTCTCCTTCTTGAGAAAGTTTTGGGATTTGAGCATGTCCAATGGTTTAGTTGGAACAAGTCTGTGAAGGTGTTCATCGAATCGTGGTTTGGGTTTGTTTGCTTGTGGTAAGCAACCTGAGTTTCATTTAGTAATTTCTGGGGTGTTTTAGCTTAATATGTTGGATTTCACATTGTGAGAGTTCCTTTACTTTGTCCAAACCTTAGATTTTTAAGAATATTATATCAATTAATAATATAGTATTTTGTTTAAAAACTCAATTACGTCAATTTTGACACTATTTAGTATTTTATTTTTTTGAAAGACATAAAAACTTTATCACTTAGAATAAAATTTATTTAACCAACCCTAACAAGTAATATTAACCTAGAAAATTAGTGTAATTCATAAAAAGTCTCAAATTACATTTATTTGGATATTTATAATATCAATTATTTTAATCATTCATTAATAATGTAATTATTGCATCATCATAGTGTCATAAATAAATTAAATTATTTAATGTCTAAAAATTATAAATAAAATAATATTATGTAGGAATTATTTTGATATTTCTAATTAATATTTATAGTTGAATTTATCTTATTTATAACTCTATATTAAAAATGGTTTAGTTATTAAACATTGAATTTAACTCTTTTAACTCTTCTTTAAATAAAATAATAATAAACGTCTTAATCTTATCCAAGTGGACCAAAGAGGGTCATATTTTATTCCTAAGGTTGTTTTTGGTCTAATTATATTTATAAAATAGAATTAGGATATGTTTTATGTTAATTATAAAATCATTTTACCCTTAATTACCCTATTTACTTTTAATCATGGTAAATAAAAGTCAAAAGTTACTATTCACAAAAAATAATTTTCATCTTATTGAACCAAATTTTACATACTGATGTAAAATGATTCTCTCATATTTTTTAAATTCAACTGACAGAAGCGGTAAAATTATGTTTTATGCAAATTTGTAAATGCTCCTAGAAGGTAGGGAAAAAGACGGTAAAATGTTCAATAAAATTTTATATATCTAAACTTATTATAAAATGAATCCAATGAATTAAGTTGAAAATATATAGGTATAATGTATCTATTTTGACCTAAAATAAATTAAAATAAAATAACTAATTATTTAAATAAAAAGTCGGTTTTAAATAATAACTCAGTGTTTTTCACTATTCATCAAAAATTTAAATTTTTCAGAAAAATACCAAAAATTTACCCTAAGATAATTTTGATATTATAAATTCAAAAACTGAAGCCCTTTTTACCAAATTAAAAACATATAATATTCATTTATTAATTTTAAATTAATTCCCGTTGTCAAAACCAACAAGTAGGTTTTTAAAAAGTAAAAACTATCAAAAGATTGACATGTGTTTATGTCAAATTTAAATCTGAAATTAATTATAATGACCTAAATTGTATTAAATGATAAAAATATAATCTAATTATACATCAAACCCATTCAAATGCATAATTTAACACTGTAAATTATTTTGATTAAAAAATTTGTTTTCAACTAAAACATAGTATTTTTCACTATTTATCAAAATATGAAAGTTATTAGAAAAGGAAAAAAAAAATTATCCAAACTAAATTTTTATGTCCCGCTTCTAAAGAAGAATTTAATTTCATTAAATTGAATATATAAAAGTGTCAAATATTGGTTTTAAAAAGGGTTCACCATTAAAAGGTGGTAAAATTGAATTT
This sequence comes from Viscum album, assembly GCA_963277665.1. Taxonomy (NCBI): domain Eukaryota; kingdom Viridiplantae; phylum Streptophyta; class Magnoliopsida; order Santalales; family Viscaceae; genus Viscum; species Viscum album. The sequence goes on from OY728147.1 coordinate 893,530,973, forward strand.
TTTTTAAAAAATACTTCTTTTATCTGAAAAAAATGAATTTGTTATATTATGTCTAAGAAACACATAATATGGATGTTAAAATTTATATGGAATATATAAAATTCAAAATGCAGATAATACTATTCATAACTGCTTTTGAACAGCTAGTTTGGTATGTCGTGGTGCGCTCGAACTCGGTGTTTCATGTAGCGCAAGTTATTGTATTACTTTGAAGAAATAACATACTATGAAATATTTGGGTGTTACAATACATGCCTTTAAATAAAAACAATGAACATTATTTCTATATTAAAGTAACATTTTATTTGGTTATAAAACTTCCTTGCACACGTTTTTTATCTATAATGAATATTTCAAAATGTATAATTTTATTCATTAACTTCATATATGATTACATTATTATCTTTTAAATCTCTAGGTTATTCTTAAATAGTGATAAAAGAATGAAAAATATAATTTTCATAAATACCATATTTTTTGACTAAAAATATTCCTTTAAAAAATACTAATAAATTCATAATAATTGAATTTAGATATGAGGAACTCAAAAAATAAGTCCGTTTTATTAATTTAAAATTATAAAATTTGTAAAAATAGTTTTTAATAAAATGATAAAATATAATGAAAACTTTTTTTATAGGAAAATTATATTTTAAAATATTAACTCATACTATTCTTATTTCATATCATTTTATAACTAAATTAGTGTTAAAGATTTATTAATATCAAACATAATTCATTATTACTCACATTTTTCTTGTAATACACATTTGTACCTTATAAAAAAAATATTTTAAAAAAAATATTGTTATAAACAATAAATGATCTTATGATCCATTTTAGGTAAAATAATTAAATTTCAATCATTTTTAAAGTTTACATTATTTTACTAATACATATTTTTCCTAAAGTATTTTCTCCAATTAATTCCCACTAACTAAACATCTAGGTTTTAACAGTCATATTTTAACTTTTATATTTTATCTGAATATATTTTAGTTTTGTTTTTGTTTGTTGTTGGGTGTAGAGAATGAAATTGAAGAAAATATGTTATTTAATTTTAATAATATATTTGAATTTAGGGGTGTTACATTCTACCCCTTAAATAAATTTCAACCTAAAATTTTTTTCTCATGAGATCACAGTAATTCCTATTGATAACTCATAATTGACTATATATCGCTTGATAATCATGGTTTTATTTAGTATGTGGATAGATGTTTATCTATAGGAAAAAATAATTATAATTGATTTATAAAGGGTGATAACCCATTCATAATTTCACATTGAATTTAATAAAGGTATTTTTATTTATATCCATAAGTAATAACCTCCCACAATAATTGAATGTTTTTTATATGATGATTATACAACTAGGTGTTTTTATAATTCAATATCTAGTAGTTAGTTAAGTCTTACTGGATATAGGATACTAGAATATCTAGAGTGAGAAATCACAATCTGATCCATAATTGTAGTTTCATAGGCTTTTTATTATTATCAAATTTGATGGTGACCACTTCCCTCGTTATCCCTTGTATTTAGAAATGTATTCATATAATTCCCTACACCCTTGAATTTTAAGAAACATATTTTTATAAATTCTCTATTTACGTTAAAATTGTGAGTCAGATGAACTTTATCACCTGATCATTTATGAGAATCTATCTTCTTGGGTGTTTTTGGGACTTGGATGATGTTCACATTTTTAATCAAATTTCATGATAGTTGGTTTGGTATAATCACAAGATCTCTCTCTCCATCTCCCATTTTGTTGGGTTGTTCATTGAGGCAGTCTCTACATTTTCCATGAAAACCATGTAAACTTTTATTTGCATTAATAGCTAAAAAAGTGTTAACATGAGTAATTATCATTATAAGAGAATTATCATAAATAAGTATAAATAATATTTAACCTCAAGATTTCCCATTTTATAACACTATCATGTTGTCCTATAGTTATTATATCTAAACTTGTATGAGATTTGTTTCAACCTACATCACTCTCATATATAATTATTTCTTATACCTATATTACTTTTATTTGGGTTCTCTCATACTTATTAACCTAATACATGAAATAGTGATCCCAAATTACCCTAAACATTATTAAAATATACTAAACCCAATAATCATTGAAATCTATGCTCTTAAAATGAAACTTATCCTTCATCAAACAACATTAATCATACAACCAAATATGTATACACCATAATAACACTCTCAATAACACACCTTTCCAAAAACATATTTGGATCTACAGGACATTAAACGAAAATGAGATTATCTGTTCCTATAAAAATTAACTCTATATTCAACCCAATATTATAATTAACCACTAGTTAATAATGTCAAGCACTAGTCACTATATATCATAATACTAAAAATTAGATGAACTTCCCCAAATATTTCATAAATCAATGATCCATCCCAAGGTTAATAATTACTATATAACATAAATCTTCAAAATCAAACCACCCATTATTATCTCAACATCAAACATATATTAAATATAAGAGTTATTCAAACCTCAATCATGTGTTCTCTAATAGTTATTATAAAAAATATAACCTTTACATAAAAGAAATTTTCAATCTTATTTATACCATTTAATATAAATCACAATACATTTTAACTAATACTACTAAAGAATAATCCTTATATGTTTCACATAATTCAAATAAATTTTATAATATATAGGGATATCATTTATAAGTTATAAGACATATGTGTTTCTACTTACATACCTTTCTAAGATTTATTTTCATGATCCTGTTTCAACCAAACACTAAAACAAAAAATGATCATGATAATATCAGAAATATTAATATGAAAACATCAATCCGAATATGAATTCCCTTACGAAAACTTTTATTTTTATATATGGTATATTCAAATCAATATATGAATTTATTTATTTAATCCTTGGTTATCCATAGTCATTTCTCTTTGAGGTTATATGGCCTAATTTTTTATTATAATTCTAAAATCCATCATAATTATTCATAAATAGAATGTGAATACCCTAGGAATATCCACCGAGAGTGTCTCTCTAGGAGTGCAGTCTTATTCCCACTCATCATGAATCAGAGTGACGATTGATTCATTTCTCAACTAACCATTTTTGGGTGATTACAACTAGGTTTATCAATTCCATAACTTCATCCAATTTCTAATATCCAAATATGGATTTATTTTCAGGGAACCTGCATAATCTCTATTTTACCAAAACATCTAGATGTTATCCAATACTTAGACTTATTACTAGGTTTTTCAATAGGGTTATCTAACCCTAATCCCAAAATAACATTTTCATTATTACCTTATCATCAAATTATATACTATTCCAAAGGGTTATCTATTATTTTGAACGTTTTATAAAGAATAACTTATTATCCTCAAAAAATATTCTGATCTCTAATGTTATCTAAACCTTTCCATTAATACAAACTGTGATGTTTTAGTCCCTCACTCGTAGATCTAGTGCTCATATGCACATACTTTAAATAGTTTCTTTAATACTTGAAATAAAATAATGAATAAAACCATCCATAATTATAAAATCAATAATGATTTTATAATCTATTATATTTTAAGGTTCATTACTTTTTTATAGTTTTTAGAGTAAAGAGACATAACAAACTGATAAATACCATTTTATTTGTATCAAATTGACAATTTTCCCATTATATACGAAACTATATAATTCATAAAAGGTCTTCAACATCTCCCAAAAATTATTTCACAGTAGTTATCCTTTTAAAACTATCGCAAGTACTAATTTTCGCCATAACCTGGGAAAATGGAATCATATGAAGTGGTGAGCCCAAAAACATAGTAAGGGAAACATATACCTGAATTAATAATGACTTAAAAAAGCATAAAAATCATGTAATGAATAGGTAAAGAACATGAATACAAAATCAATATTAAACTAAAATCATTCTCTATCAAAGAAGAAAAATTTAAATATGGATATTAATAATACTAATATTCTACTGGTGGAATGAAAAATGATAGACATTAAAAACCTATTTTAAAGGCCTTATGTCAAGATAGTTTACTTATTTTAAAGATTGTATTCAATATATCATATAGTTAATAATTTTTTCCAATACAATACCACGTTATGAGAATAGGTATACATCAAAACTGAACCTTTTTTGTCTCATTATACCAGTCGATGAATAAAGGGTCTATATAATGTTGGGTGTTGAGTAAAACTCTTACTTTCAGCACTTTATAACATTTTTTTTAAAATAACAACAAAATTCCTCAAAATAATTAATTTACTAACATTTATAATTCCATAGTTTTAGAATGTTTTTGTAGAAAATTCATTTTACTCGATGTAGAAACACATGTTTATCATATAGATACTTTCTATAGTTAGACATATATGTATCAGATAGAGGATTAAAAACTTCAGTGGATAGAGATTTATAAATTCTCAGAAGTTGAATTATAACGATATCTATCAAATGAGGTTTTACAAAGACTACCATACAAACATCATTAGATAGATATATACAAGATTTTCTGAAAAACATCCATAAAATATATTGAATGGTGAAATCCATTTTATGGGAGAAACAATGTTCATTCCATTAGATGAATGAAATTATTTCTACAATATGTAATTATACAATATTTTAGTGGTGCTATCACGGATACCATTATATGAGGCCATACTGAAACATTTAAGAGAATACATAGTTCTTCCAAATTCATTATAACCATCTCTGAATAATGAAAAATATGACCATCGAAGAAATTACTATAAATAAATGTAGAATTCATGGAGGAGGTATTTTTTGTATCATTAACTATATAATGTTTTTTTCAAGAGTTTATAACATCTTAACACATTGAGGGTAATTCATTTTAGTCTTTATAGATTTCTATTCTTAATGAATCGGTGTGAGTATTTATTGTAAATGCATTAAGAACTTATATGGTTGTAATAGTTGTTTATTGGATTTTTTAGATCAAGGGACCTCAAGGTTTATAGAGATAATTTTTTTTAACATGATAATCATGGATTTCTAAGTATAGGGAAATAAAATATTTGTTTGATCTGTTGATCAAGGACTTCCTTGTGTGGAAGCCAGACCTAGTTATAGGGTGATATATCATGGATATATTGAGTTTTATTAAAAATCCCTTTACAATAAAGCTTAGAGTTTGGATATATCTTTTTTAAAATTTATATAAGTTTTATTAAAAACATTATAATTTTTTTAATATTATTTTTACAAGTTACCTTTTCTCATTGTTCATGTCTAAAGAAAGTTTCATATTTTTTTTATAAACTTTTATTAAACAATGATATTATAATTTATTAGTACAATGGTTTGTCTAATTACTTTTTTATCATGAGGGAAAATGATTGTTTAAATTACCACATGAATATTATAGTGAAGTTAGTTATTTTTAATATTTTAAAATATAATTCACCCCCTCATGTAGAAAACTTTTTACTCTTATGATCTAACATTTGTTATCAAAGAAGGATTCTAATTTTAAATTTTTTTTATATTGCTATATTTTATACCATAGTAGATTTATTCTTTTTATAAATTATTACACAATCATATATTGTAGAAAAGTGCATATCAATTTTTAAAGATCATAGTTATACATGTTGTGAATTATGGAAATATCTATCCTAGAATGCCACCATTTTTTATGGTGATGACTATGAATATTGGAGAGATTTAATAGATACATTTTTTATCAACACTAGTGTTGATAAATTCGATATGCTAACTGGAAATTATTTTATTCAAGAAAAATATTTCTACTTTTTCTAAAGATGAATATTTTGAATATCAAATTAAATATTATTTAGAAATAAATTTACATAATCTAGGGTAAGGAATATAAATAGTAAAATTTTATTTGGTTAAGAAGATAATATTATTTGAAAAAAATTTGAGGTTACTCACTTTGGTACATCCAAAGATATTGAAAGAATAATAGTTATATTAAGAGTTGATTATCAATACTTTTATTTTTTCCCTAAATAATCTATTTCAAAGATTCTTTAGAGATTCATGACCATTGTGAATAGTTTACAATCATTGGGAGATAATAATTTAACTAATGAATATTTGGTTTTAAAATTATTTATGTTATTATTCTTTAATGGGAATAAAAAGGAATAGATATTGATGATAGTAAGAATCTTACAAACTTAGACTAGATGATTTGATTGTAACTCTGATTAAGTACAAGAGTAGGTTGAAAAGGGATGTTAAAAAAGATAATAATTAAAATGGAATATCATTTTCTTTTATATCTATAGTAGTGAAGAAAAGTAAATCCACTGAGAAACTTACTAAATCATTAAATAAGAATAAAGTCAAAATATGAGACAAAAAATAGTTCTTCATAATATAGTGATAATGAACATTAAAATCTTGCAAAGAAGATAAACAAGATAGTATGAAAGACATATTTTTTGTTACAAATAAAAAAAAGTTTCTAAAGATAGAAACGAGAATAAATATTTTTCTAAAATGATTTTCTATGAATACAAGAATCTTGGTAACATTAGGCCAGATTTTCATAAGCTAAATATGAAGGATAAGAAAGATAGAAGTTCTAAGAAGTTATATAAACCCAAGGGTTATAAAATTATTAAATCTTCTTACACTTGGATTTTAAGTAGAGGATATAGTTATCTTGAAAATTCTTTTGATAATAGTGATGATAGTTATAATGTTATCAAATTTTAAACTAGTATTAAAAAGATAAATGAATGTTACATAGATTAGTTATTTTCTAAATCCATTTCCAATTTAACTTTAAATGAAAACTATTCTGATTCTAATGATGAATGAAATGCACATGAGCCTCAGCCCAGTTGGTGAGGTATCCTTAAGTGCATCCACAAGACCCAGGTTCAAAATCCAGTAGAGGCATATTTCTGGTACTATAGCAGCACTGTAGCAGGAAATGCACTATAGCAGAACTGTGCATGGTGTGGGACTGTAGCAGGACTGTACACTGTATAGGTACTGTAGAAGAACTGTACACTTGCGGGTACTGTAGTAGGTACTGTTCGGTACTGTAGCAGCTGGAACTATTCACCTTGGGCCATCGGTTTGGGCTTGGAGTCCTTAAGGCTTTCGGGCCACCCAGGCCTTCGAGTCAGTAGGGATTTTAGGCCACCTTTAAGGCCTTCAGGCTACCTCAATGCCTTCGAGCAACATGCAGTTTCCCCAGACACACTACAAAAAAGGAGCATCCCCAGAAGAGGATTCAAAGCAGGTGCACTCACCAGAGCAGAACCAAATGGATTTGTCAGAATGAGAGGGTATGGCTATGCCATCGGGACCAGCCTATGCTTTCACGGGAAGCCTAGCCAGACGGCCATGCGAAGGTTGAGAGATACTATCATGATGCAGATGCTGGGGAGGGGCAGTTCCTTGTAGATAGTCTGGTTGATTTCCCTAAGACCTTTGGGTCATGTAATTTTCATATCCTATAGGCCATGTAATCTCTGATCCAAAGGGCCTTTTAAGGGTTCCCCCTCATCCATTGAAAGGGGTGTTATCAAAAATCAATAAAAATGAAGGGCTTCGGGCCATTTGGGCTTAATGATGAATGAAATTATTCTTATTATAAAGAAGAAGAAAAATACTTAATATAAAGAATAATATAATTTACTTGTCTATGATGAGGTTTCTAGATTTTCTAAGTTATTAGAAAAACCCAATTGTTAAGATTCAAAAAATTTAAATGTTCTAAGAGAGATCTATTTAAGAAAAAATCAATAATTTATATATATACATCAAATATTTTAAATATTAAATTAGAATTATAAAAGTCATATAATTATTATAAAAATATTGAGGATAAGGATTTTTCTATGAAACTAAATTCAGATATCTTTGGTCTAAAAGAATATTTTATCAAATTTTACTTACAGGAATGAGTTTTTTTAAAAAAAAATTATAGATAAATAAACCCACATAAAAATACTATTGGTATAGGTTTTACTTAAGTAAAATACCATTTTCAAAAAAAAAATCATCCGAAAAACTATCCCTTCATTGAAAAATGTCAGAGTGTTGGACATTAAAAGAATATTTTTTTTGAAAAAAGTAAAATATTTTGGTTTTCAAAAAGTGCATTTTTATAAATAATTGAATGAAGTAATACATAGAAGAGTTAGAAATATGTGGATTTCCAAAGTTTTATTTTCTAAAAATTTTGGACCCAAAAACATTTGGATTCGAAAAATCTAACATTTTTTGTTTTTAGAAAAATAATCAAATTTTCAACAATAATCATATTTGGTACATATATTGTGGGTGTTCTCATCAGTTGTCTATAAAAAATTAATTATTTTATAATATTACAAAAATAAATGGTGAGAATTCACTTTTTGTGTTAATGATGAAGAGCAATCTATGGTATAAGTAATAATGATATTATCAGAAAACCATTAATTTTATATGCTTTATATTTTCTAGGAATTCAGAAAAACCTTATTAGAATAATCCAATTATGTGATGAAGGTTATATTATGAACATCAGGAATGAAAAATGTAATGTTCAAATTTTAGAAGGTGAATTTATTCTTTCAGCTAAAAAGAATGAGAATATGTACCCACTTAACTTAGAAGGCCTTCAAAGAAAAGATATACCTTTATTTATTATAATGGGGGATCAATCTTGGTTGTGTAATAGAAGACCATGACACTGTAATGTTATAACATTATCCAAAAATCCTAACATAGGCCTTTTTTGAGATCTACTAGTTATTAGATTTAATTCTTCTAAAGTTTGTGATCCTTATAAATTTCAAAAAAAAATAAGTCATGTTTTAAATATATTAGATAAGTTTAAACTTATGATGTTTTATAGTGAGTGGACATGGATTTAATCAGTCCAATACAAACTATATATATTATTGTCAAAAAATATGTATTTTTAAGTAGATGAATACACTAGATATAACTTGGTATATTTTCTAGAAAAAAATGCTATAAGCCATTTTCTATTTTAAGAACATTGTGGTCCATGTGGAAAATGATAAAAGTCTACCCTTGGTAACTATTATTAGTGACCATGGTAGAGAATTTATAAATTATAAATTTTAAAAATATTGTATTAATAAGGGTATAAAACATAAATTCTCAACATCTAGAGAACCTTAGAAAAGTTGTGTAGCTGAATGAATAAATAGATCTCTTCAGAATATTATTAGACAAATTTTGAGTGAATACACAACTTCTAAATATTTTTTGGGTTGAAGAAGTTAGTACTTCCTACTATACAATAAATCAAATTTTACAATGACCATTTATTAATAATTTTTATTATTATTTGTGGATATGAAGGAAAATCAAAACATTCTTACTTTAGTGTTTTTGGCTACAAAGTATTCATTTTAAGTACTAATGATAATTTACATAATTTGTTTTATAAAATTTGATGAAGGATTTTTTCTAGGTAATTATATAACTAGTAAGGGCTATAGAGATTTAATAAAAAAAATAAAAGTAGTATTGATTAAATAGTGCGTATCTAATTTGATGAAACTAATCCTTTTTTAAAACAAACTTAAACCACATAATCATATGTTTTTAGTAAAAATGATTTTAAACCCATGTTATAAAATTAATCTTATGAGAGAACAACTGAAGAAACTAATTCTGAAATATTACCAATTGAATAAAATCAACATTTTTTTGAAGAATAGAGTTTTAAAAACCTAGGAATTTAGATTATACGACCATGGTTTATATCATGAGATACAGAACCTTTATTTGTCACTAAAAACCTTATTTTTATCCTTATGGAAGTGATTAAGAGGTAAAGGATCATTTCGGGAGAGTCTAGGGCTCATTTGAAGCTTGGATATCTAGATTTTAGATAGGTATACTAAGATGTATTCTTAGCGCAAGATTAGGGATAATTGTGAGACTCAACCATGTGAGTTTTGAAACAAATTTCAGAGGGGTTCATGGTTAGTTTTAACTATGAACCTTAGGCCATACAACCATGTAGCGCTCTCTAGTGGGCTAGAAGGGGTCGTATGGTTTGTCCAAACCATGCACCCAAAGCTACACCCTTAGTACCTCTTAAATAGTTTAAGCACACATTTAGGCATAAGGTTTCAAAAACCATGTGCCCCTTTAAAAACTGGGTAAAATGACCTTTTTTAATTTTACCGTAATAACTCAAAACCACTCTTCTTCTTTCTTCTACTCTAGCAACCGACCATGTGGGAGAATCATCCTCCCCTCTTATTTAGGCTTTGAGACTCCATAGCTATTCAAGCACTAATTTCTTCATCTTTAGTTGTATTGAATGTGTATCAGTAAGAGATTCATTCCTCATCATTCCTTTCTCAGTTTATCTCACTATCATCAGAATTATTTTGTTGTGATCTAATATCCTCTGTTTTCAGGGTATTTTTAAATTTTCCCAATTTGTTCTATTCTAGATCTATTTTAAGGAAAATAATGGAAAATGGTTCATTTAACACAATAAGGTAGGTGATATATTACTTTTTTTCAAAGACAAGTCATTTTATAACACATGCCATCATTCTACACTATAGATTATCTATTCATTTCCTTGAAATTTTAAATTTTCTCTTATCTAAGTTGTTTTACATATTAGAAATGCTGCATATACCCTTGTTTATGGTTGGATGTCCCCAACATTGAAAAATACTACCCCTTAGGGTGTGATTATACAATGACCCTTTAATTACTAAATTTTTATATGGAAAAAACGCCTTATAAGTGGCGTTGGTTTCCACCTAATTGAATAAAGCAAAGTAAATAAATTGAAAGGGAGTGGTATGAACACTTCACGTGACTTCTATGAAATTAGTGATTTATTACATTGAATAAATAAAGTGTTAATGAAATGTAAATCATCCTTTGGCTTATAGTATGCATGACCAACCTTAAATATTAATTGCAATACATGTTCATGGTGTCCCATATGTTTGTGATAATCGGGTATGACATCCCATATAAAATGTGACACACATGCATGGAATAAAATATATTTCAGATACTTGGTCCTGGATTCCCATAAACATGTGATATATGGAAAATATGTATCATCTAATGCATAATAATAATAACTTGAAGATTCACATGTCATGCATTATGCCATTCCATATATATGCATCTCATTTCTTTCATTTCCAGTACCACTTATGATTATTGTATGTTTCTTGAACATTATATTTGGAATTTTTCTAATGTTTATTGAAGTGATAAACTTATTGGATTAATTAAAATTTCAACATCATCTTAAATATTTTTTTACCATATAGATTGATGGTGGAACCTTAATTGATTAATTATTCCATGTTTGAGCCATGGACCACTAGTTCCATGGGATGAAACGTTATAATATTTCAATTACATGAATAACAGTTATAATTTATGAATCATTCACTTCTTTAAATTGGTATTGGACATTCATTCAATAAATTCATTTTGTATCACCTGTTACATCCTGATACTAGATGCAAGGGTCATGTCATAGTAACATGACATGATAATTGAAAATTATAGAGCTTATGCCTTTATAACATGGGAATGGTGACACATCTAACTGGAATGTGATATATACATACACCTAAATTATTATGAAATGAAATGAAATTAATTTAAAGCCTTAAATAAAATGGTTACTGATAAATTGGGATTCCAATTACAATGTAAAGGGTGTTTTTCTCTATTCCATGCAATTGACACACCATATACTAGAACCGCTTCAATTATATATGAGACCTTGACCCTGACCTAATATTAGTATTGGGAATTAGGCACTGTATCTTGTAATCCTTATAATCTTCCTTACCAAAAATACCTGGCTTTAGGAGTAGGCAGATAAGTGTATCCCCTTTCATGTGAAGGCTTGTACTTATCGTATTCTGATATATTTGATCCTATAAAATATGGAAACTTTTCTATGTAATGCATTTTAAAATTTTAGAACTATTCTTCAATTAATTCCTCACATTGTGACTAAGAAGGCGGTGATAATAATGTTTCAGAGGTGGTTGGACCTAATTCATCAGAATTACCTTTAGTAGTTCCAATTCAGTCACCTCTTATTATTCTAAATCTGGATGTCAATACACAGTTCCCAGAGTCCTTCCTATGATTTATTTAGTATGTGAACAGATCTACATGGCATTCCCATCATATTATATGGTTGATGCATCAATTATAGAAACAACATCTATCTACCTTGTCATGACCCATTCCCGGGGGCCCGTGTCGTGACTACCACAAGCCTGCCTTCCATAGGCTAGGGGCTAGCGACTAGCACCAACGGAGTATTCCCTAAAACTGGGAAGACATTTCTTTATAAACCGTGAACTCAAGAAACCATGCACACAACAAGATATGAACACGAGTAAAATGAATAGTAAAAAGAGTGTGTACAGTAAGTAAAAGGGGCCAGAATACAAGCCCAACTGGAAAGTACAAGAAAATTGGAAAGTACAAGTAAACTGAACAACTCCTGTGAACACCCACCAAGGATCCTACCTGAAGGGTCGGTACAACTCTAGAACAGTAGTCTCTATGGTACACCTCATCTAGGTCCACCTCAGAGCTACCTTCAGTCCTGGTACCCTCGTCCTCAGTTAGTGCTATCTGTCATCTGCACCAAACACAACAAGGTGAGGGCATAGCCTGTGCAGGGGCGAGTATAACGACACTCATTAGGGACCCCGAGACCCTAAAAGGTCTCAAAAAATCCACAAAGGATAAACCCAAAAGCATTTAAACAACTGACAACCCTACTAAGTTATATGCCCATATGTATACCTAAGTTATCAAGTAAACCCATCTCAACCCAAGGCCCAATCCTTAGCCAAAGTACAACTGTTCCATGAAGGAAAGGATACCACAAAGGTTACCACCAGGAAGGTAAGTACCAAAAAGGTATGCCACATAGAAGAATACCACAAAGGTATCACCACGAAGGTAAGTGCTACACAGGTATGCCACATAGAAGAATACCACAAAGGTATCACCACGAAGGTAAGTACCAAAAATGTATGCCACACAGAAGATTACCACAAAGTTAAAGACTCAACTCACACTAGGTATAACATAGGTATGATAGTAAATATGATTATATGTAACTATTGAATCATCATACTCCGTTAAGAGGCAGACCCACGTAGGATCCTAAATCATCATTAGACCCACATAGGATCGTAGTACATCATCAGACCCACATAGGATCCTAGTACAACAGACCCACGAAGGATACTAGAGTAGTCCTACATGGATTCCTAGATCGGATCCATGTGGAACCCTCAATCATAGACCCACGAAGGATCCCAAAGTACATACCCACATAGAATCCCTTTCTCATGTTACATCCAGATATAGGGTTCCTACACTAAGATCGCTTTATTCTAGGAGGGTTCTCTCCTCAAGCCATATGTTGAACACTCCAACTTCCATGAAGTCCCATGGAGAAGTATCCCAAAGGTCTATCACGTCAAATGGGTCTCAATGCAAAAGATTGTGTGTCAATCGGATGCCCGGTCTGTAAGTTACTTGCCTTTTAGTCTCGAGGGCCTGGTTGGATTCATGTTTGATCCGACCCGGCCGTACCCTAACTTTATCCAAAACTTGAGTGGGTTATACCAAAAGAACCATCTTGATCCAAGGTTTCCGTTTCCACAGACAATTTTTCAAACAGATCTCCATAGCTCACGATCTGGCTGAAAGAGCGAAAAGGGTCAAAGTTGGTCCGGGTCCAGTCCAACCTAGCCTGGGCCAACCCGACCCTATTTGGGTCGACCCAGACCAACCCAGGTCTAGAACTGGGTCCGGCCCGACCCGCTGGGTGGCCTGCGGTGGCTTTCAGTGCCACGGCTGGCCGATCGGCCAGCCTTCCTCTACGCGGCGCGGTCGTGCGCCACACCTTCGCCCGTAGTCGGCAGTGAGCTGGCCACCCTACCCTCGCCGCCGCAGCACAAGGCCAGGGCTCTCATCCTCCAGGTGGAATAGATGTGCGTCGTCGCCTCTTCACGTGGCCGGCCACCACTGGCCGCTGCCCTTGCTCCGCCGTGGTTGACGGGCCACGACACTTCTCCGGCAGTGCGGTCGCGCCTCCGCCTTCATTGCGACTGGCCGGAGTGCCAGCCGCTATTTCCGAGTCCCACCAGTGCCAATATCCAGCACCGGTCGCCGTCTTCCTCCATCGTAAAGAACACAACCAAAACCACAAAGATTTTGGATTGGTTGGTCCATGTTCGTTTGGCCTGCACCCTACACGTTAAAGCTGTAGTAAGTGGAATAGATGTTTTTAATTCAAGAAGGATTTCAAGAATGGGGTAAATATATTCAAAATAACATTACCTACCTTGTCGTTCATTGGAGGTGTCGAGAGATAGAAGATTAAGTCATTCAAGAACATCGGTGTTTGTTGCCTCCGCAAGGTGCTTTCGATCCGGGCTCGGGGTCGGTTCCTCGTTCTTCTTTAGAGCAAGTTCTTCATTGGAGAGGCATTCTTAGTTAGTAGAGAACGATCCTCTAAAGGCTCTCCACTTTTCCAAAACTTTCCCCCAATTCCACCAAAAATGAATAGCCAATATATTAAATTATTTTTTATTAATTTAAAATAGAGTTGACCATTAATTATGATGGTGTTGGCATAATTAATTTAGAGGAAACCAAAGGTCACCTCCCTTATTAAAGAGGAAGTTCAAGAGTCAGGTGGTCTCCACCATTAAACATTAAAAAGGGGGGTTTCTGGTTTGGGTGGTCCCCACCCCCATAACACAAAAAGAGGGGTTTCAAAAATAAAAATAAAATAAATAAAAGTTAAATATTTTATTTTTCTTCTTCCTCCATGAAAAGGAAAAAAAACTAAATTTCACCCTCAACCTACTACGGTCAAGGTGAAGGTCTCTTTAAGAAAATACCGGCAATGTGAGTTCAACAGTGCCCTCATATTTTAATTATGAGCACTAGTTCAAAAGTTACAAAAACCTGCTCGCATGTTTACTGAATGTACCTGAAAAAAAGTTCAGAAATTCATTCCGGGCACACCGAGCCTTGGAATCACTCGCCGTCAATTTTTACAGACTTGTAATTTTCTATATAATTAAAAAAATTACATGGAATTTCTGGATCATTACATTCTCCCCACCTCATGGCTTTGCGTCCCCAAAATCCACATTAAAAAACTAGGTAAACAAGTGGGGGTATTAAGCACAAATCTGAGCCTCCTTCCCCCATGTTCTCTCCTGGAGGTTCCCATTTTGCCAACATATACACACCAAAGGTATCAATCAGCCATGAAGGACTCTCACCTGTCGATACTCAATCTCCACTAGAACCTCCGTAAACGTCGCCCCATCATCGATGTCTAGCTCACCCCAGTCAATGATGTGTGATGGGTCATGCACATATTTCCCCAGTTGGGATATGTGGAAGACGTCGTGCACCTGGTGCAAATGAGGTGGAAGATCTAATTGTTAAGCCACCTTGCCAACTCTACTAAGGACCTGAAAGGTCTGATGTACCTCAGAGATAATTTGACGCCCCGACCAAATCTCCGCAAACCTCATCTAGGTGAGACCCGTAGAAAGACATAGTCGCTATACTTGAACTCTAGAGGTCTCCATATTCTATCGACATAAGAATTTTGCCTGCTCTGTGAAGTCTTCTTCTACTCCTGGATGGTCTGCACCTTCTTTGTGGTAGCCCATACCCTATATGGTCCCATGAGTGCTGACTCCCCTGGGTCAGTCCAGCACAAAGGAAATCAGCAGGGTCGGCCGTATAATGCGTCAATTGGTGTCATCCTAATGGTGGAGTGATAGATGTTGTTTTATATAAACTCCACCAAGGGAAAGTTATCCTCCAAGCTGTGATCAAAGTCAAGGATGCAAGCACCCAACATTTCCTCAAGGGTCAGAATGGTCCACTCAGTCTGGCCATCCGTCTGTGGATGAAAGGTGGTGCTCAAATGAAGCTTCTTCCTGAAAGACTCCTACAACCCCTTCTATAGATGGGAAGTGAAACATGCATCACGATCGAAGAAAATAGTCTAGGGTACTACATGTATCCATACAATCTTTTACAAATAGAGGCATCCCACGATCTCTACTAAACCCTGCTCTCTAATCGATAGGAAGTGGGATGACTTGGTGAGTCGGTCGACGATCACCCAGATAGAATCATAACCCCTAGATGTACATGTAAGTCCTATCATGAAGTCCATGTATATTCCATCCCACTTCCACTCTGGGGACTCTAAAGGCCAAACTAAGCCTGCTGGTACCTGATTATCTACCATCACTTGCAGACAAGTGAGGCACCAAGAGACAAACTCTGCTACTACTTTCTTCATTCCTGGAAACCAGTGTTATCATCAGAGGTCCTAGTACATCTTCACCACTCATGGATGTACCGCTAGAGGGGATGTATGGTATTCCCTAAACACTTCCTCCTGAAGTTACACTGGTAACATGGTACTTCCTCTAAAGAGGATGACGTGCTCACAGACTTAAAAAAATCCATCAGGTGCCTATCCTGTGGATATCTGAGCATGTCGAGCCTCATAGTCACTATCCCTAAGTTGTGCCTCCCTGACTCAGTGAAGCAGTGGGGAGTGACTGTAAGAGACTGAAGACAAGATTCTCCATCTCGATCCATAAAGGATATCAGTAAAGCGGCCAACTGAATAATTGCCTCACCTAACAGCTGTGTACTAGATATCCTGTTAAGTTCATCTAATACAATGTTCCCCTTCCTAGGAGTATAGACTATCCCAAAGTCATAGTCCTGGAGGAACTCGATCCAATGTTTCTACCTTGGCTTTAGATCCTTCTATGAGAAGATATACCTGATACTCTTGTGATCGGAGTAGACTGTAAAATGTTCTCCCATCAAGTAATGTCGCCACATCTTCAAGGAAAATACCACTACTGATAACTCCAGGTCATGGGTAGTGTATTTCTGCTCATGCTATCTCAGATGTCGAGAACTATATGTGATAACTGCTCTCTCCTGCATCAGGACACATTCGAGCCCGGTCCATGATGTGTCGCAATAGACTACATACCCAACGCCATCTTATAGTAGACTCAATATGGGGGAACTATTCAGCCTGTGCCTCAACTCCTGAAAACTCCGCTAACATCTCTCTGACCACACGAAGGGTTTCCCCTTCTTTGTCAATGCTAATAAAGGTGCTGCAACTCTAGAGAAATCTAGAACAAATCTCCAGTAGTACCCGACCAAACCTAAGAAACCTCGTACCTCTGTGACACTCCTGGGTGGATCCCAATCAAGTACCACCTCAATATTTGTTGGATCCACCACAAATACAACCTCTGAGATGACATGTCCTAGAAAGTAAACCTCTCAGATCCAGAACTGGCACTTCGAGAGCTTACCATAAAGCTGGTGCTCTCGGAGTGTGTCCAGAACTATCTGCAAATGATAGGAATGCTCCTCCTCTGTCGCTAAGTATATCAGGATGTCATAAGCAAAGACCATCACAAAAAAATTAAGATATGGCTGGAATATCCTGTTCATGAGTCCCATGAACATAGCTGGAGCATTTGTCACGCCGAATGTAATGACCAAAAACTCATAATGACTGTTTCGACATCTGAAAGCCATATTCTTCACATCCTCATCTTGTACACTGAGCTAGTGATAGTCTAATATAAGGTATATCTTCGAGAACTATCGTGCTACCTTCAAATGATCAAAGAGGTCATCAATCATTGGAAGTGGGTACTTTTTCTTCACAGTCACCTGCTTCAGGCACCTATAGTCAACACAAAGATTCAAGCTCCCATTCGCCTACTTGGAAAAAAAAATAGGGGCTGCCCAAGGAGAAAAAATGGGCAAAATAAACCCCTTTCCCTATAAGTCCTCCAGCAATACCCGCAGCTCACGAAGCTCTGCGGGAGCCATCCGATACGCTGGTGTAGATATTGGTGTCATCTGGGGGTAAAAGTCAATTGAAAATTCCACCTCTCTGCATGGAGGTAGACCTAAAATATCATCAAGGAAGACATCCACATACTAGTCCACCACTATAGGATAACTCAGACTCTCCACACCAACTGTTCTGAGGGTACGGTTAGCCAACTGATGAGTGATCGACTGCACTCTCCTCCTGGTAAGTCCATCCTATGCTAAAAAATCTCCCTTCTATCCAGTGAAGGTAAACCTTGTCCCATCAGTGCAGACACAATACACTTTGTGCCTAATATAGTCAATCTGAGCATGGAATATAGATAACCAGTCCATACCCAAGATGACGTTGTAAGGACTCAACGTCGCTACTAGGAGATCCCAGCCGAAGCTCTAACCTCCTAGAGTAAGCTCACACTGCCGACATGAGTGCGTAATTGTCGAATCCTCTCCCTTAAGAGTCTCTATCCATAAATATTGAGACAATGGCTCTGTAGGAATCTCTGATCTCTGAATGAGGACTGTGGAAATAAAAGAATGATTGGAACCTGTGTCTATAAGTACTGCAACTAAGGTAGAGTAGAAACAGATCATACCTCATATCATCTCTGGAGTTTCGTGATCATTGGACTCATCTTTCTGGATCTGAGCTCTCCCCTATCCACCTTCTCCCTGTGGTTAGGTTGGACCACATGGTGGTGGTGGAGGTAAAATCTAGAATCATCTCCCACCACCAGCTGCACGGCCAGCTCCTCTGCCACGTCCTCCTGCTCCATGCGGACCTCCTCGGTCAAACCTCTGTCTCTGCCTAGGTGGTCCTTCGACCATATTCTAATCCCTCGTACAATAGGTCAGACAGTCATGAGCCATGTGACCCTGCCCGCCGTATGTGTAACACTGCCTGCTCCTCGCATGATTGGCTCTGTCTCCGATGCCCTGTAAAACGACTGTGAATCCTATGGTCGTCCGCCTGTAGGTCTGGTTCTCTTGGACCTTTATGACATCTGTCTACTACCAACTGCATAAGACTCTGATATGTGATTCCCGGTGGTGGGTCTCGCTGCTGGTGACTGATCAGCAAGAAAAATATCTACTAAGAGGGCTCGCTCTAACTACCCTGCCTGCATCGGGATGTTGAGAGAAATCATCGAATCCCTAATCTCTTGCCTGAGTCCCTTCTCGAAGGTCCGGGCCCTGAAGAATTGGTCACTCACCATATCAGTGGAGTAGCATGAGAGTTCGGTGAACCTCACTGAGTACTGAGCCATAATCATACTACCCTTCTACAGATGAAGAATCTCATGTATACGCACTACGCGAAGGGTCGCTGAGACAAACTCTGCCCAAAACAGGCTCTCAAAGTCTGCCCAGAGAAGTGTCACCTCGTTGTGAACCTGGAGCATCAAGCTCCACCATCTTCCTGCTGCTGCTTGTAGAAGAATGGAGACAAGGATCACTATGAGATCAGTTGGTGTCCATACCAGTCAGAAGACTCTCATCGTGGCCTCCATCCAATCCTCAGCCGCCTGTGGGTCCATCTCTTCTTTGAACCTAGGTGGCCTCTGGCACTGGAACTCATGAAATGCGCTCAAGCAGCGCGCACCCTCTGCTATTGGGGCTGGTGGAATCAGCGGTCCAATGGATAACGGTACCACTAGTACCTTTTATGGTGCCTCTACTGGTAATGGGCCCTACAACGAGGCCTCGTCGCACGGTGGGCTATCATCACGTACTATACCCGGAACCCTAACTGGCTGTCTGTGTGGAGGAATCCTGAAAATAAACAGGTGCGTCATGTTAAATAATTTATACCAGGAAAGATGACTCAAAGAGTTCATAAGAAAAATTTTCAAAACACACACACAATCAGTGTTTTCATGCACTGAGTCAGAAATTAGAAGTCAGAGTCCTGGTGTATGGATACATCGGCCACCGCACAAACACTGGATTCCCTAAACTGATAACCACACTCATAACACTTAACACTATTGCTGTTAAAATATCAGAGTCCAATGTTCTATGGTAGAACTGACTCCTCTGATACCAATTTGTCATTACCCATCCCCTGGGGTCCATGCCGTGACTACCCCAAGCCCGCCTTTTATAGTCTAGGGTCTGGAGACTAGCACCGAAGGCGTATTCCCTAAAACTGGGGAGGCATTGCCTTTATACCCTATAAACTCACAAAACCAAGCACACAATTTTATAAGAAGACATGTAAACTGAATATTAAAAAGAGTGTGTATAGTAAGTTAAAGGGGCCAGAATACAAGCCCAACTGGAAAGTACAAGTAAACTGAATAGCTCTTGTGAACACCCGCTAAGGATCCTACTTGAAGGGTAGGTACAACTCTCAAAAGTTTTTCTCTGCAGTACACCTCATCTAGGTCCACCTACGAGAAACCTCCAGTCCTGGTACCCTCGTCTTCAGTCAGCACTGTCTATCACCTGCACTAAACACAACAAGGTGCAGGCGTAACCCGTGCATGGGTGAGTACAGCAATACTTAGTAGGGACCCCAAGATCCTGAAAGGTCTCACAAAATCCACAAAGGATAAAACAAAAAGCATATAAACAACTGAAACCCCTAATTAGGTATATTCCCATATATATACCTAAGTTATCAAGTAAACCCATCTCAACCCAAGGCCCAATCCTTAGACAATGTACAATTGTTCCACGAAGGAAAGAATACCACAAAGGTAACCATCACAAAGGTAAATACCATAGAGGTATGCCACACAGAAGAATACTACAAAGGTATCACCATGAAGGTAAGTACCACAAAGTTATTCCATACAGAAGAATACCACAAATGTATCACCATGAAGGTAAGTACCACTACAGTATGCCACACAGAATATTAGCACAAAGGTAAAGACTCATCTCACACCAGGTATAACATTGGTACGGTAGTAAAGATGATTAAATGTAACTACATAATCATCTTACTCTATTAAGAGGTAGACCCATGTAGGATCCTAAATCATCATCAGACCCATATAAAATCCTAGTACACCATCAGACCCACATAGGATCCCTTTCTCATGTTACAACAAGCTACATGGTTCCCGCACTAAGTTTTCTTGATTCCGGGAGGGTCCTCTCTTGAAGCCACAGGTAGAATACCCCAACAGCCATGAAGTCCCACAGAGAAGTATCCTAAAGTTATGTCATGTCAAAGGGGTCTCAACGCAATAGACGGTGTGTCAATCGGATGCCTGGTCTATAGGTTATTTGCCTTTTAGTCCCGAGGGCCCAGTTGGATTCGTGTTTGATCCAACCTAACCATACCCCAACTTTATCGAAAACTCAATTGGGGTATACCAAAATTACCATCTTGGTCCAAGGTTTCTAGATCCATAGACGGTTCATCAAACGGATGCTTGTAGCTTAAGATATGACTGAAGGAGCGAAAATATTCGAAGTTGGTTCGGGTTCGGTTCGACCAGGCCTGGGCCGACCCGACATTGTTCGGGTCGGCCCGGCCTGACTAGGGTCTGGGCCTGGGTCCAAACTGGCCTTCTGGGTCCAGCTCGGCCCACTGGATCTGGCCCAGCCCACCGGCGTGACCTGGCTCACTGGCGCGGCCTGCAGTGGCTTGCGGTGCCATGGCTGGCTGGTCGGCCAACCTTCCTTCACGCGGTGCGGTCGCGCACCATGCCTTCGGCAGTAGCCGGTAGTGATCCATCCACCCTCCCCTTGTCGCCACGGCTCTCCTCCACCGGGCGACGCAGATGTGCACCGTCGCCCCTTCATGCGTCCGACTGCCGCCAGCCACCGCTCTTGCTCCATCATGGCTGATGGGCCGCAGCTATTCTCCGGTGGTGCAGTCACGCTGCCGACTGGAGTGCCAGCCGCCATTCTTGGGTCCCACAAGTTCCATTCTCTGGAATTAGTTTCCATCTTTCTCCCTCGCGAAGAACACAACAAAAATCACAATGATTTCAGAGTGGTTGGGCCATGTTCATATGGACCGCACCCTCCGCGTTAGAGCGTTAGCTAGCGGCATAGACATTCTTAATTCAAGAAGGATGTCAAGAACAGGGTAAAGATATTCAAAATAACCTTCCCTACCTTGTCGTTTGTTGGAGGTGTCAAGTGATAGAAGATGAAGTTGTTGAAGAACATCGGCATTCGTTTCCTCCGTAAAGTGCTTCTGATCCAAGCTCGGGGTCGGTTCCTCGTTCTTCGTTGGAGCAAGTTCTTCGTTGGAGAGGTGTTCCTTGTTGGGAGAGAATGATCCTCCAAAATCTCTCATATTTTCCAACACTTTCCCCCAATTCCACCAAAAATGAATTACCAACATATTAAATTATGTTTTATTAATTTAAAATAGAGTTGGCCATTAATTATGATGGTTTTGGCATAATTAATTTAGAGGAAACCAAAGGTCACCCCCCCATTAAAGAGGGAGTTTAAGAGTCAGGTGGTTACCACCATTAAACATTCAAAATGGGGGTTTAGGGTTTGGGTGGTTCCCACCCCCATAACACAAAAGAAGTGGTTTCGAAAAGAAAAATAAAATAAATAAAAGTTAAATATTTTATTTTTCTTCTTCCTCCACGAAAATCAAGAAAACTAACTTTCACCCTCGACCTACTATGGTCAAGGTGAAGGTCTCATTAAGTGAATACCAGTGCTATGAGATCAAAGGGGCCCTTGAATTTCAATTTCAAGCACCAGTTAAAAAGTTACAAAAACCCGCTCGTACGTTTACTGAACGTACACGAAAAAAAATTTCAGTAATTCATTCCGGGAACACTGGGTCTCGGAATCATGCGCTGTCAATTTTTGCGGACTCGTAATTTTTAATATAATTAAAAAAATACATGTAATTTGCAGGTCATTTCATACCTCCTTGAGGGAAAGTGGTCCCCGAGGATGATTATTCATGGTTAGAGGCCATGATTTCGATATTTGAGAATCTAGAGATTCCTTCGAAGAGGTGGGTCAAAATTTTAACCCATATGTTTCATGATTTCACCAAGAATTGGTGAAATGTGATTACCCGACCTTATCATCATTACGGTATGGTTCGGAAAAAAATCCAGATATCCTTCTATGATAAATTATTCCCACAGATGATGAGAGTGGAAAGTGCTTGTAAATTTATGCACTTATAACAAGGTTCTATGTCTGTGATAGAATATTTGGATCATTTCACTAAACATCATAAATTTTCATTGACACTTGTTGGTGATGGTTTGATGACAATTAGAAACTTTTAGGTTGGGCTTGTATATGCCATTTGATCTTAGTTAGATTTGTTTTTGGTTAACAATGATTTTTAAGATAGTAAATGAGGCCCTCATCACCAAGAAGAACATGTGAGATGCTAACGGTGTGGGATAGGGATGTTCTGTCCCAAGATAGGGAATTTTTTATATAAGCTATAGGAAGAATCACATTACGTCTACATATGGGGGTAGAGGAATTCAAATGAATCCTACTGATAGTTACACAGTGTGTCAACAATGTACAAATCTAGGGAATAAGAAGCCCCATTGTTGCAGAGAGCTTGTTGAATGCCATGGTTTTGCTAATTTGGGCATATTTTGTACTTATGTAGAAAATTCCATTTATTCCTAGTGGGAGAGGATCCATATTATCTCCTCCATTAGGATTATGATTAGTAGAAACTCACTTGGTAGGTAGCTTGAGAACTACATACTGATCATCCTAAGGAGGTGGGCATGGCCAAGGTAGCTATGATCTAGACATTTTCACCAATAGAGAGGACCAACATAGTGAAACTAGGTTGTATATTAGAGCGTCATATCTAGCCATATATATACAGTGCATCCTACTGTTGAGGAGTAAAGTGTTAGACCTTATATAGTTATAGGTACTATTCTAGTAGCCTCCACTTTAGTATCTTCCTTATTTGATAACGACACTTCATATTCCTTTATATCCATGAAAATTATGGATGGTATGGTCATAGAAATATAGTACTTATATGGCGTGATGAATCTCAATACACCATTAGGGTATTGATTGAAAATTGTATACAAGTGAAAGCGGTTCCCCTTAAGATAGGTGCATAATGATTCTTGCAGAACATCTTTATCCTTAAGATGATAGGTTTAGAAATCATACTTGGGATGGAATGGATAACACCCTAGCATTCCAAAATTTATTTTTATATCTATAAGCTTTCCTTCGCATCAATTGAGGTGTGGTGGAAATATTCATAAGGGTGAATGGGATATCCAAGAAACTCGAGCTAGACCCGGGCATTGTGGTTTAGGTGGAGTGATAACCTAGATAGCTAGTATATTTATGAGATATTAGGGAACATGAAAAATGTAATTCCCTCCTATTTTGGATCATTTCCGGGATATCTTCCCAAAACAAATTTTTTGGGTTACCTCCTGTGAGTGAGGTGGAGTTCACTATTGATCTAGTTTTAGGAGTAGCACCAGTATCCTTTCCTTCTAACAAGATGGAACCTACTAAGCTCTAGAAACCAAATAATAACCTATAGGACTTGAAAGGTAAGGGTTTTATATTAACCAATACCTCTCCATGGTGTTCACCTACCCTTTTATAAAATAAGAAGGATAATATCATCATATTGTGCCTGGATTACCAGAAGTTTAATTGGATCATGGTAAAGAACCGATATCCAATGACACACATAGACGATATTTTCGACAAGCTATGAAGAGTGATGGTTTTCTTGAAGATCAATCTGAGTTCAAGCTACTATCATGTGTATGTTAGGCCATTATACATACCACATAAAACATTCAATAACATATATAACCTTTATGGATATTTTTTTCATCCCATTTAGTTTAATAAACATTCCCACAGTTTTCGTGGCTATAATGAATTGGGTTTTCCACTAGTATTTTGGAATCATTTGTGGTAGTATTTATAGATGATATCTTGGTGTATTATCATGCTGGACATGATCATGAAAAAAATCTTGAGATTGTGATGAGTTCACTGAGAGAGAACCAACTATATGATAAGATCACTAAGTACCTCTTTTGGATTGAAAAGGTACACTTATTAGGTCATATCATCTTAGAGGAAGGAGTATATGTTGACCCAAAGAAGGCGAGCACTATAGTCTCCTAGGATCAACCCAAGAATGTCTTTGATGTACAGAGTTTCATGGGGATGGATGGTAGCTATTGGTATTTCATTAAGGATTTATCATGTCTAGCAGTTCCTCTCATGGGATGGACTAAGAGGTATGTGGAATTATTATGGTATGAATCCTGTGAGCAATCCTTTTAGGAGATAAAAGGGAGATTGAATTTAGCTCTGGTTCATATTATTCTATTTCCAAGTAGAATCTATAAAGTTTTATATAATGCATCTGGAATCGATCTAGGAGTTTTTATAAGTAGAAGATATTGAGTTGTAGTGTATCAGTCCCACTAGATCATACCTCACAAGTGAAATGACCCTACACATTGCCTCAAGATGGAATATGTGGTTCACGACTTATGATTTTGGAGGGATTATCTTTTGATGGTTTGGTTTTTCATTCACATGGAACTCAAAATACTCAAGTACATATTTATGTATCTTAACGTAAAATATCATGTAGTGTAGGTGGGTTGAATACCTATAGTCATTTAATTTTGAGTTTTTCTATACAACTGGAAAGGGAAATGTCATTGTTGATGCCCTGATCAAGAAGATTCAGAAGTAGGAAGTTCAGGAGTCCAGTAGAGAGTGGTAGTTGGTGGCCCTATTTTCTAATATGTAGTTGTTGGTTCAGGAGTTTTATGGGCAGACTATTTTACCATCAATGGTAGTTACCACTTTAGTTCTGGATAAGGTGAAGATGATGCAGCTTTCGGATCATGAAGGGTTGGTCCTATATTAGTTTTTTTAGAAAAGGGCCCACAAACTGTATGGATTGTTGATGGGGATGGCGCATTATGCATTCTCAAATGAATTTGGGTTCCTCCAGACATATGGGAGGAGCCGATGCAAGTGTCTCATACCTCCTTATGTACAATTCATCATGTAGTTACCAAGATGTACCATAACATATGCCTCTAGTATTGGTGCTCAGTGATGAAGAGATAGATAATGAGTTTTATCACCCATTGTTGTGCCTATCAATAGGTGAAGGCAGAAGACCATTGATCAATGAGTATTTTTTATAAATTTCCCATTACTGAGTGGAAATGGGATGAAGTCACCATGGAATTTGTGATGAGTTTACTTAGGTCACCTCAAGGTAGTGAAACTATATTTGTAATTATTGAATAAATGATTAAGGTCTTAATCTTCCAACCTACCATAGATATGTTTTAAGTATATTATATTGGGAGTATTTACATCCATGAGATTGTATGACTTCATGGTGTTCCCCATTATATCATATCAAATGGGAACACTTAGTTTATGTCATTATTCTAGAAGGGGTTATAGAAGGCCATTGGAACACTAGTTCTTATGATCACAGCCTCTGACCCACTAACTGATGAGAAACTTGAGTGTACAATTCAAATATTAGAAGACATACTTTGAGAACATGTCCTAGATTTTTTAAGTTCTGAGGAGAAACACCTACCTCTTTCTGAGTTCTCTAAAAATAAAATATTTTAGGAAACTATATAGATGGATCCATATGAGGCCCTATAAGGTAGGCCATGTTGTTCACCTTTGTGCTGGCTAGAGGAAGGTGAGGCTACACAATTGGGACCTCATCAAATTCAGGATAATTCATATTTAGTATGACTTATCTATCATTATATGAATATAGATCAATATAGGTAAAAATATTATTCTTATGGTTATTTCCAAACTCTAGAGTTTGAGGTGGGATATTTGGTTATTCTATGTGTTTCTTCTAGAATGGGTCACAGAAAGAATCTAAGAAAGTTAAATTTATCTTCTTATTATATTTGGAAGTATGATATCTTAGAGAGAGTCAGATCAATAGCATATCAGTTATCCTTACCTCAGAGGTAATATTTCATACTCAATGTATTCCATTTATCTCAACTTCATTGTTTCCTTGCAGACCAATATAATACTATTTATCCTAAGGATATTGACTTGGAGGTTGATGCTTCATTTGAAGAGTATAGAATTAGGATCATGGATAGAAGAACTAAGGCTCTATAAGAAAGGCCATTTCCTCTACTATAGATGGTATGGGAACATGGATGTGTATTGGATGAGACCTGTGAGAGAGAGTCTGAAGTTGGTGATCAATGGCCAAAACTCTTCTTAGACGAAGGTTTACCACCCTCATAAAGAAAAATTGGAGATGATTTGCGTATGAATAAACAATACATAGTCAGATTTTCAATAGTAATCTGTATTGGAATACCAATAATTTTCCCCATTTCAATAGAGTGAAATAATTTCAAGGTGAACATAATCCAATCTATGTTATGTGATATGCTATGTTCACACCATATAGAAAAATGGGTATACAACTAAGATAATATTAGAATAACATGATCATGAGCTATCTAAAGAAAGGAAGTGGATGATTTTAATAGAATAAATCCTAACGAGTGAAAAATATTTTTCAATGGGTTTATGAAGTGGGAATTTATATCCCTAGTAAAAAATGATTTAATACCATATAATATAATAAAATAGTATATTTTACCAAACTTATATGAAATAAATTAAAATAATGATTATTACTCAATGAATGAAAATTGAGTTACCAAAAATACTCACAACCAGGGGAAAAATGAATCAATAGAAACTTGAATAAGGTAATATGATTTGGATATTAAATCCATTTAAATACAAGGAAAATAAAAATACAGGTATATTAAATCAGTATAACACCATATAAATGGAACATGATGCCTAGGACATATTATATCTCAAAGAATGAGAATTGACTCTAAGAAAATCCTTATTGCATAGAAAAATTTGAATAAACACAAAATTAAGGGGAGGGATTCAAATATAACATAAAATAATATTATAGAAACATAATTAATGATATTATATGTCCAATATGAAATATATACACCATATAAATGAAATTAGGCACATAAATACAATACCTGCATTAATGAAGAGAAACTGAGATAAAAAATCTTACATTTATTCCTAAAATACAAGAACTTATATTAAAATCTAATATAAAAAAGATATATATACTAATAAATTAATTTAAAACCTTAATCATATCAATTTTTATTTATACTCTTCCAAAATTGTCATTCTCTGGATGAATTCATTTGAATCACTGCATTGAGTGTTTAATGGTTTGATCATTTGTACTAGTTTCATAATAGAAGTGTTAGTATTTTTTCTTATTTAAATATTAATCATTACTATATCATATAAGATAATTTAATATATGTTACAATAAAGTTCATAAATTTATAATTTCAATTCATTTCAACTTTGTTTACGAACCATGATGATGAAATCGATAATGATCATGTTTTAGTGATTCTTAATAAATGAAATGTGTTTTCTTAATTAATGAGTTAATGTTTATATAACCTTTACAAAATAAAAAATAATCTAATTATTTAAATCACATTACAACATTAAATTTTTTTCCATATTTATCGATGAAATAAAGTCACAGTATTGTTTGATCATGTGCTTAAACCTACCGAAACATATACATACCCTAATTTAATAAATGGTTATGAGGTTTTTAGTTGTAATATAATTATAAAAGAATTATAATGATATTATTTGGTGATTATTATTGTTATATATTATAAATATAATGAATTATGATAAGAATTAATGGGTTTTAAAATATTACTATATTTGAATAAATTATTATCCCCTTAGCTTGCTTATTTTAAACGATTAAATTTACAATGATTGTTTATTATTCATATCATTAATTGGATCATATATTTGTCATAAAATATAATTAATCATATCATAGGCATACTATTTATCCATTAATCATATCCTTATAGTCAAACTTGTAAGGTGGTGTAGGGAAATAGAATGCGTTACGTCATGGAGGTGGTAATCCGCACAACGCATAAACAATAGTTTTTTTTTTCTTAATGGATGGGTAATACAAATAAAAAATAATAATACCATTAATATTATGAAATTATTGTTTATAAATTATAATAATATCATTATATTTATTTTTTTATAATAAACTTTAATGAATATAATTAATATGAAAAACCATGTAGATGATAATACTCATGGCAGAGGCTTGGATTTTCCTTGGAATTCTCCTTGAATTTTATGGGATTAGGATAAGTATGAGGGAATAGAGATTATATTATTTGTATAAGGTTATTGGGAGTGTAAAATGGAATAATTTTAAGTAGTAATTCTAAGGTATGTTTTTCCTTGAGGTGATGAATATGTAACCCTTTTATAAGTGAAGGAAAGGGTAGTTTTGGGAACACCTTTACATTCATCAATAATGACATGAAACTATTCATTGTCCAATGACTAAAATTGGACACAATTGTATGGGAAACAAGTATTGTTTGATAAAAATATAAACCACTCATTTCTAGTCACTTTTGAAAATGTTTTATTTCTTTTAAAGTATTTTAAACTCAATTTACCCCTTTTTTACTTTTACCTTGAAATTTAATTTATAGCCTTAGAAATTAATTTCAAAAACAAACATTAAGCTTGAAATTTCTACCTAATTTTATATATCTAATTCAAAATTTAACAATAATTTTATCAAATAAATTTTCTAAAGGTGTGAAATGTTAATTTTAAAATAAACACAATTAATCATGTAAACACAGATTTTATAAAAATAATATTTTTAATATATATATATATATAAGATAAAATTATCATTGATATTTATTTTAATAACATAAATTTTTTTATTTAAAAAATGGGTATGATTATTTAAAGTAAATAAAAAACAAAATATGTCTTGAAAATACATGCTTTTAAATAATAATACTAAATATAGTTTTTATATTAAACCAACATTTTAATTAGTTTTGAAAATGTTTGAAATTGGTTTTCTATCTAAAAATAATATTTATAAATGTATAATTATATTCATTAACTTAATATTTGATTATTTTAATAGTTTTTAAATCTTATATGTTATTTTTAAACACTGATAAAATCATGGAAATTATAATTTTCATAAAAACTCATATTTTTGACAAAAAATAAATCTTTTTAGAAAATGATCAAAAATTAACACTAAGACAATTTTGATATTAGTAATTAAAAATTAATTCAATTTAATTATTTTAAAATTACAAAATTTATAAATTCATTTTAAAATAAAATCATAAAATATAATGAAAACATATTTTTATCCTAAAATGACATATTAAATATTAACTGATATTATTGTTATTATTTCATTATATTCCTCAAATAAATTTGTGTTGTTAAATTATTAATATAAAAAATAATTAATCATTAATAATATTTTTTGAAATATAAATTCATATTCTATAAAATTATATTTTTAGGAAAATACTTTTCTAAATAGTAAATGAACTTATTAGTCATTTTAGGTAAACTAATTGAATTCCATTCATTTTAAAAGTAATATTTATTTTACTTATATATATATTTCATAATTTGGTTACTTCTATTAATTACTTCTAATTAAATGAATATGTTTTAATGTCCATATTTAAACATTTATATTCTTTAAAAATATTTCTCAGTTTTATTTATGTTTAATCATGCGTGCATAGAAAGATATCAAACAAATTAACTTATTTAAAGGTAATAATATATTATAATTTCAAGGTGTTACACTAGTATCCCTATAGTTCTCTCTCAAACCCATTTCCTACCACTCAACCTTCATTAAATGTCTAAAATTCAATTTTTGAGTGGCTATAATCTTTGGAATTTGAATCCGAATGTCGATTCATAATATGACACCATTACAGGTTTACAAATTCAAATTCCCCTGTGAATTTCTTCCCCCATATAAACCAAGATCTTTACATATAGAATCATAGAGCATAATGTTTTAAGGAATCTTGACCATGAAAAAATAATACAACACACAAACTATCATCGTATGAAAATGGTCTTTATATAGAACCAAGGATGATCCTCAGTGGTGCACACATCAAATAATGTGTTTATAAAACATGATTCCATTCTTCTATTGATTAATTAATTTGATGAATTAATATAATATATTTCATATGTTATATCAAACCATGCCTTTGAAACATATTATTATATGTTTTTAATCATAAATATCCAACAAGTACAACCCTAAAAATCGTTAGGCCTAGTATGTTTAGAATACAAGGATTATAATTCAAAAATGAAACTAAAACATGGAATCCTTATTTTTTTAATTATACATATTAAGATCCTAAATCCATTTATGCTCCTAAAATTTCATAATATAAACTAGGGATAAAATATAAGAAATGAGTGATCTAAAAATCCCTATAAGGGAATAAACATTATTTGGAAACATTACGTGTGTGTTATAGATATAACATGATATCATAAAAGAGAAGACATATGAGTAATCACATAGAATCATAACATAAAGAAAGTGGTAATATAATATCATTAAAGTATAGTAAATTAAACATCAACATATTACATGACATAAACACGAGTCAAGGATAACTTCCTAGAAAATATCTCATGGTGGAAAAAGTCCCATAATGGATTAAATTTACTCCCTAATCCTATACATGATTTCTTATGAGACTGAAATCATTACCCAATAAACCAAATAACTATATGAGTGAAAAAAATAACATTTTTATGATCTATGTGTTTCATATAAGGGAAGTAAATCATAGGTCATAAAATAATAATTACCCATGGAAAGAAAATGGGTTTCATAATCTTGTCTCATATCACAATCAATGTAAATTTCATAATGAAGGCATTTTATAAATGATCATATGACATGTAATAACCCATTAATTGAAAGGTTATTATTACAGGTATACATGTGGTGGATATTTATACATAATTTAGAATCATTCTATAATAATAAAGGTTAATGTATTTTATTAATAGAAATACCTTTAAAATGATTAAAAACATTCTTGAGGTGAATGACTATTACACTTTGAAAATTACTTTTGAAAAACTAAATGTCACAAAATATTGTGGAATAGTTTTATTTTTAAATATCCTTGTTACCATATAAAGTATTCATTAAGGAAGATAATGTTAATGATGGAAGAAAATACCGGCCATTTCGTATAAGTTAAAATGAAAAGTGCATTCACATTTTCAGTAAAAGTTAAAAAGTAACTTGTTCAGAAAATGAAAAGAAGATGAATTTTAAATAATTTTTAAAAAAATTAAAACATGGGTAAAATTTAATATTAAAAATAATAGGAGAATATTGGAAACATTTTTGGGAATATTTTTAGAAAACATGGATATGGAAGAAAAAATATTTTCGACAGAATAGAGAAATGAAGTCGTATTTTCTTAAAAACATTTTCTCAATCATTTTAATTACCAAAGGAAGAAAAAAGTTACTATTAAATTAAAATTTCATGAATAAACATATGATAATAAAACTAATTTGTATTATTAGGAAATTATTGGAAAATTTTCTTATAATGAAAATTCAGGCATAAATAATCCTGAATAAAGTGGGAGTGAAACATAAAACCTTACCACATTGGTAAATTTTGAATCATAACTCCAATGGATGAAGTAGATGAATTATAACTTAAAATATCATTACGTATGAATAATTTAGGATAATATATGTATGTTTATGTCTATACAACATTAAAAATAAATTAGGTTCATAAAAGAACATCTGGCTCAAAGAAGGATATTTTCAGAAGAAACCCTCACCTTGAGCTCGAATCATCAAGTACGTACCTTATTTTCCAAAATTATAAAATTAAATTAAATATTTAATTTATTAATTATTTTTTTAATTATATTATTAATTATATTTTATTTTTTACCATGTCATATTCTATTATGTATCCAATTAATTTCACCGTATACATTTTAACGATAATCGACTCATATGTCTAAAAGCACTTTGGTAAGTTGATAATAGTAAATGAGATTATAATTTCATAATATAAATAATTATAATAATTAAATAATTATATTTTTATAAATAAATTTTACTTTTAAAACAAACCCTGAAATATGGCTATGAAAAATGAACTACATTAGAATCCTAGAGACGGTAGGTCATACATGCACATGAGTAACGTTTCCAATTTTCAACGCACATGATGGAAAGAAGGTAAGTGTTATTTTATATTTATATGATAAAAATAATATCATAAATATCATATTATTTATTTCAATAACCTTGTATATACCATTCACATGATGCGTTAATAAAAAAATCACATCGCTTCATGAGGTAGTACTCTACCGTACACATGAACGGCCTTATAATTTATTCAATGGATATTAAGGTAAGAAAGATTGTGATATATTTATTTTATAGAATTAATTATATTTCATGAATATAATATTTAGTAATAAAATTATTCCATAGTAAATTCCATTAAATTTTAAGTCAAAAAACCAATCACATCACTTCGCATGTGGCAGTAGTCCTCCATACACACGAACGATGTTATCGTATTCCCTACAAAATGGAAAGTAAGAAGGTTTATGTGATATTATCATTTAAAAAGTATAATTGTATTATATATATAATATATAAAAATTAAATATATTATTATATCCAAACATGATAATCTTTAATGGAAACAAATTATATCAGTTTGCGGGGTGGTAGTCCTCCGTACACACAGTAACCGATTTCATTTCCCATTTGAGGGAGGAAAAGATAGTTTTAGGTCATTAACTTGAAATAAAAAAATATAATTATATTAAATATAACAAGTTTATTATATAATTATTTTTTAATAATATTTTAAGGAGGTGGAAGAATAAAAAAATAAATCACTTAGTTAAGGACATTACCGCTTCTTCTGAAAACTACTTTAGATTTTCAACAAAAGCCTTTCAAGATGGATTTCTGAAAACATAAGATTTCTAGGAGTATTGGAGGGAATTAATGTAGTTATTTTTAGGTATTTTTTGAACCAATTAGTCTTATAATTTTAATAATAAAGGATAAGTGTGTGTTTTATAAGTTGGGGAGAGGAAACATTTGGAATTTTTGAAATGGAAGAATTTAACCAATGTTTTTATCATGCCAAAGGTCTCAAAAATGGACCACTTATAAAAATTTTAATATATAATATATAAATATGTCCATAAAATATGATATATAAAATTTTTGGATCATTTTTAAGCCTTATATTTTTATTTTAACCCTCGGGTAAAACTGTTTTTACCTTAAATGTGATAAATAATTTTTAAATTTTTTACAATTATTTATGGTAAAAAAATAAGTTAAGAAAATTAGATGATAAAATTTATGATTATTAAAAACATATAATACAATTTTTCAAATAAAACTCACATAATTGGAACCAATTAAATTTAAAAGTGAACCCGTGGACATGTCAAAAAAATGGGTTTTCAAGAATTGCATTTTTAAGGAAAAGATGATCTCATATTAACCATATGATAAGTAATGATAATTAAATGAATTTAAATTCATATTTGTAGATATATAATTTATAAATTTAATGTAAATAATTCTTCATAATGGGTCATTTTGATTATTTAAAAGGGATAATCATTATGCACTGTAAAACAATTTTCAGAATAATGTGTTTTAGAGCATAACATAAGATTATAAAAAATACCATAAAATGATGATTAAATTGTAAGTAATAGGATGGTATTTAATAGAAAATGATTAGTTTAGTTTTAAATAAAATTAAAATAATAATGTTACTTTTAAATTAGTTTCTTTAATAAAAATAAATAAAGTTTTTACAGAAAACTATCATTTTTTTCTATTCACTAAAAAATCAATATTTTCACAAAAATACCGAAATTTCACCCAAAGTTAATATCTATATGATTATTTAAAAAATGTTTTTAATTTTATGAAATAAAATTTTAAAATTTCCAAAAATTTAATTATAATATTTTCTCAAAAAAAAGTCATTTTGATGGAAACTAATTTTTTGTATAATAAATTATTATTATAGTTAAGTGATTTTTTATTAAGAATTTATAAATAAAATTTTAATGATTAAAACATTTATATATATTTAATAAAGTATTTAATACTATTCATACCCAAACATAATAGGTTGGTTATATCAGTTGTATTTAAATAATAATATTTTAATATTATATCATGGTTCATTTAAACATAGTGTTAAGTGTAATGAAAGATGAAAGAGAAATAAAATTTATTTAAAGATATGTATATTCTAAATTCATGAGGATTTACATTATACCCCCATAAATAAATTACATTCTATCAATTATAACTTGTGCTTGGTAATCAGGGGTTTGACATTCGAAAATT
Organism: Viscum album; assembly: GCA_963277665.1. NCBI lineage: Eukaryota > Viridiplantae > Streptophyta > Magnoliopsida > Santalales > Viscaceae > Viscum > Viscum album. The sequence goes on from OY728147.1 coordinate 893,566,244, forward strand.
CATTTTTGGAAAACCTACATTGAAAAAGGGTTAATTAATCATCCACTTAAAAGTGGGAAAGATAAATAAAAAGTTTAACTGAAGTAATACATAACTATGGTTTCAAGTTGGAAAAAATTGGTGGCAATTTTAAATATGGAGATATAATAAAATGATAAATAATTATTGAGAGTGGTAGAGATCATTGATCATAAAAAATTCAATAATCAAGAGAAATTCAACAATCACAAAAGAATAAATCTATAACGAATTAAAATACCATTGATTCATAGAATATGAAGGTAATAGGATTACAATTTTTCTTCCAGTTCCTTTTCCTAGATACGATGGATTATTTTTCTATCATGATAGATAACACAATAAAATATACTTACATGATATCTTTTTATTTTATAAACACAATTTCATCCTTATATGTTCTTAGAACAATTTCCACATTACCTACTACTCTAATGAAATTAACATAAAATATTATTTTTTAGTCCTAAAGAATTAAAATTAACATTTAAAAGATCATATGATCCATAAAAGAGTAATAATATATTCCTCTAATCGTTGTTAAAAAATGTTTAACAAAAAGTAATATAATAGTGAAAATGAATATGAATATATTAATCTCCAAACTTCAATAAGTAAAATTTTAACATAGATCATTACATAAATTAATAACCTTGTCTCCTAAATAAACTCAGTAACCTCAACATTAATAAAGGGTTTATGTTCTAAGGTTATCTCATAACCTTTCAAGTTACATCTGTAATAATGTAATAACATTCTTGCCAAATAATCCTTTATGTTAAAACTAAATCTGATATACATCTCAAACCAATAAAAAATTTACCAAAATAAACATAATATTTATCCACCTAAACATTTATTAAAAAACAATTTCATACTAACCAATACATCATTTAGGATAGTAGTACGCTATGAAACCTTATAGTACATCATTTGTGGTTTCAAGCCCCACAACCTAGAAGGATGCGATGGGTTGTCACCCGACTTGTAGGTTATAATTTTTCTAAAACTATGGAAGAAATTATGTGATAACCGTATTAATAATTCATAATTTTACTACAACATTCTCATGAATACGATGATCACATTCAAAAATATGAAAGGCATCAAATAATTTTTTTTAACCACACAATTTTTATATACAACTCATTCTTTTCTGATAAATAATCCCATTACCTAAACATCAACCATATATCCAAGATTATCTTTTCCCTAATTATGTGTATTTTTATAGAATATCAACTTGCCATTAAATCACCTGTTTGGACATTAGTACCATTCAACATATTCTTGAAAATCCTTAATAAAAACATCAATTGAATAATACATATACATATATTTCATGATTCATATAATTCTTGAATTTTAGTACATAAACATTTCAATCATTATAAATTATTATTAAGCCATTAACTATGATTTATCAACTTATTATTTAATACCTCCTTACATTCATATGTCTTTTGTAGTCTCTTCATTATTAACAGAAAAAAATTTACTCATAAAACCTTGTTAATCTCCTTCTTGAGCTTTCCCCCTAAGACATCTATTTTATAATGCCCATACATTCCACCTTAAAAACATTCAACCATTTATGATTCCTTAGTAAGATCATTATTCTCATCCATTAAATTAACTAAACTTTTAATTTTTCCTCATAAATTACCTAATCTCCACCATTCTTATCTATACATAAAACATATTCTCATTTCTTTGATACATTTCATTAAGACCATCTTCCCATATTCTCGACAAATAGGAAACTAAATTTTATTTAATCTATAGTCTTCACCATCTGAACACTGATTGAACTCCATAATTTTCTTCTTTAATGAGTTTGAGAGTTAGTTAATGTGTAATTTTTTAATCATATATCACGATAAATAATTAGGAATAATAACAAAAGCCTTTACTCCTGTCATCATCCCATTTTGTTTCTCACCAACTAATTTTCTATCACATTCATCATTATCCCAGTTCCTTATTGTTCCTAATATTTTATAAATCTATAAAGTACAACATGAACAATAATATTTATAGTGGGAAACAACATAATCATGAATAATTATTTATACAATGTCTAAATCAAATCACCTTCATTTCATTCTTAGACACCTTAGGTTTAACCTAGGTCATCTATGATCACCATATATTCAAATCCTTCATATTTTTTTATAAAGAGTTTTTGAATTTATAATGAATATTCCCTAGGAGTTTTAAACTAGGTACGCAGTAAGGCCTATCATCATATACTAGGTAATTATTTATTCATACTTGACACACCTTTTTTGGAGTTATTACCCCTAGGTATATATTTTCCAAAACTAAGTCCATTTTTTGTATCCAAACAAGGATAAAATTTCTTGTAAAATACTCTCTCTATACATTCACAAGATTATAGGATATTTTTTCTACACTTAGTATTATCCTTAAATTTATACATAGGGTTCTCACAATAGTTTTCTCATCCTATTTTCCAAAGGTTAACTAAACCTATACTCTGATACCGACTATATTAACCCATTCCTTTTACACATATTATTACAAGATTTTTAATCATAAATATCCAACAACTACAATCCCAAATATTGTGAGGCCCAGTGTATTTGGAATACTAGGATCATAATACCATAATTGAAACTAAAACACGACATCCTTATTTTTTTCCTCTTTTCCATAGTGAGATCCTAAATCCATTTTAGCTCCTAAAACTACATAGAATATCATGGGGGATATATAGAAGAAATGGTTGACCTAGAAATACTATTAAGGGAATAAACATGATATGGAAAAATTAACATGTGAGTCATATGTAACGTCCCGGGTTAGGGTACCGCCCAAAGGTGCCCCAAACCCAGTTGGTCACATAACATCAAGCACATTTCCCAAAATTCCAAAGGCTACCATCTTGCAGTGAGGGCCAAGGTGTGATATTGGGGAAACTATTCCCTCATTGGCAGAGTTTACACAGTGGAAAACAAATAGTAAATAATAACGGATGCAGTAATACCATACAACAGAAGTAAATAGCATAAGACTAATAGTAAATCCAATAAAGGCACAATATATGTATATATGATTTATGGAATATGTATATAATAAAAACATACAAACAAGTCACAATACTGAAAATCAACATAGAAACCAAAGTACAAAAGAAAAAAGAAAACTCCAACAGCATCGCAAGACTTAACTTGGTCCCATTCTCTCTAGATCCAACAACAATCAAGTACCTGATGAAGATGGAGACTTTCCCTTATTTATACCAACAATCATATAATCTGTTTGGGTCCAAATACATGACCCAAATAGGGTGTGAGACAAATCTTAGTAGCGAAAAGTAAAAAATCCTACCATTTTCAATAACATTCATTTATATTTAACAATTATTCAATCTGTTGAATCATGTAACCCCAAGATCTAGCCTAAGCTCTGTATCCCCTACGTACGTAACAAAATATATGTCCCAGAAGACCATCTAAATAATCATGTAAGATGTGTCCAAGATTGTTCTTGAGGCTCTGACCCCAAACTTTAAAAAAAATTCAATTATTCAATAACAACCCTTAGGGAATGTTCTCATAGGTTAATCCCCCTGGTCTACCATAAAAACAATTTCTTTAATAACGACCCTCTAGGATGATCTCACGGTTCAACCCCTTTGGTCTAACTTAGAACTAATCATTTACAAATGACCTCCTAGGAAGCTCTCATGGTAAATACCCCTTGGTCAACATAGCATCAATGATTTAAAAACAACCACCTAGGCAGCTCTCAAGCTCTAAACCCTCAGGTCAGTGAACACCTAGAAGCTCTCACAGTCAATAACCTAGGTCAACATAATACTAAAACATACATAAATGACCCTACCTTGGGAAGCTCTCATAGTCAAATTACCCTTTGTCAAACTTCCACAATGCATATCATAGAAACCCCATATAATCAGTAACTCTATCCTAACAAAAACAATTCATGGAAAACAAGGCAAGCCTAATAGGGATTCTTGACCAAATGGCCATGAACAATCAAATAAGGGAAATTCACTCACATGGAGTCCCATAAACAAGGTATCTAACATTATGCAAGCAACTACCCTTTATAAATCATCCAAACCATAACATGTAATAAATAAGGTTTAATTTCAAAACACACAATACCCCAAATGTGGGTATACATCACTTTTATCACATATAATCCAAATACGAACAAAAAAATGCACAAACCACCTACCTCAATGTATCACGATCGATATCCTTGAACGTCGACCCCTGAATCATCCTAAATCAGTGTAGATCTACAAAAAGGTGAAAACATTTAAAACATAAATAACCCGGAAGATAGGAAGAATTGTGAAGAAAGGATATAAGGGTTTTGAGAAATAATAGGCGGGATTCCAACGCACCTGATGAAATTTCAATCAGAGCTCAGACAGAGAATCAGGAGGGGTTTGAAGTTCATTGGTCATTTGTCACTCTCCTATACAAACCACCAGGAGAATAAGAGAGTTTCGTACATGAGATGTGACCCCACTATGACATATCAATTAAAAAGAAAACTACACGACATTTTCATTAAATGTACACATCGTGTAGTAGCCTTAACCAGCCCCCAACTTAAGCGGTCTGCCAGGTCATCACACATCCATGTACTCGGCCATTACACGGCTAGTACACGACTGTACGCGACAACAGTGTAAACGGTTTGTACTCATAAGTACATGGTGTGTACTTAAAAAAACTCCATTTCTTCCTTTTCATAAAAAACAACTTGAAATCAATATTCATAGATGAAATGAAGATTCACGTTCTTACAAACTTCTCTCCTTAAATAAATTCATCCCCGAATTTCCCTTCTAAGGTTGGTGAAGAAGAAATTGAAAACAACTCTGGCCACTATGATCATACGTTGACCACCCTCTTCCAAGTCTCATCCTGTACTCACCCATACTACCATAACACCCGTACCAAAGGAACAGACCAGCCACAAATAACCTTTTGGATGCGATCCACAATCTAAATAGGGTGCTCCTCAAAGGATACATCCACCTCTAACTCAACCTCCTTGGGTTAAAAAACATGATATGGGTATGAAAAGTAACACCGTAGTTGAGAAACATGGAAGATGTTGTGCATAGTCTAGTACCTCTGAGGTAACTACAACTAATAGGAAACTAGCCCAAATCTCTCGAAAACCTCAAAAGGCCAAACGTATATCGGTGAAAGATTCCCCTGTATCATAATCCTCCTATGTTCTAACCTCGGTGTGAAATGTAAGAAAACATGAACTATGACCTCAAACTCTAGAGGTAATCTCCATAAAGCATCATAATATTTCTGGCGATATTGTGTAGTATACATCCTCTTCCGAATCAACTCCACCTGATCTGTGGTCTCTTGTAAAAGATAAGGTCCCATCAAGTCGCCTCTCCTGGTTCCAGCCAACATAGGGGTGATCAGAATGACCTACTGAAAAAAGCATCATAAAGTGCCATCTGAATCATTTCTGGAAAAATATTATTGTAGGAAAAATCCACTAGAGGCATGTTTATCTCCCAAGAGCTCTTAAAATCTAGGATACATGCTCAAAGATTTTCCTCCAAAACCTGAATCATGATCTCGGGCTGGACATCTATCTGGGGATGGTAAGCTGTACTCATAAGTACTTGTGTACCCAAATCCCTCTGTAGTCCCTTCCAGAAATGAGAAGTAAAATGAGAACCCCTTTCTGAAAAAAAATAGAGTGCAGAACCCCATGTAAACATACAATCTATCAGATGTATAACCTTCCAAGCACTTAAACAATGAAAGCTTCTTTGATCAGTAAGAAGTGAACAACCTTCATGAGCCCATCGATAACAACCCAAACTTCATCATTCCCATATGGCGACCTTGGTAAACCTTTCATGAAATCCATCGTGACATCATTCAACTTCCACCCAATAATGGGTTACTACTGTAAAAGCCCTGCCAGTCACTGATGCTCTGCCTTCACCTGATGATAAGTGGAACATCTCATAACAAAACTAACTACATCCATCTTCATACCTGGCCACCAATACTAATGATGTAAATATTGATACATCTTGGTGACACCAGGATGAACTGTCCATACAGAGGCATGTAAATATCACAGTAGGTCCTCCCATATGTCTGTTGAAACCCATACACACCCATGAAAACACAATACCTCATCATCTCCTATGGCCCACCCAAGAGTAGTTTCTTCGCCTGACACACTCTCCCATAGGACTAGGCCTTCATAATCTAATAACTTCCTCTTTCTCACTCGATCTAGTAGAGTTGAGGTAACAACTATAGAAGAAAGAAACATCATCCCCATTATGTCATGCACCTCTAAATGCATCTTAGAGAATAGAGCCATAAGATTCCACTCATTACTAGCCTCCTAAACAACTTATATCTGAGTCCTCCTGCTCAAAACATTTGCCAATGCATTGTCTTTCCATGGTGTGTAGGCAAGATCAAAGTCAAAATACTAAAGGTAATTAACCCAACTTCACTATATCAAATTTAGATCATGATGAGTAAAGATATACTCGAGGCTTTTGTGGTCAGTGTATACCACAAAATTCTCTCCCAAAAGATAATGTCTCTAACACCGCACAGTATGCACATCTACAGCTAACTTGAGATCATGCATCGGGTAGTTCCTCTAATGTGGACTCAACTACCAAGACCCATACACAATGAATCATTCCCCGTGTATAAGCACTACACCCAGCTCGATACCTGATGCATCATAGTAAACAATGTAACTCTTTCCCGACTCCTACAAAATCAGTATCAGTGCTGAAGTCAATCTCTCTTTCAGCTCTATAAAGGACAAATCATAGGAAACCATCCACAAGTACTTTTCACCCTTCTTAGTCAGGCCTATCTGTGGTGCTGTTAAGTGTGAAAAGTCCTAAATAAAGAATCTATAGTAACCAAACAGCCCCAAAAAACTCTGTACCTCAAAGAAATTCTTTGGATGTTCCTAGGAAACTACCTCTCTCACTTTCTCTAGGTCTACTGATATGCCTGCCTCTAAGATGACATTACCCAAGAAGTGAATCTGGTCCATTCAAAAATGGAACATTGAGATATTAGAATATAACTGATTCTCTCTCAGTGTACTCAATATGATCTCAATATGGGTAGCATGGTCATGTCGAGTATGAGAGTAAACCAAGATATATTCCAAGAAGACTACCAAAAAAGAATATAAGTAAGGTTGGAACACTTAGTTCATCAGTTCCATGAAAACTTCCAACGTGTTCGTGAGACCAAACGACATTACCAAATACTCATATAGACCATACCTACTCTGAAAGGCTGTAAGAGGTATATCTAATGGTCTAACATGAAACTGATGATAACCAGATCTCAAGTCAATCTTCAAGAACACCCGAGATCCTCGAAGATGATCAAAGATGTCATCAATCCTCAGCAAGGGATATCGATTCTTGACCGTAAACTAGTTTATCTTCCGATAATCCACAAAAACCTTGAGGGTATTATCCACCTTCTTTTCAAAAAGGATAGGCGAACCCCAAGAAGAAGTACTGGGTTATATGAAACCCTTTTATTGCAACTCCTATAACTATTTCTTGGGCTCCTTTAACTCTGGTGTAGCCATCCTATATGGAGGAATGGACACCGGTGCCACTCCTGGCACAAGGTCAATAGAGAAATATACCTCTTTCTTTATAGGAAAACCTAAAAAGTAACCTAGAAAGACATCTCTGAAATGATCCAATGCTAGAGGAAAATCCTTCTATGAAGTACCCTAGTCTTCCAGATATAAACTAGAAATCTGGGCTATAATTCCTCCCAACCCATGATGCTCGGTTCCAGCTCTGCTCTCCTATACATCCCATTCACCCTTGGATAGAAAATACCCACCCTATAGTGACATGAAACTCACCCTGAAGTAATATCAGTAAACAAAGACCAGATAGAAGACCACCCAATCCATTCTGAGAATGACATCTAAAAATATCATCTCTAAGATATAGAGGTCCCATAAGAAGTGACTCCCACCAACCTCAAGAGGTCACTCCTTGAACTGACGTACACTATCCTTCCAAATCCCCAATGTAGTTTCTGATGTCATAACATCATCAGATGTAAAGATACAGATCTCAAGGATCTCCATAATAACAACAGATACAAAACAATGGGAATACCTTGTATAAAAAGAGCAGAAGCTAAAACACAGGCAACTAGAATAATACCTCTAACCATATAGGGTCTAGTATCCTACTTCTACTGGGTCTGTTCCATCGTAAAAGTCTGACCTGTACCACAGCCCTGCGACCCTACATGGCTACCCTAAGATGATACACCCTGCTATCACTGAAAAACTGTCGTCTGGCTACCATGACCACAACCAACTTCTTTTCCTAAAGAACCACAATTCCCCAACTGATAGGAAACTGGTGGTCCTGCTCCTATACGTAGAGTCATAAAAGATCCCATCTCACTCACTACTGGTGAGAACATACTACAAAAAATGATGAATGTGGCCCATCCCGCCACAATATTGGCACTCGACTTGGTCCTTTGGGCAACGTGGTCTCATATTCCCACTCTTTCCGCACTGGTAACACAACACTAGGCTATCTAAAGAAAAATCTCGTGAAAGCTCTATGTGGTGCTTCCTGCTATCCACAACTAGAAAAAATTCCTATTTCCATGGTTCAAAACCATGGAAATATTCCCCAAAACCATGGCTATAGGCTAGAGACACGGTTTTGGCCAACCGTGGCCACTATCACCATGGCATTAGCCTAAAAAAATGTCGCCACCGAGTTTCGATCCCTACACATCCCCTTTGCATATAAACATTTCTCACCACTACAACACAGAATGCTTCATGTGTGTGTATATATATATATATATATTGATATATATTTATAAAAACTATGGGAATATCCTCAAAACTATTTTGGTAGGTCTTCCCGCCAAATTTTTGTCGGAAATTTTTTTCCTGTGGAAGTGCGGGAACCCTATAGCCATGGTTTTGAAAAACCATGGCTACAGGCCTTCAAAAAAATTGTCTTATATCAATGGTTTTGAAACTGTGGCTATACACCATGAAAAACTTTCCTATAGACATAGTTGTAAAACCATGGCTATAGGCCACAGAATCATGGCTATAGCCACCTATAGCCACAATTTTAAAATCGTGGCTATAGGTACATGGAATTAGCCACTTTTTCTAGTTTTTATCGGTTAAGAGAGTTCCAAAATTGGATGCTAAAATGCCCTGGATCGCAGATCTTAACTCCCTTAGATTGTTCTTGGAAATAAATTCCTGATTTACTATTACAGTCACCGAAGTTAGCATGAAAACATTCACCTATTCTTAGATTTCATACGAGAGACCATCCTCAAACCGTCTAGCCAGTGATAACTCATCACCTCCCAAAAAAGGTTAAAGAAGATGGATCTCTATAAAGAGAGAAGAGTAATCCATCACTGAAAGAGCACCCTTCTCCAAATTCATGAACTCCCAGTCTGAGTTGGCCCACAACGTCTCGAGGTAGAAGTAATCATAGAATGTCCTATGAAATTCTTTCTAAGACATATCCTGATGACGTCCCACCTATGACATAACATCCCACCATATCTTCGAATAATCACATAGCATGCACACTATGATCTTCACCCCCTTCTTAGGAGGCATCTCCAGATGCTCAAATGATAGAAAACATGGTCTCCAACCATGACTCTACAGCCTGTGGTCCTCCATCCCAAGAAAAAGTAGGAGGATGCTGTTGCCGGAACACTAGCTTCAACTCTTCCATAGTCGAAGTAGGATGTGGTGCCCCCTTAAAAGTCCACATCATCCTCATAAATCCTTCATGGAACTATGCATCCGCACCTGTGTTTGGTATAATAGCTGGTGTCAAGACGGGCATGACAAGAGTATCTGCTGGTAGTCCCCAATCTACCATTTCTAGTGTCTGATCATCACTATGCACCTTGTGTACAACCAGAGGGCGTCTCGGTGGCATGAATATGCATGGTTAATCACACACCTCAGTATAATATTATTAAATAATACAATATAAAAGTGAAAAAAATGGAATAGGATAAGGAAAAAAATTCATTTTTTGTAAAAGAGTATTACACGACGTGTAGATTCACTACATGACGTGTTCCTTTAAGCCTTAACCTTGAAATGTACCTCTTCCAACTGGACATGTAATGCCCCATACACATGGCATGTTATTTATGAGACATGATGTTTACTTGAATATCCCATCCTTCCCAGGGACTTATACACAGCTAGAACTACACAGTCCTGATGGTGTAACACTAGATGTGATGTTCATACTAGACATGGGATGTACCATATAAGTTTCATCCACCTGTGTAATTAGTCACATGGACGGATAAATGGTTAATTTAAAAATGGTGTTTATAATCTAGACACATCATGTAAAACCAATGTTTCATCCACCTGTGTCGTTATTCACACAACCAGATACATGTTCTTTTACAGCATAGCGTGTACTCCTAGTACATAGCGTGTTCTACCAAACGTTTATCAACACCGTGTCTCTACTCACACATTCAACCACACCGTCAATAACTACATGGAATATAAAATAGTTTACATCAGGAACTTAAGAAAATCTATTTCTTCTAGAGAAAAAGAACACATGGTGTGTGCTCATAATGTCAAACGTAGTGTTGTCTGGGTTTCTGGACAGTACGCCTCAAAAATCTCTTTGGAACCCCCAAAACATTACAATCTTGGCCAATACATGCCAATTTCAGATTCATGATGGCCCATAGAACCCATTAATCAATGTTTTTAATCCTTATTCATGTCATATATTAACATAATTCAATTAAAGTTCAAACATGATCCACCAAATTCTGATCCAAGAGGGCCCATAACATATTAAGGACCAAAGCTTGGTGTCCATCCAAATGAAACATTAGATATACCAATAACCTATCAAAATAGTAGGTATTTCTATCATGACATCTATCACATCAACATACGTATCTATCACAACATCTATCACAACATCATGCAATCAGTAATGCACCCAAAATGGCATGTCAAGAATACATGACACGTGATCTCTAGCAAGTGCCTATATGATGCATGAGATGGAATAAAATCATTTCATAGGGTTTCAATAGAAATAGAAACACAATGATATCAACCATAATAGCACAAAACAAGTTAATCACCCAGCGGTGAAATCAAATCAACTGTAACAATTGCAAAAACAGAAAAATTGAAATATCCGAGGTAACTTGGTTTTTCTCTATACACGAGATAGCTACTCCCGAGGAAAGCTTATTACCAACTACCTATTACTTATTATCCTAGTATATAGGCTCTAAATATTAAGGTAAAGTAGGAAATAAAACCCTTTGATACCACTTTGTAACGTCTCGGGTCAGGGTGCCGCCCAAAGGTGCCCGAAACCCGCTTGGTCACATAACCTCAAGCGCATTTCCCCAAATTCCAGAGGCTGCTGACTAGTATCAAGGAACAAGGTGTGATATTAGGGAAACTATTACCTCATTGGCATATTATAAATAGTGTAGAAAAACTAGTAAACAATAGTGGAAGCACTAATACCATACAATATAATTAAACAGTGGAATACTGACAGTAAATCCAACCAAGGAACAATATATTTATATATGATTCATTGAATATGTATCTAAAAAAAAGCCAAAAAAGTCACAATGGTGGAAAGTAATACATAAATAAAATTACAAAAGAAACAAGTAAACTCCAATAACATTGCAAGCCCTGACTTGGTCCCATGCTCTCCAGCTCCAACAACAATCAAGTACTTGATGAAGAAGGGGACTTTCCCTTATCTATACCTACAATCATATAAATTGTTTGGGTCTAAAAGCATAACCAAAATAGGGTGTGAGATGAATCCTAGTATACAACCACAAAATGATATGTTCCTAACTATTAGTTAATTTATATAGCATGTAATACAAAGAAATGAATAAATAAACTATGAAGTACTCAAAATTTAACAATCCTACCATTTTCAATTAAATTCATTTATATTCAACAATTACTCAATTCGTTGAATCATGTAACCCCTGGATTTATCCTTATCTCTATATACCCTACGTACATAACAAAACAGATGCCTCAAAATACCATCTAAACAATCAAGTAAGATGGGTCAAAGCTTGTGATTTGTCTTGGCATGCTCATCAAAATAATTTAATTATTCAATAATGACCCTTAGGGAAAGTTCTCATAGGCTAATACCCCTATTCTACCATAAAAATAATTCATTTAATAAGGACCCTCTAGGAAGATCTCATGGTCCAACCCCTTCGGTCTAACTTAGCACTAATAATTTACAGAAAACCACTTGAGCATCTCTCATAGTTAATATCCCTTAGTCAACATAGCATCAATAATTTACAAAAACCACCCAGGAAACTCTCACGGTATAAACCCCAGGTCGGTGACCACTTGGCAGTTCTCATAGTCAATACCCCTTGGTCAACATAACAATAAAACATACATAAATGACCCTACCCCAAGAATCTCTCACAGTTAAATTCCCCTTGGTCAAACTTCCACAATGCATATCACATGCATCCCATATAATTAGTAACTCCATTTTAACAAAAAAAAAGTCATGGAAAACAAGTAAATCCTAACATGCATTCTTGAACAATGACCATAAACAATCAAATAAGGGAAAAGCACCCATGGGGTGTCCCATAAACAAGGTATCTAACCTTATACATGAAACTACCCTTTATCAATCAACTAAACCATAACAAGTAATAAAGAGGGTTTAATTTCAAAGCACGTGATACCATAAACATGGGAATATTACACTTTTAGCATATATCATCCAAATATAAACAATAAAACGCACAAAACACCTACCTCGATGTCTCACGATTGATATCCTTGAATGTTGGCCCCGGAATAAGCCTAGATTAGCACATATCTAAAAAAGGGGAAGAACGTTCAACCTTGAATAACCTAGAAGCGAGATAGAATTAGGAAGAAAGCTTTTGGGGGTATTGATAACTCACCTGCGGGATTCCAATGCAACTAATGATGTCTCAATCGGAGCTCGAATGGAGAATCGAGAGGGGTTTGATGTTCTTCGGTCCATCGTCACTCTCCTGTACAAACCACAAGGAGAAGAAGATAGTTACAGACATGAGACCTGGCCCCGCTATGATATATTAATTAAAAATAAAACTACTTGGCGTGTTTATTAAATGTACATGATATGTAGTAGCTTTAATTGTCCCCTAACTTAATTGGTCTTCCAGGTCATCACAAGACCATGTACTCGGCCATTACGTGACTAGTACACAGCTGTACATGGAAACTGGGTACACGACGTGTACTCAAAAGTACACAATGTGTACTTATAAAAGCCCTATTTCTTCTTTTTCCTAAAAAAAACCCGAAATCAAGATCCATACCTAAAATGAAGATCCGAGTTCTTACATCATTGGTATAACATTATATCATAAAATAGATGCCACAAGAGTAATGACATGGTAGAATAACATAAATAACATGGTATCATAATATTATGGTAGCATAGGAAATTATTAAGCAACTTATTACATGACATAAAAATGAGGCAAGTATAACTATTTAGACAATATCACATGGCAGGAAAAGTCCTATAATGGATTTAGTTTACTCTGTAACCTCATACATAATGTCATATGAGACTAAAAACATTTCCCAATGCATTGAAGCTCTATTTGGGTGCAACCATCATAACATGTTCACGATCCATGTGTTACACATAAGGTAAGTTAATCAAAATTCCTAATATAATAATTACCCATAAAAGGAAAATTAGTTTCATAATCTTATCTCATATCATAGTCAATGTAAATTTCATAAGGGAGGAATTTGAGAAATGAACATAAGGCATGTATTACCAATTTAAAGGAATGGAGAGTAAGATAGGTATACATGTGGGGGACTTATATAATGAATATATAATAATTATATAACATTAAAGGATATTGTTTTTGATGAATATAAATACCTTTAAAAATATTAAAATCAATTTTGTGGAAAGTAAACATTCCACTTTGAAAATCATATTTTAAAAAATAAATTTCAAAAAATATAATGGAAATTAGTTTCTTTGAAAATATCCTTGGAAAATTATAAATTAATATTAAAGTAACATAATTTTTATCAAGGAGGAAAATACCATTCATGATTTATATAATAAAATAAATATTCCATTTATATTTTTAGTAAAAGATAAAAGTACATTTTTTGGGAAATGAAAAGAATATTTTGTTTAAATCATTTTTTAAAAATTGAAACGTGGGTAAAAATAAATTTTAAAAATCATAGGATATTAGTAAAAAAAATTTATATATTTTTAGAAAACATGTATTTATAATAAAAAGGATTTTTGATCTAAGAGAGAAATGAAGTCGGATTTTCATAAAACAAATTATCAATAATTTTAAGTACCAAATAGAGGAAAATTTTACTATTTATTGAATATTTCATGAATGAAAATAGGAGAATAAAGTGAAACCATTTTATTATGAAATGATCAAATATTTTTCTATAACGGAAGTTGAGGCATAAACAATCCTGAATAAAGTGAGATTGACACATAAACCCTTATGACTTTGGTAACTTTTGGATCATAACTCCAAATAATGAATTATAAGAATTGTAACTTAGATTGTAATTAATTATTAATTATTAATGACATAATATGAAATGGGGTAGTATATACACCATTAAAAATATATCAGCTTCATAAAAGAACTTGTGTCTCAACGAAATATGTTTTGAGAAGAAACCCTTACCCCGAGATCGAATCATCACGTGCGTTCCTTATCTTACTTCATAATAAAATTATGATAATTTTTTAATTTATTAAGAATTTTTTTATATTTATTATTCCTTTTTTACCATTTCATATTCAATTACCTAAAAAATTCATTTTAGGTCGGACATTTTAATGATAAACGGGTTATATGTCCAAAATCAATTTCATAAGTTGACTATGATCAAATAGATTATTATCTAATCATATATAGAATTATAATAATTATTTATTTATAATTTTTATAATTAAATTATAATTTTAAAATCAAGCATGAAATATGATTCTGAAAAATGAACTATGTTATAATCATGAAGACGGTAGGTCGTATGTACGCATGAATAACATTTTATTTTTTTGGAAATAATGATTGAAATAAGGAAAGTGTTATTTTATAATTATAGGATGATCATAATATCATAAAAATTATATTTTTTCTTTATATACCCTTATATATACCATTCATGTGATCTAGTAATAAAAAAATCTCATCGCTTCCTGTGGCAGTAGTTCACCGTATACCCGAACAACGTTATCATTTATTCAATTGATGATAAGGTAAGAAACTATATGATATATTTATTTTATATAATGATTAAAATTTTATTAATATAATATATATACATATAAAATCTTTCCTTATTACCTTCCATGTATATGGTATGTGAAAAATGAATCACATCTCTTTGCGAAGAAGTAGTCTGACGTACACACGAGCGACATTATTGTTTTCCCTACAGAATGGAAAGTAAGAAGTTGTATGTGATATTATAATTTTATAATTATAATTATATCATAAATAGATCATATAAACATTAAATACATCATTATATGAATATTTGATAAGTAGTTATGGAAAAATAATTACATCGGTTTGTGGGGTGGTAGTCCTCCATACACATGATCAACAACTTTGGTTCCCATTCGAGGTAGAAGGACATAGATTGAGGTCATTACATAAAATAAAAAATATCAGTATAATTAATATTATTTGGTTATTAAATAATCGTTATTTAATAATATTTGAAGGATTTGGATGAATAAATAAAATAAAATGTTCGTTTAAGGATGTTACCTTTTCTTCAGACAACTTTATCATCTAATGGTTTTCTAGGTTAGATTTATGATAAAACAATTTACAGGATAATTTAAGGTAATTAAGGAATTTATTTTTTAATGAATTTTCTTAACCAATTGGTTTTTTAATTTTTAAGTGGAGAGGAGAGTTGGTGGCCTTTTATAGGTGGAGGATAGGACACATTTGGAAGCTTTTAAAAGAAATACCCACACCCATGTTTTTCTCAAACCAAAAGGCTCAAAAGATGGACCATTTTAGAACTATATAATATATTAGGTCTAAATATTAAAATTATATATTAATTATACAAGTTTGTGGTCATTTTTACCCTTATCATTTTAGTTTAACCCCCAATAAACTCGTTTTTACCTTAACAACGCTAAATAATTTTTAATGTTTTCACTATTCATTATAGTAAAAAATTAATTCAAAATTATTAAATAATATAAATTATTTTGATTCAAAAAATGGAATCCATTTTTTAAAATTCAACTCACATAATTGGTATAATTTAGTTTAAAATTAAACCCATTTTCGTGTAAAAAAAGCTTTTCAAGAAATTTTTTTTTTGGGAAAAGATGATCTCATATTAATTATATGAAAAGTAATAATAATTAATTGAATTTTAATAAATATTTTAAGATATATAAACTATAAATTTAATTTAAATCATTCCAAAATAGGGGTTATTTTTATTATTTTTAAAGGAAAAATATTATGTAATTTAAAAATGTTTTTAGAAAAATGTGTTTTAATGCCTAAAAATAAACTTATAATAAAATCTAGAATAAATATGATTAAAATGTAAATGAATTAATGAAATTTAAATAAAGAAAAATTATTTTATTTAAAAAAAAATATGTTTATAATGGTACTTTAAAATCACATAATTTATTAAAAAAGAATGACAGTTTTAGCAAAAATCTGTATTTTTCACTATTCACTGAAAATGAATATTTTAAAAAAACACAAAACATTTCACCCTAAGTTAGTATAGATATCCATGTTTAGAAAATTATTTTTATAATAAAATAAAATTTCTAAAATTTCCAAAAATTAATTATAATATTTTCTCATAAAAAATAATAGTTATTTTTAAGGAAAACAGATTTTTTTAAGAATAAAATATCCTTATTAAAGTTGAGTGTTTATTTATTAAGAATTTTTAAATAAATTTATAATGATAAGTACCTTTATAAATATTTCATAAATAATTTAATTCTATTTATAATCTCCAATTTAATGTCTAGGTTATACCATTCACGTTTAAGTAATAATATTTTATTATTATATCACAGTTCGTTTAAACTCAGTGTTGCATGTAACAAAAACTGTCAAAGAAATAAAATTTATTTAAAGATAAATATATTCTAAACTCTTGGGGTGTTATATATAATTAATCAAATTAAATTTATGATTTAATAATATCCATATACCTTGAAGGATCAAGTGTAAATGTCATGCACATCATGCAGGTCAAATGACATACTATGTGGTTCCAATATATTCTCAAGCTTTTTATATTAGTTAAAAATAAGAATTTAGGGAATATCTCTTTCAATTTTTTGGTCCCAAAGGATAAATTACATGCTATTATTGAAACCCACCAGATGAATTTGAATAAGAACAAGTGATGAAAAATACACAAAGGATGATTAATATTTTAGTATAAAATCATATAAAATAAAGAAAATCCATTCTCAAATCACCTGACATATTTATGGTCATATGATTAGGTTACATGATCATGTAACATTTAAAACATAATGCATTTACTCTTAGGTTAAAGGATCACCTCAACCAAGAATCTTAATGTGAACAATTTGAGAAATGATATTGATAATGCAACCCTCTTATAGTCATTTATAATTATGTTATTCCCTAAGATATGTGATCATTGGACTCTTAGAGGATCATGTTAATGCCTCAAAAAGGATATCCATGGTAGAATAATTTATAGTCATTGATGGTCATGTGAATTTCTTAGGATATCCCATTGAATGATTCATGAAACCAAATTGGGGATAGGATATTAATGAAGAAACCTATTTATAGTTTCTTTTGATCATACGATGCACTAGATACATGATCGATGACATGATACCATAGTCACAAAAGATTCAAGAGATGATTCTAATTTATATAATCATCCAAAACCACCTGAAAACCGTGTATGTTCCTTGTATACCTTATGAGGAGTCACAAATATTGGAATTCAATGCCTATAAAAACAAAAAATTCTATTAAAAAAATAATAAAACATGAGGAGACTTATATGAAAACACAAAAATAAATAAATGAGAGTTAAGATACATTGAAGTACCCTATTTGGAAATTTGGTAAGTAGCTTTGATGGATAGGAAATTGGAAAAGGGGTAAACATTTACCAACTACATGAACATTTATTCGAGACTCATCCATGTGATCATTTATGCAAGTGAAAATCATTTGATGACCTCTCGATCACACGATCATATCACAAGATCACCTAATAAAATATCAGATACATGATCTCATGACCTCTTTCCATTTATAGGATAATATAACCCCATATACTTTATGTGATCACATGAACCCAACTACTTTATAAAATCACACAACCTCATGATCTTCATGTCATCACTTAATTCCCACCAAAATAAGATCGGTCCTCCTTCAATAAAAATGTTAGCCAAACCTCTTGTGTCTATATTCTCATCCATAAAAAAACTCTATGGAATCAAATTCTTGTTATAAATAGGATATGTTGGACACTGTTATAATACTTGAGACCCATATTCAATATCAAAATTAACTCATATTTATATTTTCATATCCTGTCTATCCATGTGGCTATATTTATTGTGGAGACCATAATTCCCACATGATGTTATCATCAAATACCCCCATATATCTTTCATATTACAATATTCAATGAGAATGCCTATAAATTCTCTTGAGATATATATGTTCTATGGGATCCATATTATTAACCTCCATGAGTCCATAACAATCATGAAATCCTCAATACCATTAGTCATAAACCAGCTATATATGACCTATTATTTCTCACACCGAGTGTGATTCACATGGGCTTAGAGGTTATAGTTTATTGTTTTAAGGATAATTTACTATATAATAAATCCTCATTGTGTGATGTTGAACTAAATGGTTAACGTATTTATCATATAAAGATAAATGAAATAACTTTTTTAATATGGGGACTATGATTCCTATCTTTATATGATACACAGGAAACCTATTTGAGGTTCAATTCCATTTATATGTATAATAATCTTTTCTCATACACTATTGGATAGGGATACACCCACACCATGGGATTCATTCTGATGTGTAAGCCCAATTCATCTTATGATAAAGCTAAATCTGTATAATCTACTCTTATGTCTTGTTTATCACATCAATCATATCTCACATTGCATTATATATCTAAAATATTTTATTCCATTAGAATAGTTAAAATGCCTCCATTACGGGCCTCATTTTTAGGTGTAAGTACTAACCATATCATCTTTTCCTTCAAAGATCCATATTCCCAATAAATCATCTTAGGGAATCCCTCATATGCATAATTCCACCAAGATTCTCTATTTTTTCATTTTTTATGATACATACATATACATAGAATTATATTAAATTTTACGGTATATGTCCTCATTATATTTCGTTAGGCTGAATGACAAAGTCCTTACCGCATGAGTTAAACAACATGGTATAGTCCCATGAAATGACATTAAACCATTTCACTCAAATTACATGGACTTTGATTCATATTTCGATGTGATAAGTTGGATTACTCCCAGAGATTCAAACCCAACATCATCAACCTTCCATTTCTATTCTTGTTAGGTCAAATTTCTCATGAGATCATTTGTTTCATTCCCTTATCTAGATACACTCCAATAAGTCTGTAAGTATCATAAATTATGTCCATATTTCCTATAAACCATTCCCTCAAAATTATATATTCCTAATTGTATCATACAACCACCCATAGGGTGATATTCCTTTTGAGGTCCCATAATATAATTTTAATCTATTCATACTCCTGGTGGGACCCATCTTCATTGGGCTATACTCCTTATGAAACTAACTCATCCAAAATACACCATATTCCCTTATAAATTTACCAAACATGGATTCTCATGAGTAAGTCCCACAACAACCATTTCTATGCATATTTCACTTAGTCATCCTTAACACATGACATTAAGACACATGTATTTATCCTTGTCGTAAGACCTTATAAGGCATTTTGTGTCTCATTATGTGGAACTAAACAATGTCGGTTCTGATTCCTTTCTCAAGGATACATAATAATCCCCTATAAAGGCCTAATATTAACAAAAATAATATATACTATCTACCAAGATGGAAATAAACACTATAGATACACTATGTATCTTTAAAATATATTAACCCATAGAAAAATATCATTAATTAGTAATAAGAAACTAATGGAGAACCTCTAATACATATAAATGATTTCATTGAAGAAGAAACACAGATTCATAAAGATGTTCACATTGATGGGATACCTCTGATATGTACGGATATTGACATAAACATATACCAAATACCTGATTGATAATATTGGTATAACTAGTCTCATATCAATATCTGGGAAAGATACAAAAACGTGAGTTAAATTTATAATAGAGTCTTGAAGAAATAAATAATTCCCCATATAGGGTATGATGAAATCGAACTCCCAACCTCTTGACCAATGTGAGTTTGTAAGAATCATTGATAAGGAATCCCAATGACTGCATGCCTTTAGAAAGTAGGCACATATCTCATCATGGATGTCGGAGATTTTGAATGTTTGCAGTTCCATAAAAACCCCCGATGGAAACCATATGAGATAGAATTAATTAATTGATTAATGGAGTGTGAATCAAAATTTTTCCTTTTAAAAAACCCAGTGTCGAGCAATCCCATCCCAAGTTAAAACAAAAATAACAAACCCAACATGAAAATTTCATTAACAAAAAGAAAATTAGTTGACCACACCTCATGCTATTCTGTTTTTCACATTCTATGAAAAAATGGTGAAACAAACATGAATATTTCATTAAAAAATATTAAATGAGTTTACCACATGTAATTCCATTTTTATTTATGTATTCCCAACAAACAAAAATGGTGAAAACACTATGAATCTATCAAAAAATAATTAGTTTCCAATACCAAGTTAGTTAAGAATGGGTTATTACATGTGATGTCACGCTGATTGGTATTGTTGTTTGTGTTTTATTTTTATTAATAGGTAGCTTTCCCATGATCTATCTATAATACAACGAGATGGCATCCTAATTGACCTGCGTTTTTGGTGCCTTACCTCATATGAGAGTCATGACCCCCAAAAGAAAAAGGAAAATTCCCCATGTTTTGAGTCTTCATTACTAGGTATAGAACATGATAGTAAGGGAGTGTGATCAGCATAGTACCATAAAAACAATTTAGGATATAGGAAAGGGTATCTAGGTTATAAGTCTTGTGAGACTATCTCATCTAAGGAAGGTTGTGGAAAATTCAGTGATACTTGTCACTATCACGGACCTCTTAATGAGAGTATCCCGGGACCATGATAAATATTAACTTACTTATCTTTTAGAGGTGTATTATGGAGTGAACCATGAGTTCACACCAATTTAATATCCATCTAGGAGGGATCCTATTAGACTTCTTCAATAGAATCATATAGTCTTTAGCCCTCAGCTTCTTATTGAGGGTGTTTCTAGTAAGACCCCCACCCATGTAGACCTATGATTCTAAAATATTATTCCAAACATGGTTAGTTGTAGACCATAGGAAGTGAGATAATATCCCTAAATCCCCATAATAATTACACTAATATACTACAATGATGATCAGTGATTAGTCTCATATCCCTATTTACAAACAGAAAGTATGCTAGTATATTCTAGAAGTAGGCAGGGGAAAAAATTCACACCCCAATGCATGAAGCCCATCAACATATCTTGATGTAGAGTAAATTATAGGAGTGGGAACATATTTCCACTTAAATTAAATATTTTTTTGACATATCTTAGTGAATGAGATAGATAATTAAAGTATTCCTACTAAAACGCTTATAAAATTCCTACATATTATAGCAAAAATAGAGCAGATCCACTGGCATATTCCATAAATCATATTTGAATTGGTACATGATCCAATTACAACCACCAAAGTATCATATAGTCATATATAATATGAAAAAATAGCTACTACAAATCAAGTGCACATTTATGATCTTATTTAGGAGGATTTTCATCATATTTTAATAATGGATGAAGAATAAGGTTAGGCACATATCCCTATTATAACTAGGGTTCATCATCTAGATT
This sequence comes from Viscum album, assembly GCA_963277665.1. NCBI lineage: Eukaryota > Viridiplantae > Streptophyta > Magnoliopsida > Santalales > Viscaceae > Viscum > Viscum album. The sequence continues at coordinate 893,588,553 of OY728147.1, forward strand.
TGACAGTCACCTTGGGAATTGGGCATACTCTTATCAAAGAGAGCCTATAAAATATTCCAAGTTAAAACTAGGATTGGGAAAAAAAATTATTCCAATATAGGTTTGCTGATATATCCTAGTAGTCACCTCAGGATAAGACCATATCCCTTCAAATAATTTAGAATATCTCCAACATCTTCCAGTAGCTAAAAGGGGAAAGGAAGATATTCCTACTCCTACAAATGAATGACTATATCAAAATTACTTGGAGGACATATAAGATAATTCACATATCCATTCTCCCATTTTAGAGTTCCGTTAGCATATCTTGGTGGGGAATGAATATCAGAATGTGGAAAATATCCATATCTCAATAAAGGATGACTAACTTTTTTAGATAGCCACCCAAATGAGGGCTCATATTCCTACAAATAGTTTTGAATATTTTCATAATATCCTAGTAGATTTAATTTATTGGAAACATATTCCCATGATATTCAAAGGTATTCAGTAGAATACCTCGATGGATTCCAAGTAATAGGCTCATATACTATCTCAACCCCAAATGGTTGGTCAATATATTTCAATGAAAATGCAAGATGGGGCTCATATTTTTACCATGATTAATTATAGTATCCTTTAATACATAAGGTGCATATCTAGATCATATCAATGATTCACTGACTCATCATATGAAGTAAAAGGCCATAACTTCCATGGAATTCCTCATCACAGTAGTATAAAGATGGATTATAGGGATCTTACCCCAAATATACACTATGGAAAACCTCCACATGGTGATATCTCATATTGAAAAGGATATATTCCCTTTATTAAGAAACCTTTAGAAATAGAGGTTCTAGAAAAATATGTTTATTGGTATATGGATCTCCATTAATTGGCCGCAACACCTCACCTTGGTCAGTAGATGACCTGGAGTGGTGACCACCATCATCGTCTTATATAGGCTGTTGTTGGACTCCTCATGTATTAATCATGTTTTAATGATCACAAATCTCATTAATGTTTACAAATCTCAATAATGATTACAAATATTATTCATGATAAAAAATATCACAACTCTTATTAATCATGTGTATTTATGTTTTAAGTTATCTCATACTTTATAATGGTTAAGATCAATTCATTTTATGAATATTACTGTTTAAGTATGAATATAGTTATTTTCATAAGTACAAGACACAGACACCATGACCACGAGACACCGTGACACAGTAAGCCTGACACCATGAAGAAAGACACTAAGAACAGACACCGTAAGCCAGAAAATCTGTTTGCCTAAGTTCCAGACACAATTATCAAGACACAGTCATCAAGGCACCGTGAATCCAGAAACTATGAGCAAGGCACCGGAAGCCAGAAACCGTAAGTCAGACACCGTGACTCAGACACCATGAGCGAGACACCGTGAACGAGACACCATGAAGGAGACACCGTGAAGGAGACACAGTGAGTGAGACAACATTAAGGAGACACAGTGAAGGAGACACCGTGAAGGAGATACCGTGAAGGAGACATCGTTTTCATAACTACTGTGACACCGTTTCTTAAAATATTTTGTAAATTTTCTATTTAACTTTTTAACTGTCATATTTGACGTCTTTAATTAACTAATATATTTAATGTTTATTTATAGACATAGTACGAGGTACAAGGAATGAAATACATGGAACCTGTCAGCTAAACTTCATACATACAAATATAAAGAGAAGAGTTCCCATGAGCAAGATGTACACAACACAACACAACAACGCAAGAAACGCGAGTGCACTGTACTGAACAGAACACCAAACTTGAGCGCGACCACGAAGAAGAGATTGTAAGATCATCAAAGAAGAAATTGTCTCATACATGCAATCCAACTCTACTGAAGAACACACGAAGTACACTGGGATCAAGAGAACATCTTCACTCATGAAGAACACAAGATGAACCACAACACTATATTTTTCAACAGGAAAACATGAGAAGGACTCAGAAGCATTTCTGTGTTATCCAACGAGTCCAGAGCTGCACTGCTAATCACTAAAGAATTCTAAACTCACATCTACTCTCTCTTAGTTATTCTTTTATTTACTTTCAAGTAGTGTGTGTACTCTGTATATCTTACACACACACTGACTCCTGTGCTGAACTGAAGGATTTAAAAATCCTTACACCAAACTCTTTACTCTTGCTTACCCATGACAACTGTGGAAGAGGTCCCTGTGTGTCCTAGTCATTACTTTTGTTTACCCACAAAAACTGTGTAAGATGTTCTTGAATGTCCTGGACAGTCTATGTACTATTGTTACCACAATCCAGGGTGTGGATCAGAGTTTATTTATATAAACTGCTTGGTGGAAGGTGGTCACCAAGTGGAGTGGATTAGGTCTCGGCTTGAGATTGAACCATTTTATTTATATCCGCTGTGCTATTTTAATTTAGTGTACTCTGTTTTACTGCTTACTGCATATTCCAGAAAATCAATAATTTTACTTTGATATTTAGTCTTTGAAAGAAGTTATATCTAATTTTTATTATTAGAATAACTTCAAATGTAATTTTAATAATACCAATTAAGATTACTGAGAATTAATCAATCTTCTAAGAAGTTATTTAAACAGTCAAACTCTTATAATAGTATAACACTGATTAACTAGGATGTATCTATTTTTGGGGAAATCATTATTTGTAAAACTAATATTCTTTTAAATAGAAATTTTAATAGTTACTGAATTCACCCCTCCACTCTTGAGTTAACTACGCTGACCAACATTTGGTATCAGAGGATTGTGTTATTATCACTTTGTGTGATTTTATTCAACTGTGATTGTAGTTATACTTTAAAGATATTTAAATTTCTGTCAATTCTAAATTTCTAGATCTTTTAATGTAATTTGTTAGTATGGAAAATAGACTGGAAGGTGATGCTACCAACATGCCACCCTTCTTTAATGGTACAAATTATGCCCAGTGGAAACTTAAAATGAAAATTCAATTAGAGAGTATGTGATTTGACATCTGGACTGCTATATAGACTCAATATAAGATTCCAGAAACTGAAAGAACAACTTTATATGAACCTACTAAAATAGCTTACAATAATGATTGTAAAGATATGAATGCCCTATATTGTGCATTAGGAGATGAGGAATTTAATCGCATATCTGCTTGTAAAACTGCCTATGAAATTTGGGATACCTTGTCTGTTTCTCATGAAGGAACAACCAATGTTAAAGAAATGAGATTGAAAACTTATACTATTAAATATGATAATTTTAAAATGAATCATGATGAACCAATCTCTTACATGTATCTTAGGTTCAATTAAATTTTCAACACTATAAGCTCCCTTGGAAAGGCTGTTCCAGCAAAGGATCAAATCATGAGAATACTGAGATGCCTGCTAGACCGATGGAGAGGCACATCTTCCTCAATTATAGAATCTTGTGATATTGGTACTTTACCTATTAAGGAGCTTATTGGTAACATGATGATGTATGAAGAACTTAAGGTGAACAAGGATGACGATGATGAACCAAAGAGGAAGTCAGTGGAATTTAAGTCTACTGCCTCAAAGAGAAAGGACAAGAAGAATGTTCACATACCTACTGAAAGCTCGAGTAGTGATGAGACTGCATCTAACAGTGATGCAGAGATGGATATGATTGCCAAGATATTTAAGAAGTTCTATAGGAATAATAAATTATTCATAAAATCAAACTAAAAAGGTAAATATGACAACAAAGGACACTGGAAGAATGATTGGAAAATTGATGATAAGAGTGACGAAGTTGTCTGTTATGAATGGAAAAGAAAAGGTCACATAAAAGCTGACTGTCGAAAATTAAAGTTGAAGAAGAAATATGACTACAAGGAAAATAAGTATAAGAAGTCTATGAAAGAAACTTGGAGTGCTTCAGAAGATAGTTCAAGTGATTCCGATTCTACTCAGGATGAAATATCTCAGAAAGATAACATGTGTTTTATGACAAACACATCAGAGGTAACACTGGACACTCCTACTTTAAATTCATATTATTCTGGAGTTGATTCTGATTCTGAATCTGAAAACATGTCTAGTGAGGAACTATTTGAATACTGTAACATGCTGGAAAAACCTGTAATGAGATTAAGGACAAATATAAGACCATGAAGAAATAGCATGCTTTGACCAGTTCTGGTAAATCTTCCCTTGATGTAGAAAAAGAAAATAATGCTCAATTACTTAAGGAAAATACTAAACTAAAAATGTCTAATGATAAACTGATAAAGGACCTAGAAAAGTTCAAAAATGTAAAATACACACAAACTCAAATGTTAGGTGAACAAGTGGCACCAAAATATACCACTGGAATAGGCTATCAGCCTGGAAAGAGACAGATCACTAAAACTAAATTTGTTCCTAAATCTAGACAGAATACTGCTAGTTCTTGTTCTAGAAATTCATATCCTTCAACTAGTTATTTACATTTTTATAGAACAAATAAAGTATATCTTTAAAAATCCATTGATTCTGTTAATTATATGAGACCCATAAGACAAATCTAGGTACCTAAAGCTTTTCTTACTAACCTATCTGGACCCAAGAGAATCTGGGTACCAAAATCATTTTCCATCTAAACCTGTTTTGTAGGAAACTTGCTTGAAGAGTTCAAATAAGAAGGTATGGTACTTGGACAGTGGAAGTTCAAGTCATATGAATGGGGATTACACATGCTTAATGAGTTTAATCAAAGTTGATAGAGGTTATGTAACCTTTGGTGATAATTCTAAAGGAAAGGTCATCGGACTAGGACAAATTGGTAACACTAAATCAGTTTTAGTTTCTAGTGTTTTATTTGTTGATGGATTAAAATACAACTTGTTAAGTATTTCTCAGTTATGTGATGATGACTTTAATGTTATGTTTGAAAACGATTCCTGCAATGTTTTTAATTCTAAAAATGCTTTAGTATTTTCTGCCTTGAGAAATTAAAATGTTTATGAAGTTGATTTGAATTCTTTATCCGAACAAAATATTACTTGTTTAAATGCTTTTCATAAAGAGTATTGGCTTTGGCCCAGAATATTAAGACACTGCAATATACATTCACATAGAAAACTTACTAGGAAGAACTTAATTAGAGACTTACCCAAACTTGAGTTTCCAAATGTCAATGTTTGTAATCCCTGTCAAAAGTGAAAACAACACAAAATATCTTTCAAACCAAAGAAAAAAGTTTCTACTTCTCAACCTCTCGAATTGGTTCACATGGATTTGTTTGGACCATCTGGAGTTTCTAGCTTAAATGGGAAGCACTATGTTTATGTTCTAGTAGATGATTTCTCTAGATATACCTGGACCTTCTTCATTGCTCACAAAAGTGAAGCCTGCTCTTATTTTACTAAGTATTTCAAGTCTGTAGAAAATATTAGTGGCCTTAAAATTAAATCTCTAAGAAGTGATCATGGCCGCGAGTTTGAAAATCAAGAGATTGAATCCTTTTGCTCACAAAATGGTTATAATCACAATATCTCTTCCCTTATAACCCCTCAGAAGAATGGTGTTGTAGAAAGAAGAAATAGAACCCTGCAAGAAATAGCTAGAACTATGCTTAGTGAATATGACCTACCTATTTACTTTTGGAATGAAGCTATTAACACAACATGCTACATAATCAATAGAGTATTGATCAGACCAATTCTCAAAAAGACCCCATATGAACTCTAGAATAATAGGAAGCCTAAGGTTAATTACTTTAGAGTTTTTGGCTGTAAAGTATTTATTCTAAACACTAAGGATAATCGTGAAAAATTTTCATCCAAAAGTTATGAAGAAATTTTCCTAGGTTATCCAATATCATGTAAAGGTTATATAGTATACAATAAGATAACTAAATGTGTGGAAGAATAAATCCATATCAAGTTTGATGAAACAGATCCACATGATCCTAGAACCATCCTATAAAATCTGGAGGATGATGTATCAAATCTAAACATCAACTCAAAATCCTCAAATACCTCTGTGAAAGAATCTGTGAAAACTTCTAATTCTGATAATTCTGTGCAATCAGGTCGTAATGAACCTATCTCTGTTGATGAACCAGAATTCACTAGTCCATCCTTTTCTAGAAAGGTTAGAACCCTTAGAAACCATCCCTTATATGCTGTTGTAGGAGACTTAGAGAAAGGAACACAAACTAGAGCTTCTCTTAGAAATCAGGTTGAACATCAAGCCTTCTTATCCCAACTTGAACCTAAAAACAATGATGATTCCATAAAAGATGAATTTTGGGTAATGGATATGCAAGAATAACTCAATCAGTTTTAAAGAAATAAAGTTTGGAAACTTATTGAAAGACCCAATGACACTTTTGTCATAGGAACTAAATGGGTGTTTAGAAATAAGGTAGATGAAGATGGAAATATAGTTAGGAATAAGGCTAGATTAGTTGCACAAGGCTATAGTCAAGAATAAGGAATTGACTATGAGGAGACTTTTGCTCCAGTAGCCAGACTTGAATTCATTGGAATTATACATGCTTATTCTACACATCTGAATTTCAAATAATATCAAATGGATGTTAAGATTGCATTCTTAAATGGGTATATAGCTGAGTATGTTTTTGTTGAAAAACCCCCTGGATTTACAAACCCTCATTTTCCAAATCATATTTTCAAAATATCAAAAGCTTTATATGGTTTAAAACAATCTCCAAGAGCTTGGTATGGCAGATTAAGTACTTTTCTTATTTCCAAAGGTTTTACAAAAGGAATAGCTGATCCTAACCTCTCTATAAAACATATTTCTAATAATGTTTTAGTTGTTCAAATTTATGTAGATGATATTATTTTTGGATCTTCAAAAACTTCATTATGTATTGATTTTTCTAAAATGATGCAAAAAAATTTTGAAATGAGTTTAATGGGTGAACTAAAATTCTTTCTTGGATTTCAAATCTTTCAAAATAATGATGGAATTATTTTGACTCAAAGTAAATACACTAGAGATCTTCTAAAACGTTTTGGATTGGATAACACTAAAAGTAGTGACACTCCCATGAGTACCTCCTGTAAGTTGGATCTTGATGAATATAGAAAATCTATTGATCAAACCACTTATAGAGGAATGATTGGAAGACTACTCTACTTAACTACTAGTCATCCTGACATTATGTTTAGTGTGTGTATGTGTGCTCGTTTTCAAGAAAACCCTAAAGAATCACATTTAAATAATGTACAGAGAATTTTCAAATACCTCAAGAATACACACAATCTAGGAGTGTTCTATCCTAAAGGATAATCATTTGAACTAGTTAGTTATTCTGATGCTGACATTGGTGGCTCTAAGTTAGATAGAAAGAGAACCTCTAGAACATGTCGCTTTTTAGGAAAGTCGCTAGTATCATGGTGTAGTAAGAAACAAAATTATGTTTCATTATCTACTGCAGAAGTTGAATACATAGGTGCTGGTAGTTGTTGTACACAAATTTTGTGGATGAAACACACTTTACTAGATTATGGATATCAATTAAGACATGTACCAATAAATTGTTACAACCCAAGTGCTATTAACATTTAAAAAAAATCCTATTTCACATTCTAGGACAAAACATATTGATGTAAGACATCAATTTTTTAGAGATCATTATAAAAAAGGTGATATCACCTTGGAATTCATTGGTACTGAATATCAACTTGCTGATATATTCACTAAACCATTAAATTCTGATAGAATAGTTTACATCATACATGATCTTGTCATGATCAATCACAAATATATATCTTACTAGTCTTAATTTTCAATATTTTACTATATTTTACTTTACTGTTTTATGTTTATGGTTTCTCGGTTACTGTCTCATATTTACTGTCTCACCATTAGCACTTTCTATTCACGATCTGTCATTTACTGTCTCACTGTGACCGAACAGTTTACTTACTATCTCACTGTGACTGAATAGATCATTCACTGTCTCACCATGACAACCACTGATTGTCTCACTGTAACGACCACTTACCATCGCACCGTAATGACTATTCACGATCTCATCGTGAAAATTATTTATGCTTTTCTTTTAATCTGTATCACGGTAATTCTTTTTTCACCGCTTTTTAATTTCCCGCGTTTTTACTTTTGTGATGTTTGACATTCCCAAATGATAAAAAAAAATTGTTTCACTCGGTTCTTCACTTGGACCTCCTCTCAAACCCTCTCAACCTTGAAACCTTTATCCTTCTCTCTTTCTCGAACCTCCAGTGGATTCCAAGGATGAAGCCTCCATCTTCATCTTCTCCTGAGAAGCGTAGCTCGAAGAAGAATAAAATAACACCAAAGATGGCACCCGAAGGACCCCTAAATCCAAACCTAGTAAACCGTAGTGTTTTACCTGAAAAAGAAATTTTCCCTGAGTGGTTGTTGTCTAGAAAATCTCTAGTTTTAAAAGTTTTAAGAGAACAAGGATGGATCAAATGGTTCTCAAGGAAGGATAGACCCATTTACCCGAGGTTGGTAGCTCAGTTCTATCAGTATGTACAGTTTTCTTTTGATGTTGGTGAAATTTTTGTTGTGAGAAGCTGGATTAATGGCCAAAGATGCTCCTTCTCATTGAGGTTATGGGCTGCATGCATTATGATTCCTCACGAAGGGATCTATGATGATTAATAGAGAGACCCCCCACCTACAACCGCTTTCTTTGACCAGGAAAATTTACTGGAAACCCAAACTGGAAATGGCACCAAGAGAAGGGCTGTAGCTGCTAAACTTGATGGGGAGATAAGGCTGTTGTTCAAATTTTTTCAAAATCTGATCAGTCCGAGGAATGGTGACTTTGCTGTATTAAAGTATCAAGATGTGTTCTTGATCCATCTGATGAATAATGGACACAAAATAAATCTGTGCAAGTATATCATTCACCATATGTGTGAGTTGATCAAGGTCATATCCAATTACACATCTCTGTTCTACTCTAGGCTGATTTCAGCAATGCTTGTTTCCAAAGGAGTAGTTGGACCCAATGAAGTAGTAATTATGGAATATGAATACTATTTATCCAAAGCTACCATCAGGAGGATGAAAATAAACTGGAACCCCTGGAAGAAGGAGTGGGTTGAAGAAAATGATAAGCTCTATGATAAGTTCAATCCTTTAGATTATTCAACATGGCCAAATGACATTACTGATCCTGGTTTGGAACCATATGAAGTTGTTGAGTACTCAGAAGATGAAGAAGAAGAGGAAGAGGTAGCTAAATTACCTCATAGGGAAGAAGTTGTTATTGAGAAATAAAGGACTATTGTTCCTTCAGTATTTCTTGAATAATAACCTCTTCTCCCTAGAGTTGATATCAATCTGGAAACCCAAACTGAGGCTGCAAGAGAATTAATTGTCCCAGAATCTACGCATCAAGCCATGGAAGAGGATATAGTTGGAGAACTCTCTGCTATGCTAGAAATAAGTCTGGAAGTACTCCCTATTGAATATTTAGTTCCTGAGTTCATACCCTCTACTGAAGAGAGGATTAAGATAGCCTTTCAGTTGTATAGATAAGAAATGGATGAGGAAATTAGAGCTGACCCTGTGAATTTAGAACAATCCCCTGAGCCTCTAGGTCCTGAAAAGGAAGCACATGTTCAGGGGGAGGAACCTCAAAATCTTGAGACTGATGAAGCTGAGGCTGAGTCTGTTGAAGCATCTCAACCAACTACGTCATATTATGTGTACACTTAGTATAAATTTTCTATATTTTATGATGTAAGTGAATCTCAGCAGGTTACTGCAACTGGGATTGATCTTTCTTCTTTGTTTCAACTGAAATCAGCCACATACTTTCTTGAACCTGAACCTCAACCTGAGCCTGAACCTATACCACTTCCTGCACCTGCACCTTTACCTAAACAATAATATTTTTTCAGCAAGGATGATTTTCAAGTCTTTGGAGACACTATCTTAGCTGGAGTTGATAAACTTATGTCCTCTCAACCTCGTCTTGTGATGAAACTGAGTCAGGAAGATGCCTCACTGCTTTTAGAAAAGATTATCTGGCACATTCAACCCAAGATGATCAATGATATTCAAGAAGTAAGAGTTGAGAACAATTGGCTCAGTACTAAAGTTTCAACCCTGAATGGTATGGTTGAAAACCTGCAGAAAGAACTGCATTCCAGATCAGAGCCTGCTCCTGCACCTACTCCTGCTTCTCCTGAACCTACTATTTCAAACATTTCTAGAGATATTATGTCCCAGATTCACCCATACATTCTATCCTTTGATGAAAATATTGGAGAAAGGCACAAACGCGTGTTTCAACACATGAGAGATCTTGTGGAGAACCTTAATAAGATCACAGATGAATATACTGGCTATCTTCAAAAGGTCCTGAAATATCTCAAGTCTATGACCATAGTTATCAAACCTTCTCCTTCCTCTGGTCAAACCTATAATCCTTCTTTGGATAGTTCTTTGCTTAGATCTATAGTCCAGTAAGATATTCATAATTCCTTCAGTGGCTTTGATATGGATCATTTATCTGAAGTTGTTAAGAACAGTGATCGAGTTCTTGACCTGGTTCAGATTCACTCAAAGATTTACAATGATGCTCAGCAAGATATCTCTAAGAAAGTGGATTTTTATTTCATCCATATTTTCTCTAAGAATAATATGAACAACTACTTAAAATACCTTGTAGAGAATATTAGAATTACTCCTGTAACCCAAGCCTTCAAAAACCAAGTCAAGAAGCTCACTGAATTTAACATATTGTTGGAAAAGTTCATGGAAAACAAATATGATTTTGAAAAGGCCATGCAGTATGGAGGAGATATTATTGCAAACTTCATTAAAATTATGATACCATATCTTCATCTTAAAAGTACAACAATTTTTGCTCCATCTGCTGCTCCTCTCAGACCTGGATTACCTACTTTCACTTCTGCCTTAGCTTCAACATCCATGTCTGTTGGCCAGGATCTTAATCAGATCAGGCCTATCATTCATGACCAACAACGACCAAGATCTTCTACAACTCCTACTTTGGCTCCCTCAATCGTCGAAGGTCTCCCTTTACCTTCTCTATCTACCACTTCTATGCCTTATTCTACATCAGCAACTTCCCCTATGGATTATTATTCTACTGCTGATAAAGGAAAAGAGAAGGCCCATCCTTGAAGAAGACCAGTGCTTATTACTGTTTGATGGAGATGCCATTGTTTTTTTGTATTTCTACTATATTCTGTATTCTGAACACTTTTAATGACATATGCACTCTTTTACCATTATTCTTTCTACTTTTTGATAATCCCAAAAGGGGGAAAATATGAAATCTATGTTAACATGTGTTATTTTTCTCTGTAGTTTCATTTAATTTACCCTTTACTTGTATATGATTTGTGATCATCAAAAAGGGGGAGATTGTTGGACTTCTAATGTATTAATCATGTTTTAATGATCACAAATATCATTAATGTTTACAAATCTCAATAATGATTACAAATCTTATTCATTATCAAAAATCTCAAAAATCTTATTAATCATGTGTATTTATGTTTCATGTTATCTCATACTTTATAATGGTAAATCTCAATTCATTTTATGCATATTACTATTTAAGTCTGAATATAGTTATTTTCCTAAGTTCAAGACACAGACACCTTGACCAATGAGACACCGTGACCACAAGACACCGTGACACAGTAAGCCCGACACTGTGAAGCAAGACACTAAAAACAGACACGTAAACCAGACAATTTGTTTGCCTAAGTTTTAGTCACAGTTATCAAGACACAGTCATCAAGGCAGTGTGAATCCAGAAACTATGAGCAAGGCACCGGAAGCCAGAAACCATAAGTCAGACATCATGACTCAGACACCGTGAGCGACACACCGTGAAGGATACACCATGAAGGAGACACCATGAGCGAGACACCATGAAGGAGACACAGTGAAGGAGACATCGTGAAGGAGATACCATGAAGGAGACACTGTTTTCATAACTACTGTGACACCGTTTCTTAAACTATTTTTTCATTTTTCTATTTAACTTTTTAACGGTCATATTTGATGTCTTTAATGCACTGACATATTTAATTTTTATTTATAGACATAGTATGTCGTTCGAGTTAAGAAATACATGGAACCTTTAGGCTAAACCTCATACATTCAAAGATAAAGAAAAGAGTGCCCAAGAGAAAGATGTACACAACACAACACAACAATACAAGAAACGTGAGTGCACTGTTCTGAAAAGAACACCAATCTTGAGCGTGACCATGAAGAAGATATTGAAACATCTTCAAAGAAGCAATTTTATCATGCATGAAATCCGAATCTATTGAAGAACACACGAAGTACACTGGGATCAAGAGAACATCTTTACTCGTGAAGAACACAAGCTGAACCACGACACTCTGTTTTTTCAAAAAAAAACAAGAGGACTCAGAAGAATTTCTTTGTTATCCAACCAGTCCAGAGATGGACTGCTAATCACTAGAGCATTATAAACTCATATATACTCTCTCATAGTGATTCTTTTATTTAATTTCGAGCAGTGTGTGTACTCTATATATCTTACACACACTGAATTCTGCACTGAACTAAAGGATTTCAAAATCCTTACACAAAACTCTTTACTATTGTTTACCCATGACAACTGTGGAAGAGGTACCTATGTAGCCTGGTCATTACTTTTTTTACCCTCTAAAACTGTGGAAGAGGTCCCTGTATGACCTGGAAAATCTATGTACTATTGTTACCCCGATCCAGGGTGTGGATCAGAGTTTATTTATATAAACTGCTTGGTGGAAGGTGATCACCAAGTGGAGTGGATTAGGTCTCGGCTTGATACTGAACCACTTGTTTTATATCCGCTGTGCCATTTTAATTTAGTCTACTCTATTTTACTGCTTACTGAATAATCCAGAAAATCACTAATTTTAATTTGATAGTTAGTCTTGGAAAATATTATATCTGATTTGTCTTAGTAGGATAACTTCAAAAGTAATTTTAATAATATCAAATAATATTATTGATAATTAATCATTCTTTAGAGAAGTTGTTTAAACAATCAAACTCTTATAACAATATATCCTTGATTAACTAGGATGTATCTATTTTTGGGGAAATCATTATTTGTAAAACTAATATTCTTTTAAACATAAATTTTTATTTTTACTCAATTCACCCATCTCCTCTTGAGTTAACTACTCCAACCAACAGCTATGAGTCACCATTTGCAGAAAAGAAGCCTCTATGATCTGACCAGTCATGTTTCTCCCCAATAGTACTTTTATTTATGATAACCTAGATGATTTTTAGGAGGAATTCATGCTTTATCTATTCTATAACCTATGGTAAAATCTTCATTAGTGAAAATATATAAACCTCCCTTATCAAAGATATGATGAAAAACTGTAGGAAATAAACAATATTTACTATCAGATAGACCTTGATACTTTCTTCGGGGCTTGGGAACTGAGGATAAAGAGGAAGTATGATAACTTGTGTCATGCTTGTACCCACATCCTACTATCCCTAAGGAAAATAATCATTGAATCCTCATTAGAAATTTATATTTGAGGATGGTGATATCATATATAATTTCAAATTACTTTATCCTTGGGTTAGCAGTCTCTCCTAAATATGATATTTTTCCCTATCATTATTATAGGAGAGTTCATAATTTCCGACAATTCACACTTCAGTTGATCAATCTAAAAAAATCATTATATTTCTAAATCATAATATCACTATAATCATTAAGAGTGAGGAATTAGTAGACTCATAATTTATCCATCCTAAAATATCAATAAGACATCTTAGATTAGAGATCCCAAACTTCATACTATAATGATAATACCGCTAGAAAATTTCTCATGTTTAGAGACGACACTATACCCATCTCATGCTCAAGTGTAAATGCACCAAATCAAAATGATCTGTTTGGTATAGAATATAGATAATATTAAAGAGAAATCACATCCCATAGGGATCTGTATTTTTACCACCTCCTCCACCCTTAGGGTCATTAAATCCTTTGTTATTAAAAAATATATTGGTAGTGGATCCATGTCAACCTCATCCTACTAGGTTGGGGGAATTTTTAATATGACCAAAGCCCCTAGAATCATCAAATTATCATCATGTTCAAGAATTATAGGTTTAAGACCCACATCAACACCATCCCTTTTGGTTAGGAGCATTATTATCATCTAATTTTATAAAATTGGTCTTTTCTAGGCTAGTCAGTGGTTTCCAATAGATAGAACCCCATTTTCTTAAAATAATGCAAAATATAGCCTTGTTATTTAAGTTATGTTAGGAGTATATAGCCAAAAATTCTATTAGTGTCCCTATCGATAGAAAAAAAAACATGGTGAAAACCTAAATTATATATTAAAAACCTCAAAAGGATACAATCGAAGGAATCATATTGATAAAAGGGTTTGAGGGGAAGACCTTGATTTAACCCTCTAAGGGGAAGTAGGTAGTATAGAATCACTCTATTACTCAGATGACAATGATATGATTCATGCTTCCCAATATGCCTCGTTGAACTTCTTCACCATCAATCTGGTATATTATGTAGATCAAGACATGAACACTAAATTATGAAATGGGGGAAAAAATACCACGAGACATGAGTTGTATTGAAACACCATCTAAGGTCATGTGTACTTGGAACTTTGGGAGGAACTGAAACATGGAACCTACAAACAAATATTTAGAACCCCATCAACATCATTCCACTATAGAAAAAGGGGAAAGCCAAGGGTATACCCTACTCACCACCAATAGATCACAAAGACCTCTCCATGGAGGAGATGTAAAAATAGTATGATGTTGAGATATTCAATCTAGGATAGATCAATGAGGAATTAATTAGGGGAAATATTTCAACTGAGTATCACCTCTTGGAAGAAGTGACTACGTCTCCTCCCACTAATCAGGAGGGGGTGAATCTACCTATAAATGTAGAATATAAATACCAGGTTGTATCTAGATCTAGAAAGATAGTCTATTTGAATATTGGGAATTGAGAAAGACTCGGATTACCATCTATTATAAAAGCCACTTCCCCCATATTGGGACATTCACCAAATCCCTACATGAATAGATCGTTAGAAGTTGGTTGATGTCAAATTACCAATTCAAGATTAAATCAATACTCACAATCAAGGGATGACTCAAAACCTGTTGTCCCCAAAATTCCTTAGCATAATTGAGACTCTTACTGTAACACCCCATGCTTCCATGGTACGCTTCTCTTTTATTAATACAGTAGTGTGTGTTGTATGCAACTTCGAGTTCTAACACACCTCGACCAATCAAAGTAGCCGTTATGAATAGTAATACCCACCTTTTGAAATTTTATTAATTTTACCTCTCAAAATGGAATTCATTTTTGGATTTGGAATATCTAAATTATCTTAGGGTGAAATTTTGATACTTTTTGGATAACTTTTATATTTTGATGAATAGTGAAAATTACTAAATTTTAATTAAAAACAACGTTTTTAATAAAAATAATTAATAGTAATAAGTTATGAATTTGAGTGGGTTTAAAGTATATTTAGAATAGATTTTTACCATTTAATAAAATTTTGGTCGTTGAACATAATTTCACAGTAAAACCGGACATAAATAAGTATCAATCTTTTGATAATTATTATATCTTAAAAACACACTTTTTGTTTTGACAGCGGGAATTAATTTTAAATTAATTTCTGCCACTTCTATGTTTTGAATTTGGAAAAATGGATTCCATATTTGGAATCAGGATTTCCAAATTGTGTAAATAGGTAACTTTTATTTTTAGACATTTTGAATAATTACTTCGGTAAATATTTTATTTACCATGGTTAAAGGGTAAATCCTGTAAATAAGGGTTAAACAATAATATTATAATAATACTTAATTACCCTAAAACGTGTCCTAACCTTATTGGTGGATACATATCTGACCATGGGTATCTTTGGGTCGATTTTGGGACCCCATGGAGCCACTTGTAGGTGATAGGAACACTTTATTTTAATTAAGTTAAAATAAATACAAAAATGACATAAGCATATATCTTTTAGAAAAACAATTTTTACATAGGGTTATATAAGTTTTATTTTCGATTATAAATATTAAATTGAAAGATAAAAAAATTTAATACATAATGGTATTTTATTTATAATTTTTAGAAATTAAATAATTTAATTTATTTATGACACAATGGTGATGCAGTAATTACATAATTAAGGAAAAATTAGAATAATTAAAATTATAAATACCTAAATAAATGTAATTTGAGACTTTTTATAAATAAAAATAATTTCTAGGTTAAAATTACATGTTATGATTGATTTAGTTAACTTTTTTATAAGTAATCATTCTGTTATGATTTTTTAAAAAATCAATTATTGAATAGTGTCAAAATTGACATAAAAGAGTTTTTAAAACAAATATTATATTATTAATTGATATTAAATTCCTAAAAATCTAAGGTTCGGCCAAGAGACTTATATCATGATATGTGTACCATTAATGGACCACTTGGGGTTCTCTTGGATGTATATAGAAAGTTTATTAACCACATAATATAAAAATACAAAGAGAAATTATAAAAGTGAAACTAATTAACTAAGAGTTAATACTTAAAGATAAGGTTAATATAGTAATCCAAACCTGTCTAAATCTTATTGGTTGAGTGTTTTTCGACCTATACCCACCTTAAACTTTAAATAATCCACTTTGGAGCCATTATAAACCAAATATGAATTTATTATAAAATAATATTTCTAGCTTTTCCAAAGGTGCCCTCACCCATCTTATAAAAGGGAACTCTCCCTTCTCATTAATTCACACATGAAAAGCCTTTTGGTTCGGCCAAACCCTGCCCAAATACTCTCTTAAATTCCCTAAATTCATCCTAGAGTCCTTACTTTAGTCATAAAGCCAACCTAAGGAGCTCTTTTGGTCAAATCAAAAGGAAGAACCCGAAGAAGAGGTAATGATTTCACCACACTTTTTTATGTTCCTTTCTTCTTCCACTTCTTCTTTCTTTGTCATTACCATTCTAGAAAAATAACTCCATTATATTATATATAAATTTATGTTATTATAAACATGGTACAACCATATTTCAGTACTCTATCCATCCTTTGAATGACATGTCACCATACATGCGTACGTACGGCTTACCGTCTCCACGTCGTGGTGTAATTGTTATTCAAAACATTATTATTTGGATGGGTATAATAATGATGTGTAATTCATGTAAATAATAAATATAACATGATAATGATTCTGTATATATTATATAACATCCTATTAAATATTATTTTAATATCAAAAGAATGAAATTGTCGCTCATGTGTACGTACGGACTACCGTCTCCATGAACGCGATGAGATTCGTTATCCATCGTATCCATTCAAGTATAATTCTCATTTGATGATTAAAAATAGTGTTTAAGGACTTGATATAATTATTTATATGAATAAGATACAACCTATCCATAAAAAACATATCTTATGTAACAAAATATATAAAAGAAAATGAGTGAGTTAACACCCGAAACAACGATAATACTAAGATATTATTAACAAAGCAATGTTAAAAGGTCATATATGATATGATATTAATGTAAATGATTATTTTATAATTCAATAACAATTATTTCACCATTATAAATGAGGCTAACCTACCGTCAACCAAGGAAAAAGTACAATGTAAGGGGTTTCTTATCTCACATTTAAATTCTTGAGATTTCTATTATTCACAACTTATTTATTGCATGTGGTGTGCGTACTGCCCATGTTTGTATTCATTGTGTAATATACTTTAATTCATGTATATTTACATCATCATTGTATGATCCTTATTTCATGGGTGTATGTTTCGTATGTTACCAAATTGGTAATGGAATTACAAATTTCAATTTCCACTCATTCAGCTTTACGCATACTTCATTGATTATTTTATTCCAAGATTATGTGTGGAATAATTATTCATTTTATTATGTCATAATTTCCACTCCCCTTTATGTGGATATACTTTTGATACACATAATAACTCCATTGATAAATTCTCAAGTCATAGGTATGAACTTGATAAGAGTAATTTTTACTCAATATCCATTAGTTGAGTTAAACATCCAATTCATTGGGGTTGTTTTTACAAGAATATGTGTGAATGTACTTTGATTGTTTTACACTGAATATCCAATAATATTAAGTGTATTTATATTTTTCACACATAATTATGTCAATGATTTATCCTTAGCCTAAGGATATGACCTTTATGAGAGATTTCATCTCAATTTACATTCCATTGAGACTCCTTTGTTTTTATATAGAAAATCACTTTTATATGGTGTATATAATGTACTTTGACATAGTATATCATGAATCCATTTATTCTCATGATATTACAATGTTTTTATTACCTAAATTATTTGTATTCAAGTGTCTCTCTTTTGGTTCGTAACTCTAACTAAAATATCATTTTAAAATGTTTTAATGATTTATTATTCTAAATATTTCTCATTAATGTCCATGTTTTAAAAATGGTTTTACGGATTTATTTATATGGACATTAAAGTTTTCAAAAAAAAATTTCTTTTAAAAGATTCAAAGAGGTATGGGACACTTTGATTCAAAAATCTATTTTTAAATGTCTTTTTGACAAATAGTGGGACATTTAAATGATTTCAAGAAAAAGGGGGATATTTCTCTCTAATAGTTTTGATGATTATTTTCACCTATGTCAATATCCTTCATTAATCACAATTGAGGTTAATATGATACAATACAATATTCAATATTGTATCGAATGAGTTATGTTTGATTGTGTATGTGCTATTTTTGTACCATTCATGGTTTGTGGTTAAAGTATTGACATTTCATATGCTAGTTTTAATACGAATCTTTATGTTATGTTGAAACCTGTTCATATGAGAAATGAATTGGACTTAGTAAGTGACGGGTGGATCCCGTTATAGCTCCTCGATGCATCGGCAGGTCTCATGATACAAACTTGTGTCTTGGTACGGGGCCTTGACAAAATCTTAATTGTAGTCTTGGCACGAGGCCTTGGCTACGTGGTTATGATAGTCTGGAATTATGAATTCCATCATTATGATTGTGGTTATTGATATTGAATGTGATTATTCGACTACTAGAATATCTATGTGAATAAGTAAATGGAATTATTTCATTTTAGCTTTTCCATATTATTCTAAAGTTCATCTCTAAAAGAATTTTGTTTTAATTATACATTGCCTTAAGTGTTTATGATTATCTATGAAAGCTTCTGCTATATTGTTATCCTTATTGAGCATCTGAGCTCACCCCTTTCAATGTTTTATTTTTCCCAGGATTGTAAAGAAGTAAATTATGAATGACCTGTAGGGATAGTATGAGGGGATATGAAGACAAGATGTTGTTGTAGTTTTTTTTACCTTATGATGTAATGTAAGAGTAATGAATATATCTAGTGTTTCCAAGGCTACTAAACTAATTGGCCTTTCGAGACATGATATTTCTTGTTATCATGCCAATGTTATGTAATAATGCACCGACTCTGGGTAACTGGGGTCGGGGCATTACAGTTGGTATCAGAGGAAGTTTAGTACAAATCATGGAAGCTAGATTTAGATAAACTCTAATTAGATCACATATCCCTAAGATAGACATTGAGGATTAATATATAAGAACATACTAGAATTTTGTTATTATAGATATTTTGTGAGTTTTCCAAGAAATACATCCCTGTATGGATACGATCAGGTAGAGGTGGCTCTGGCACAGATGCACCTAGTGGTAAAACCCGAAAACAACGCTTTGAGCTAGACTTGAACGGGAACTGGTGCATGACAACGAGCCTTGCTTCACTCTTGGTTACGACACTACCGGGGGATATGATTTGGTAAATTAACAAGATTAGTATGAACCATTATAAAGGGAATAAAAAAATGCCCCTAAGAATATATGTCCAGAAATAGATAGTGGATAACCTAGATTTTAACATAGGGTACCCCAAGTTAGGATACATTGTTCAATTATAAGATTATCCTATTATGTCTAATTTTTTTTACATTCTTATTAGATAAGTATTCAAAAAACATAATTGTATTTTCTTTTTGTTAGTTAAAACATGGAGGGAGCAAGATCACGAACGACTCTTCTCTCTCTTCCTGAAGAACTACTTACAATTATTATCCAGAAGTCATGCGCAGATGATGTTGAAACGTTTTCAAATGTCCAAGTTACATGAAAACAACTTTATGAGATGTCCAATACCTCTAGAATTGCACGATTCTTTCAAGGATCAATAACTGACTATGGGATAATATTGCGCTCTCAACATTCTTACCACGCTAAGCGTGGGAAGTACAATCAGTGTCTTTTTAAATTCTTCACTTTATCTCAAAATTACGATGCACTAAATTATTTTCTAGATGCTGTAGAAGAGGGAGACCTTCGAGCAGCGTATATGTATCAAATTATATATTTATGTCTTTTAGGACATACAAAAACTGATTTAACAGAGCCTTATTTTGAAATATTTGAATATGAATCAGTAATAATTTTTCTAAATAAACATGTAAAAGACGATGTCTCAAAATTATATATAAGAAATACCTATTTTTTCATGATGCATCGATGTTTCCATAGATATAATCCAAGATGGATGAGGTGTTTTTGGGTAAAGGAAGTAGATGATTTTGAAAAATTCTAGAGGTACCATTGTGACACATGAACACATTCTACCAAAAGGAAATTCTTCCTAGTCTCTCCAGAGTTCATGATGTGTTCCACATATCAATAGTGACAAAATACATGCCTGACCCAACGCATGTACTCACCTATGATGAATTAGAACTGGAACCCGATTTATCTTATTGTGAAGATCCTATCAGAATTCTTCATACCAAAGATCAAGTGTTGAGAAACTAGATTACTCGTCTGGTAAAAGTTCTATGGAGAAATAATAAGATGGAAGAGGCAATTTTGGAATCCAAGGAACATATGATGAAGAACCTATGTGGAAATAAATTGATGGTGAAATGTTTAAAAGTGTTAGTACTCTTTATTGATGTGATTACTTTGGAAGAATTTTCTCTTGTATGTGTAACCCTGCAATTTCTTATGTGAAAATGATATTTGAGGAAGAATTATATTCTCTTGTGGATATAGTTATAAATAACCATTTGTTCTTATATGATCATTGGGTTTGAGGAAATTACAAGTTATTATATTTTGGGATGAAAATTCAATGTATGAGATAACATTTGTGGTTAAATTATGTTATGGTTATTTTGAGGAATTTATCTCATTTTGGTAATATTATCAAATATAGTTTTTGAAAAAGGACAACACACAGACCGTGTGACAACCTGTCGCGTCAGACAAAGCTGTGGGAATCGAACCCACAACCAAAGTGCGATTAGAATTTATCGCCTACCGCGGGACTACGTGAAGTCCCTAGTTAGTGTGACTAATTATTATTAGTTAAATGATTTTATTGATAAATAATTAGTTGATTTGGGTTCTTATGTATCATCAAATTAATACCCTTAGTATAGGAAAATGATTTGGTGATTAAGTGATAAGTGTTATTTTAGAAGATGTTCGCTTTTTTGGGAACACTATATGCCTAAGGAAAGTAGAATACTATGGGATTTCATTTGAGGAGTAATGGTGGATTTTTATCTATGTTTTTATTGTGTATTTATAGTAATTTGGGTTATTTATGGAAATTATTAACATATAATAGTGAATATGTGATTAGGTTAATCACTTTTAAGTATGTGACTTTAAGAGTAGTGGATGTCATTTGGAGATACAATTTAACATGGAAGAATAAAATAACCAAATTCTTCTAGGCTTTGGGTTTGAATATTAATTTGGATTATATTGAAGGATTTTAAGGACAATTTTTTATGGAATGGTATTTATTTAACTTTGGGGTATTGATTTTAGAAATTAAGATTAATGTATATTTCTCTAAAGGAATATCCTTTTTGGGGATCATCAGATCTTGTACTAACCATTTTGGTTTTGATTAATCTCTAAAGACAATGTAAATATATAGTTTATCCTTCGTGGATCATGTGATTCTATAGAAGTTTCTTCTAGATCTTCTAGTGTGACCAAGTCTTCTTCAATACTCATCGTTTAAAAAAATGACTTAGTGGTGGAAATTTATTAAATAATGAAACTCTACATAAAAAGTAAATATATATCTTTATTTTCTTAGTCAATCCCCGAAATTAATTCCTCATCTTTATGTAATGTAACTTAAAACAAAAAAAATGTTGTCTGTTTATTTTTCCTACTGGGAAACTAATGATCATTTCTCCCATCACAAGTTTGTGATTTTCTTATTGTTAACTTTCTCCTGATCATGTTTTCTATCCCTCTCCATCATAAGTTGACAATTATTTTATCGTCCATATACATGTTTTTCTATATGGAATCCTAGTATAGGTTATCTCGGGTGACATTTTTACTTCTCTCTCTTTCTTTTAAAGTGATAGTTTTATTGAATCTTTTTCCAATGTATGGATTTCCATTATATTCCAAAGCCCAATTTTAAAAATTGCGAGTATGCTATTTATTTAAGTAGGGGAGAATGTAACACCCCAAGCTTTCACAGTATTCTTCTCTTTTATTAATACAGTAGCGTGTGTTGTACGCAACTTCGAGTTCTAACACACCTCGACCAATCAAAGTAGCCGTTATGAATAGTAATACCCACTTTTTGAAATTTTATAAATTTTATCTCTCAAAATGGACTTCATTTTTGGACTCAGAATATATAAATTATCCTAGGGTGAAATTTTGGTACTTTTCAGATAACTTTTATATTTTGATGAATAGTGAAAATTACTAAATTTTAATTAAAAACAACATCTTTAATAAAAATAATTAATAGTGTTAAATTATGAATTTGAGTGGTTTTAAAGTATATATGGAATATATATTTACCATTTAATACAATTTTGGCCATTGGACATAATTTCACAATTAAACCGGACATAAACAAGTATCAATCTTTTGATAGTTATTATATCTTAAAAACACACTTTTTGTTTTGACAGCGGGAAATAATTTTAAATTAATTTCTGCCACTTCTGTGTTTTGAATTTGAAAAAATGGATTAAATATTTTGAATCAGGATTTAAAAATTGTGTAAATAGGTAAATTTTATTTTTAGACATTTTGAATAATTACTTCGGTAAATATTTTATTTACCATGGTTAAAGGGTAAATCTGGTAAATAAGGGTTAAAAAATAATATTATAATAATACTAAATTACCCTAAAACGTGTCCTAACCTTATTGGTTGATACATGTCTGACCATGGGAATCTTTGGGTCGATTTTGGGACCCCATGGAGCCACTTGTAGGTGATAGGGACACTTTATTTTAATTAAGATAAAATAAATACAAAAATGACATAAGCATATATCTTTTAGAAAAACAATTTTTAAAAAGGGTTATATATGTTTCATTTTCAACTATAAATATTCATTAGAAAGCTAAAATGATTTCATAAATAATGGTATTTTATTTATAAATTTTTGTCATTAAATAAATTAATTTATTTATGACACAATGGTGATGTATTAATTATCTAATTAATGAAAAATTAGAATAATTGATATTATAAATACCCAAATAAATGTAATTTTAGATGTTTTATAGATTCAAATAATTTTATTTGTTAATATTACATGTTAGGATTGATTTAATTTACTTTTTTCGAAGTAATAATTATGTTATGAGTTTTACAAAAATCAATTATTGAATAGTGTCAAAATTGACATAAAAGAGTTTTTAAAATAAATATTATATTATTAATTGATATTAAATTCCTAAAAATCTAAGGTTCATCCAAGAGACTTATATCCTAATATTTGTATCATTAATGGACCACTTGGGGCCTCTTGGATGTATATAGTACGTTTATTAACCATATAATATAAAAATACAAAGAGACATTGTAAAAGTGAAACTAATTAACTAAGAGTTAATACTTAAAGATAAGGTTAATATAGTAACCCAAAACTGTCTAAATCCTATTGGTTGAGTGGTTTTAGACCTATCCCCACCTTAAACTTTAAATAATCCACTTTTTTGCTATTAGAAACCGAATATGAATTTAATATAAAATAATATTTCTATCTTTTCCAAAGGTGCCCCTCACCCCTTTTATAAAAGGGAACTCCACCTTCTCAATAATTTACACCTTCAAAGCCTTTTGGTTCCGCCAAACCCTGCCCAAATACTCTCTAAACTTCCCTCAATTCATCCTAGAGTCCTTCCTTTAGTCATAAATCCAACCTAAGGAGCCCTTTTGATCAAATCAAAAGGAAGAACCTGAAGAAGAGGTAATGATTTCACCACCCTTTTTCAAGTTCTTTTCTTCTTCCACTTCTTCTTTATTTGTTATTACCATTATAAAATAATAACTATAGTATATTATATATTCTTTTATGTTATTATAAACATGATACAACCATATTTCAGTATTCTATCCATCCTTTGAATGACATGTCACCATACGTGCGTACGTACGACTTACCGTCTCCACGTCGTGGTGTAATTGTTATTCAAAACATTATTACTTGGATGGGTATAATAATGATGTTTAATTCATGTAAATAATAAATATAAAATGACAATGATTCTGTATATATGATATAACATCCAATTAAATATTATTTTAATATCAAAAGATTGATATTGTCGCTCGTGCGTACGTACGGACTACCGTCTCCACGAACGTGATGAGATTCATTTTCCATCGTATCCATTAAAGTATAATTACCATTTGATGATAAAAATAGTGTTTAAGGACATGATATAATTATTTATATGAATAAGAAACATCCTATCCATAACAAACACAGCTTATGTAACAAAACATATAAAAGAAAATGAGTAAGTTAACACCCGAAACAACGATAATACTAAGATATTATTAACAAAGCAATGTTAAAATATCATATATGATATAATATTAATGTAAATTATTATTTTATAATTCAATAATAAATATTTCACTATTATACATGAGGTTAACCTACCTTCAACCAAGGAAAAATTACAATGTAAGGGGTTTCTTATCTCACTTTTAAATCCGTGAGATTTCTATTATTCACCGCTTATTTATTGCATGTGATGTGTGTAATGCCCATGTTTGTATTCATTGTGTAATATAATTTAATTAATGTATATTTAAATCATCATTTTATGATCCTTATTTCATGGGTGTATGTTTTGTATGTTACCAAATTGGTAAGGAAATTACAAATTTCAATTTCCACTCATTCAGCTTTACGCATACTTCATTGATTATTTTACTCCAAGATTATGTGTGGAATCATTATTAATTTGATTATGTCATAATTTCCACTCCCATTTATGTGGATATACTTTTGATACACATAATCACTCAATTGATAAATTCTCAATTCATCAGTATGAACTTGATAACAGTAATTTTTACTCAATCTCCATTTGTTGAGTTAAAAATCCAATTCATTGGGGTTGTTTTTACAAGAATATATGTGAATGTCAATTGATTGTTCTACACTGAATATCCAATCATATTAAGTTTATTTATATTTTTCACTCATAATTATGTCGTTGATTTATCCTTAGCCTAAGGATATGACCTTTATGAGATATTTCATCTCAATTTACATTCCATTGAGACTCCTTTGTTTTTATACACCAAATCACTTTTATATGGTGTATATAATGTACTTTGACATAGTATATCATGAATCCATTTATTCTCATGATATTACAAATTTTTTATTACATAATTTATTTGTATTCAAGTGTCTCTCTTTTGGTTGGGGACTCTAACTAAAATATCATTTTAAAATGTTTTAATCGTTTATTATTCTAAATCTTTCTCATTAATGTCCATGTTTTAAAAATGGTTTTACAGATTTATTTATATGGAAATTAAAGTTTTCAAATCAAAATTTCTTTTAAAAGTTTCAAAGTGGTATGGTACACTTTGATTCAAAAATCTATTTTTAAATGTCTTCTTATCAAATAGTGTGACTTTTAAATGATTTCAAGAAAAGGGGGATATTTCTCTCTAATAGTTTTGATGATTATTTTCAACTATGTAAATATCCTTCATTATTCTCGATTGAGATTAATCTGATACAATACAATCTTCCATATTGTATAAAATGAGTTATTTTTGATTGTGGATGTGCTATTTTTATACCATTCATGGTTTGTGGTTAAAGTATTGACATTTCTTATGCTAGTTTTAATACGAATATTTATGTTATGTTGAAACCTGTTCATATGAGGAATGCATTGGACTTAGTAAGTGATGGGTGGAGCCTGATATAGCTCATCAAGTCATCGGTAGGTCTCATGAGACAAACTAGTGTCTTGGCACGAGGCCTTGACAAAATCTTATTTGTAGTCTTGGCACGAGGCCTTGGATACGTGGTTATGATAGTCTGGCATTATGCATTCCATCATTATGAAAGTGGTTATTGATATTGGATGTGATTATTCGACTAGTAGAATATCCATGTGAATAAGTAAATGGCATTATTTCATTTCATCTTTTCTATATTATGCTAAAGTTCATGTTTAAAAGGATTTTTTTAATTATACATTGCCTTATGTGTTCATGCTTATATATGAAAGCTTCTGCGATATTGTTATCCTTTCTGAGCATCTGAGGTCACCCGTTTCAATGTTTTATTTTTCCCAGGATTGTGAAGAAGTAAATTATGAATGACCTGCAGGGATAGTATGAGGGGATATGAAGACAAGATTTTGTTGTAGTTTTTTTACCTTATGATGTAATGTATGAGAAATGAATATATCTAGTGTTTCCAAGGATACTAAACTAATCGTTATTTCGAGACTTGACCTTTCTTGTGATCATGCCAATGTTATGCAATAATGCACCGACTCTGGGTAACTGGGGTCAGGGCGTTACAGTTGTTATCAGAGAAAGTTTAGTACAAACCTTCGAAGCTAGATTTAGATAAACTTTGATTAGATCGCATAGCCCTAAGATAGACTTTGAGGATTAGTATAGAATAACATACTAGAATTTTGGTATTATAGATATTTTGTGAGTTTTCCAAGCAATACATCCCTGTCTAGATACGAGCAGGTAAAGGCGGCTCTGGCATATATGTACCTAGGGGTAAAACCCGAAAACACCGCTTTGAGCTGGACTCGAACGGGAATTGGTGGACAACAACGGGCCTTACTGCGCTCTTGGTTACGACACTCCTGGGGGATATGATTTGGTAAATTCACAAGATTAGTATGAACCATTATAAAGGGAATTAAAAAATTCCGCTAAGAATATATGTCGGGAAATAGATAGTGGTTAACCTAGATTTTAACATAGGGTACCCCAAGATAGGATATATTGTTCAATTAAAATATTATCCTATTATGTCTATTTTTTTACATTCTTATTAGATAAGTATTAAAAAACCATATTTGTATTTTCTTTTTGTTAGTTAAAATATGGAGGGAGCAAGATCACGAACAACTCTTCTCTCTCTTCCTGAAGAACTACTTACAATTATTATCCAGAAGTCATGTGCAGATGATGTTGAAACTTTTTCAAATGTCCAAGTTACATGCAAACAACTTTATGAGACATCCAATACCTCTAGAATTGCACGATTATTTCAAGGATCAAGAACCGACTATGGGATAATATTGCACTCTCAATTTTCTTACCATGATAATCATGGGAAGTACCATCAGGTTCTTTTCAAATTTTTCACATTATATCAAAATTACGATGCACTAAATGATTTTCTAGATTCTGCAGAAGAGGGAGACCTTAGAGCAGCCTATATGTATCAAATTATATATTTATGTCTTTTGGGACATACAAAAACTGATTTACCAAAGCCTTATTTTGAAATATTTGAAGATGAATCAGTAATAATTTTTCTAAATAAACATGTTAAAGACGATGTCTCAAAATTATATATAAGAAATACCTATTTTTTCATGATGCATCGATGTTTCCATCGATATAATCCATGATGTATGAGGTGTTTTGGGTAAAGGAAGTAGATGATTTTGAAAAATTCCTGAGGTACCATTGTTACACATGAACACATTCTACCAAAAGTCAATTCTGCCTAGTCTCTCCAGAGATCATGATGTGTTCCACATATCAATAGTGACAAAATACATGCCTGACCCAATGCATGTACTCACCTATGAAGAATTAGAACTGGAACCTGATATATCTTATTGTGAAGAGCCAATCAGAAATCTTCATACCAAAGATCAAGTGTTGAGAAACAGGATTACTCATCTGGTAAAAGTTCTATGAAGAAATCATAAGATGGAAGAGGCAATGTGGGAACCTGAGGAACATATGATGAAGAACCTATGTGGAAATAAATGGATGGTGAAATGTTTAAAAGTGTTAGTGCTCTTTATTGATGTGATTACTTTGGAAGAATTTTCTCTTGTATGTGTAACCCTACAATTTATCATGTGAAAATGATATTTGAGGAAGAATTATCTTTTCTCTTGCGGATATAGTTATAAATAACCATTTGGTCTTATATGATCATTGGGTTTGAGGCAATTACAAGTTATTATATTTTGGGATGAAAATGCAATGTATGAGATAACATTTGTGGTTAAATTATGTTATGGTTATTTTGAGGAATATATCTCATTTTGGTAATATTATAAAATAACGTTTTTGAAAAAGGAAAACACGCAGACCGTGTGAAAACCCGTCGCATCGGACAAAGCTGTGGGAATCGAACCCAAAACCAAAGTGCGATAAGAATTTATCGCCTACCACTGGACTAAGTGAAGTCCATGGTTAGTGTGACTAATTATTTTTAGTTAAATGATTTTATTGATCAATAATAAGTTGATTTGGGTTCTTATGTCTTATCAAATTAATACCCTTAGTATAGGAAAATGATTTGGTGATTAAGTGATAAATGTTATTTTAGAAGATGTTTTCATTTTTTGGAACAATATATGCCTAAGGAAAGTAGAATACTATGGGATTTCATTTGAGGAGTAATGGTGGATTTTTATCTATGTTTTTATTGTGGATTTATAGTAATTTGGGTTATTTATGGAAATGATTAACCTATAATAGCTAATATGTTATTAGGTTAATCACTTTTAAGTATGTGACTTTAAGAGTAGTTGATGTCATTTGGAGATACAATTTAATGTGGAAGACTACATAACCAAATTCTTCTAAGCTTTGCATTTCAATATTAATTTGGATTATATTGAAGGATTTTAAGGACAATTTTTTATTGAATGGTATTTATTTAACTTTGGGGTATTGATTTTAGAAATTAAGATTATTGTTTATTCCTCTAAAGGAATATCCTTTTTGGGGATCATCAGATCTAGTACTAACCATTTTTGTTTTTATTAATCTCTAAATACAATGTAAATATATAGTTTATCCTTCATGGATCATGTGATTTTATAGAAGTTTCTTCTAGCTCTTCCAGTGTGACCAAGTCTTCTTGAATACTCATCGTTTAAAAAAAATGAGTTAGTGGTGGAAATTTATTAAAGAATGAAACTATACATTAAAAGTAAATATATCTCTTTATTTTATTATTCAATATCCGAAATGAATTACTCATCTTTATTTAATGTAACTTAAAACAAAAAAATGATGTATGTTTACTTTTCCTACTAGGAAACTAATGACCGTTTCTCCCATCACAAGTTTGTGGTTTTCTTGTTGTTAACTTTCTCCTGATCAGTTTTTCTATACCTCTCCATCAGAACATAACACTTATTTTATCATCCATATCTATGTTTTTCTACATGGAATCCTAGTATAGGTTATCTCGGGTGACCTTTGTACTTCTCTTTCTTTCTTTTAAAGTGATAGTTTTATCGAATCTTTTTCCAATGTGGGACTTTACATTATATTACAAAGCCCAATTTCAAAAATTGTGAGGATGAAATTTATTGAATGAGGGGAGAATGTAACACCCCACGCTTCCACAGTACACATCTCTTTTATTAATACAGTAGCGTGTGTTGTACGCAACTTCGAGTTCTAACACACCTCGACTAATCAAAGTAGCCGTTATGAATAGTAAAACCCAATTTTTGAAATTTTATAAATTCTATCTCTCAAAATGGACTTCATTTTTGGATTCAGAATATTGAAACTATCCTAGGGTGAAATTTTGGTACTTTTCAGATAACTTTTATATTTTGATGAATAGTGAAAATTACTGAATTTTAATTAAAAACAACTTTTTTAATCAAAATAATTAGTAGTGATAAATTATTAATTTGAGTGGTTTTAAGGTATATTTAGAATATATTTTTACCATTTAATAAAATTTTGGTCATTGGACATAATTTCACAATTAAACCGGACATAAACAAGTATAAATCTTTTGATAGTTATTATATCTTCAAAACACGCTTTTTGTTTTGACAGTGGGAATTAATTTTAAATTAATTTATGCCACTTCTGTGTTTTGAATTTCTAAAAATGGATTTCATATTTGGAATCAGGATGTCCAAATTGTGTAAATAGGAAACTTTTATTTTTAGACATGTTGAATAATTACTTCGGTAAATATTTTATTTACCATGGTTAAAGGGTAAATCCGGTAAATAAGGGTTAAAAAATAATATTATAATAACACTAAATTACCCTAAAACTTGTCCTAACCTTATTGGTGGATACATTTCCTACCGTGGCCATCTTTGGGTCGATTTTGGAACCCCATGGAGCCACTTGTAGGTGATAGGGACACTTTATTTTAAATAAGTTAAAATAAATACAAAAATGACATAAGCATATATCTTTTAGAAAAACAATTTTACGTTGGGTTATATATGTTTGATTTTAGAATATAAATATTAATTAGAAAGATAAAACTATTTCCTACATAATGGTATTTTATTTATAATTTTTAGACATTAAATAATATAATTTATTTATGACACAATAGTGATGAAGTAATTACCTAATTAATGAAAAATTAGATTAATTGAAATTATAAATACTGAAATAAATGTAATTTGAGACTTTTTATAAATACCAATAATTTTATAGGATAATATGACATGTTAGTATTTATTTAATTAACTTCTTTTGTAGTAATCATTCTGTTATGAGTTTTAAAAAAATCAATTATTGAATAGTGTCAAAATTGACATAAAAGAGTTTTTAAAACAAATATTATATTATTAATTAATATTAAATTCCTAAAAATATAAGGTTAGGCCAAGATACTTATATAATGATATTTTTATTATTAATGGACCACTTGGGGGTCTCTTGGATGTATATAGTAAGTTTATTAACCATATAATATAAAAATACAAAGAGACATTGTAAAAGTGAAACTAATTAACTAAGAGTTAATACATAATGATAAGGTTAATATAGTGACCCAAACCTGTATAAATTATATTCGTTGAGTGGTTTTCGACCTATAAATACCTTATCCTTTAAATAATTTACTTTGGAGCCATTAGAAACTGAATATTAATTTATTATAAAATAATATTTCTAGCTTTTCCAAAGGTTCCCCTCACCCCTCTTATAAAAGGGAACTCCCCCTTCTCATTAATTCACACCTTCAAAGCATTTTGTTTCAACCAAACCCTGCCCAAATACTCTCTATTCTTCCCTAAATTAATCCTAGAGTACTTAATTTAGTCATAAATCAAACCTAAGGATCCCTTTTGATCAAATCAAAAGGAAGAACCCGAAGAAGAGGTAATGATTTCACCACCCTTTTCAAGTTCCTTTCTTCGTCCACTTCTTCTTTATTTGTTATTACCATTATAAAATAATAACTCCAGTATATTATATATACTTTTATGTTATTATAAACATGGTACAACCATATTTCAGTATTCTATACATCCTTTGAATGACATGTCACCATACGTGCGTACGTACAACTTACCGTCTCCACGTCGTGGTGTAATTGTTATTCAAAACATTATTATTTGGATGGGTATAATAATGATGTGTAATTCATGTAAATAATAAATATAACATGATAATGATTCTGTATATATGATATAACATCCAATTAAATATTATTTTAATATCAAAATATTGATATTGTCGCTCGTGCGTACGTACGGACTACCGTCTCCACGAACGCGATGAGATTCATTCTCCATCGTATACATTCAAGTATAATTCTATTTTGATGATTAAAAATAGTGTTTAAGGACTTGATATATTTATTTATATGAATAATATACAACCTATCTATAACAAACATGGCTTATGTAACAAAACATATAAAATTAAATGAGTAAGTTAACACCCGAAACAACGATAAAACTAAGATACTATTAACAAAGCAATGTTAAAAGATCATATATGATATAATATTAATGTAAATTATTATTTTATAATTCAAAAACAATTATTTCACCATTATACAGGAGTTTAACCTACATTCAACCAAGTAAAAATTACAATGTAAGGGGTTTCTTATCTAACTTTTAAATCCGTGAGATTTCCATTATTCATCGCTTATTTATTGCATGTGGTGTGTTTACTGCCCATGTTTGTATTAATTGTGTAATATACTTTAATTCATGTATATTTAAATCATCATTGTATGATCCTTATTTCATGGGTGTATTTTTCGTATGTTACCAAATTGGTAAGGGAATTAAAAATTTCAATTTCCACTCATTCAGCTTTACGCATACTTCATTGATTATTTTACTCCAAGATTATGTGTGGAATCATTATTCATTATATTATGTCATAATTTCCACTACCCTTTATGTGGATATACTTTTGATACACATAATCACTCCATTGATAAATTCTCAAGTTATCGGTATGAACTTGATAAGAGTAATTTTTACTCAATCTTCATTCGTTGAGTTAAACATCCAATTCATTGGGGTTGTTTTTACAAGAATATGTGTGAATGTACTTTTATTTTTTTACACTGAATATCCAATCATATTAAGTGTATTTATATTTATCACACATAATTATGTTGTTGATTTATCCTTAGCCAAAGGATATGACCTTTATGAGAGATTTCATCTAAATTTACATTCCATTGAGAGTCCTTTGTTTTTATACACCAAATCACTTTTATATGGTGTATATAATGTACTTTGACATAGTATATCATGAATCCATTTATTATCATGATATCAAAAAGTTTTTATTAGCTAAATTATTTGTATTCAACTGTCTCTCTTTTGGTTCGAAACTCTAACTAAAATTTCATTTTAAAATGTTTTAAAGATTTATTATTCTAAATAATTCTCATTAATGTCCATTTTTTAAAAATGGTTTTACGGATTTATTTATATGGACATTAAAGTTTTCAAATAAAAATTTATTTTAAAATTTTCAAAGTGGTATGGGACACTTTGATTCAAAAATCTATTTTTAAATGTCTTCTTGACAAATAGTGTGACTTTTAAATGATTTCAAGAAAAAAGGGGATATTTCTCTCTAATAGTTTTGATGATTATTTTCACCTATGTCAATATCCTTCATTATTCTCGATTGAGGTTAATATGATACAATACAATCTTCCATATTTTATCGAATGAGTTATGTTTTATTGTGGATGTTTTATTTTTATACCATTCATTGTTTGTGGTTAATGTATTGACATTTCGTATGCTAGTTTTAATACGAATGTTTATGTTATGTTGAAACCTGTTCATATGAGGAATGAATTGGACTTAGTAAGTGATGGGTGGAGCCTGCTATAGCTCCTCTATGCATAGGTAGGTCTCATGAGACAAACTAGTGTTTTGGCATGATTCCTTGACAAAATCTTATTTTTTGTCTTGGCACGAGGCCTTGGCTACGTGGTTATGATAGTCTGGCATTATGCATTCCATCATTATGAAAGTGGTTATTGATATTACATGTGATTATTTGACTAGTAGAATATCCAGGTGAATAAGTAAATGGAATTATTTTATTTTAGCTTTTCCATATTATGCTAAAGTTCAAGTTTAAAAGGATTTTGTTTTAATTATACATTGCCTTAAGTGTTTATGCTTATCTATGAAATCTTCTGCTATATTGTTATCCTTACTGATCATCTGAGCTCACCCCTTTCAATGTTTTATTTTTCCCAGGATTGTAAAGAAGTAAATTATGAATGACCTGCAGGGATAGTATGAGGGGATATGAAGACAAGATGTTGTTGTAGTTTTTTTACCTTATGATGTAATGTAAGAGTAATGAATATATCTAATGTTTCCAAGGATACTAAACTAATCGGTCTTTCGAGACGTGATCTTTCTTTTGATCATGCCAATGTTATGTAATAATGCACCGACTCTGGGTAACTTGGGTCGGGGCATTATACTTACCACTCGATCAAAATCCAAGGAAGGGTGGAATACCCCAACTCTTCCTAAAAGGAATATATATCTCAAATGGGTGGGTTCCACTCCTCCTCCACCAAATTTTTGTAATTCTATTTTCTAAACCTTATATGGAACATGAGATCCATAGAATCGTATTTCATACTTCTTGTCCCATTTTTGACTAATGATGGTCCCAGAGGACTAGAAAGGGGGAAAATTGAGGTGTTTTGTCTATAATCTAGTGGGCACAACATTTGTAAAGTATAGTATCTTCCCAACAGGGTCCATCACCTGAAGGAAATTCCTTGACCACTAATTCCACTACGAATTTAGATCTATTAAAATTAAACAATGATTGTATATCTAATGAATTGTGAACTGTGTGAAAAACGAAAGGGTCTCTGATTGTATCACCAAATGGAAAGGCTCGATGTACTCACTCAAAATACTTCACCTACAGGAGTCAATATTCTAACTCTATGTATAAATAATCTATGATTACCTATTGACACTACTAATCTCATTAAAATAAATAGGAATGATTTTTGGAGATTACATATATGGAACAATTTCCAGAAGATTCCATTCAGTGAACTGGGATCAAATATTTTCTTAGGCCCACAACATAAGGGAAAGGTTTTATAAGGAAAAACTACTATTATTATACTCAAACCAGTGCTAATGACTACTGGAGAACCCAGGAAAGTTCTACATCACCCAAATTTTCCCTCCAAGTGAAAAAAACAAAACTATCCTCATCTGAAGGAAAAGAGATATAAGGACCACCCATGATTTGAGGAACATAAGGAAAACATTTATATCTTCTATAATGAACAGGTTCCTAGTTACTTTCTTATACACATAGAAAATAATATCTTCATGATTCATTATCCTAGGAAACCTAATAATGTTATCCTTAGTTCCCATCTTGACAATTTCCCTTTTCATCAGAGGTTTATCTACACCATCCAAGACTAATTTATCTTCAATGAAATATTATAGATCATAGTTAATTCCAGATAGGTGATACTAGGAAAATTCCTTATGTAAGTGTCCCGTGTGAGTACCACCCAATCATAGGAAGAAGGTGATTGGAAAGAAGTAATGGATATACATGAATGAAAATTTAAAAATTGGATAACCTGGGAGACATTTGACCATGACCTTGCTATTCTTGATAGGGAACTCCATAAAATTATTGTGGTCCCAAAACATCTTACATTATTTAAAATAGTTTCATAAAACCCTCTATATAGAGGCAGATGAAACTAGTAGAAACAAAATTGGGAATATGGTTAAGAGTATCTTATGAGAAACAAGTTAGCCCGTAATTTTGTGAATTTATTTACCTTATTATTCATATAATAGGCACCAACCCATAAAATGGGATCCTCATCAGATAATGTGCCACTCTTTACTTTGGTTAACTTCATTCACTTAACATACCCCTTCTATGATAATGAATATGCATATGAACCAATGTCCCTCATACCTGAGTAGGGAGTTAGAGGTAAAGAACGTATAATCCAAGGGAATTAGGGGATAATAAATCATGTTCATGCATAGTATCCTGACGAAATCACCATCAAATACAAATACATAGAAGAGAAATATGAGAAGGCACTAAAGTATGTCCCTCCAAAGCATATATACACCCATGAATCATTCAAGAGTTTTCCAAACCCAATTATTTTTGTAGACTTGTTGGAAGGTGTGTAACTTTATTACCAACATAGATGAGTGGGTATACTTATATATTTAATACATCAATGATAATTCTACCTTAAACTTATTTTTGACCACCAAATACATCTAGCTCAAGCACTTCATCCCCCAATTCACATGCCAAGGTGAAACCTCACATTGGGAATTATAGACACCTGGTACATAAATATGAAATTTTGAAATAATTAGAAGCTATTCCATCCAAGATATCAATCCTTAAAAATATTAATCTTTTAAAATGTCTTAGGGAGGTTCTTGTTGGGGCCCTCTAGAACCCCTGAGATTTTGAGAGAGAAGTTTCCACATCTATGGTGTATCAGATAGAAACTAGTTTAGTATAATTTCCTAGAAAATCCTAATTTATAGAGAAATATCCAAAAGAATCCATTTAGGGTCATATTAGAACCCTGCATTCTTCAATACAACTCAACAATTTTGACATCTTATTGACTCAAATTCATAATATCACTGAGATTAAGCATATCCTAATCTAGACTCTTTGACATTTGGGATACAGTGTGGATGATTTTCAACCCATTAAACTTACCATTATGGGGTACGATAAGCATGAGAAAGTGCCACTAGAAAATATCAAACTCAAGGCACAATTTGGGAACATAGTGTTAAATATTGAGTTCATGGTTTTCAATAAAGACACATCATATAATTTTTTACTTAGAAGACCATCGATTCAGAGCCATAAGGCCATGTTATCTTCATACCATCAATATTTGAAGTGCCCTATAAATAGAATGGCTAGAAATATATTTGGTGGTAACTCTCCCTTTGAATATTTTGAACCCCAGTACATTAGGGTAATTTTATTTAATAGATAAGCAAATAAATATATGATAGTGGGGAAAAAGTGGGTTTCCACTCCCAATGGTTTTTAGATTTCTCCTATAAAACCCTAGATATTGGTAAATAATTAATATGTATTTCCTATCAACCTGACTGGGGAAATAGGTCCAGCACTAACTATACACCATAGTTCCCAAACATCACTATCCCATTTATATATAGAAACCATAATTCTATATGAATTAATTCCATCAAGAGGTGTCAGGTCACACCTAAGGATATTAATGCCCTGAACAAGAGTTATTATTTTCCATCATCAAGACAATATGGGATCCTATTTCCACTATAAAGATTGGATAATTCCCCATTACCATCTATTGAAAATAAAAATACCCCTATGTTGTCTAATAAAACTTGGGTTGTCATTGTCGATTCTTCCTTCAATGATAGGAGAAAATAAATTGAGATTCCTTAGAGTGATCCCAATAATGAGACCCATGCCTTGAAACTTTCAGAGACAAGGAAAGACTTCCTGTAGTTCAAAAAGGATTGAGATAATCCCATATCTTCTATTTGTAAAAAGGATTCATCCATCAAATTTGAGAGATAATATGAATAAAATGACCTTAGAGATTCCCCTATAACATTTGAAGAAGATGTCTCTACCACAAACGATGAGATTTGATAAATAAGTTTGGGTATATAATATTGTTTTTATCCCACATTGGTTAGTGAATGAATGCCTCAAGAAGAGAAAGAGATGCATATCTACTAATTGAAATAGCCCCATAACATGTTCAACTAGAATTTCACAATGATTCTATGGTGAGATCAAGGTGTTTCTACCCGTTCCCTGGGCTTGATAAATAGTCATTGAGGATTTAATCATGCAGTAAGAAGAAATAATCTACCACATTCTATTAAGGTAGAGTCTAAAGTTGGTAATCATATCAAATACATCTATATTTGAGAGGTGAAATACCCAAAATGGCCTATCAACTTGATCCCCATCAAGGAAAAGGTCTAGATGATTTGGGTAAAAACAAATTTCATAGATCTCAACCAATATTTATTGAATAATTATTTCCCAATCTCAATTATGAATGTCTTGATCAATAAAACCATATGATTTTAATCTGTTTCCTTTATTGATGGGTTCACATGGTAAAATCAGATTAAGATGGAACCAAACATGAGGAAGTCACTCCTTTTAGGGTGACTCAAAGAATATTATAAAAATAGGTTATTAAATTTTATTTGAATAATATCAGTTCCACCTACCAATGCACCACACAACACATTTTCAAACCCTTTTGGGAATAATCCTAGAATTTTTTGTTAATGACTAGGTTTTTATGTCCTGAAATCACTATGATCATCTCACTGAACTCAAAAAAAACATCAACATGTTTTAGTAGTATATCTTGAATATAAAACCTTTTATGTGTGAATTCAGGGCAACGCCAACACGATTCCTTGGTTTTTTGGTACACCACCAAGACACTGAGATTGACCCTGAAAGGACTAGTGAAATCCTCACAATTCCACCTCTCCAAAAGATTAATGAGATGACAGGCCTTAAGGGATGCCTAATATAGATTAGGTATTTCATAAAAAATTTTGATGTAAAATTCAAACCCTTATTGATGTTGATGAAGAAAGGAGTTACTTATAAATGTGATAAATATTGCTAACAAGCCTTCAAAAAACATCAACATATATTAGTTACACCAACCATTTTTAATAACACAAGTAGAAGGGAAGTCACTCACATTTTACATGTCTACTATGGATTTATTTCTTAGTTCTGTTCTTATAGAGAATAGTTATTCAAGGTAAGAAAATATTCTCCACTCTCTTAGAAGGATGATTCTAGATACTGAGACCCTATATTTCTATATTTTGAAAAACTTCCATTCACTTATTTTTTTAGTGAAAAAGCTAAAACATTACTTAAAACACTATGATGTATTTATGGGTTCTCATATTAACGTGATCAAGTATATTCTAAAATTTCATATGTTGAACATGCGTCTATCCCGATGGGTGGTTATCCAATAATAGTACAACATAAAATTTATATCACAAAAGGAAATTAAATAGAAACCACTAGAAATTTTCCTCGCCGAACATATTTCCCTATAGAGCTTTCTAGTAAATACTGATATGCCTGAACAAGAGGTTTTCTATACCCATGTAACCCCCATAACACGAGATATGTGTTTTGATATAACCTCTCAAATTCCAATTGGGAAATGAATAGAAAACATGAAGCTATACTCAGTTGGCCTTTGAATTTTATCTGTCTCCCCACCAAAAAAATTCTAATATATTAATTTTTGTTATTTTAAGGCTACCCCAACAACAATGTATTCGACCCTTGAACACCCTGAAAGGGGAGGGGTGAATCAATGTGTCAATTTTGTCTTTTAAATGAGATAAATCTTGACCCCATGTTGATAGGAACTTATTAAACCCTTCGGATGGAATTGTGTAGTTATCAAACATCCAAATATAGAAATAGAAACCCAAAACAACAATTTTACATGGTTCTCCACTAAGGTCTAGTACAAGGGTAATGAACTAATAGTGTGCATGTCATACGTGAATCCACTAAGATTCACTATATATTATGGATTACAAATGATCAAGAATGATCACTACATTCCAGGATCACCACCTCTATAAGAATTTTAGGGATAACATATTGAACCTCTCAGATCACATCAATTGACAACCCATTTATCACTACCTTGGGTAATGTCTTACATAATTTATTAACTTAAAGACCCATTTGATAGATTGGGTATATAAGTATTTTTTTCACGATTAGAATGATACTATGCTTGAATCATAGTCCTGAATTGATATACTTGAATGCATTGTTTACTCAAATAATATGTTCAACTATACTATTTGTGAAGATCCATTTCATAATGATCCCTCTTTCATGAAACCCCCTTTATCACTAACTGATGTTTTAGCCTTAAAAAACCTACATAATTTTGAAAAACTCCTAACATTCTTAAAGTAACCTAATTTCGAAAAACCCCAAACCTTTGTGAAGCTCCTAGCCTTCACAGAACCCCAAAATATCACATAACTCTCAATCTTCATGAAACCTAATTTTATAAAATATATTGGATTCCATTAAATCATAAATATTATCTTAAAAAATATTGGTTTCATGAAGAGTTCATCATTAAAAAATGGTACTACCTTTGAGTAAGACCTTCGTGAAATCAGATTGTTTCTCTATTTTTTCAAAATTCCCTATTTGCATCTCAAATGATGCATGGTCACCTATTTATTGGAAAAACATCTTTTGCGATGCTTTCTGGATCACCATGGTTTTTTTAGAACCTATTCATCCTTTTTCTCAATGACCATATTCTTCACGAAGTTTTAGTGAAGTTTTCCCATCTGTGAAGCATCTTATAATTTGATAGCTTACCATCCTTCTATTATGCCTTGTCCTGTCATCCCAAACCCACTTTTGTGAATCTTTAAACATTTATGACACCATATTCCATCACCAAGCTCCATATCATTGAGAAACTTCGATAATAATAGAATCCATTCCTTTTTCATATTTTTAAAGTGTTAGCCTTGGAGATCCATACTTTATTAAGCTTTCACCTTTGTCATGATTTTTAGGTCAAAAAATATGGAAAATAATGGGAAAGTATTACACTATAAAAAATGAAGTTACCTTTATTGTAATATCACTTAGCTTGCAAAATCCTTGACCAAGTGAGAGTGGGTTGACAAAAAACACAATGTAATCCATTTCTAGCTTTGAAAAAACTCAGTTCCCATAATCTATCCATTAGGTTTGTAGAAAATATATAGATAAATTCAATAAAGCACCATACTCAATCAAATTACTGATAGTCATGAAATAAATTATCCACCACTTTTTTTCTACATGGGAAAATATCAATGTATTAAAAATGAGTTTCAAAATAGATTTTCATTCTTTGAGACACCACTGACCAATCCTACAAACCTATAATTCATTGAATTTATATTATTTACCCATTTTTCAAATAAATCCAAAGAAAATGAATTTATACTTTTAGTTCTAAAAAAACTCACTTTATATTGTATCTTCCCCAAGGACCAAAATCACATCCACAAAAAAATTAAAATAGTCAGCACAAATGGGGAGAGGGGGAAAACTGTAACCTCCTAATTCAATCATATGTGGTTGAACATTGAGGTTCAACCGATGTTTATTTAATTATGGTGATACCAAATCCCTAGCTATAATTTTATCAACATGATCATTAGTTCTATCATGCTCCATTTTAATCAAACCTTTTCCAATTTTTTTGATGAAGTGATATATGATTTCAATATGTTTCTTATGAGAGTTTTAAATCATATTTTTTGTAATATCGATCGGGATATTGTTTTCACACTGTATGGCCATCAAATATTTCACATTATATATAATATCAGAAAGTTATTTATTCATCTTGAATAAGTGATTATATACCTTTTTCACAGAGATATACTCTTCTTGAGTCACACACTAGAGAAGTGATTTATTATTTCTTTCTCAACCATCCCACACATTTGTTTCCAATT
Source organism: Viscum album (assembly GCA_963277665.1). Taxonomy (NCBI): domain Eukaryota; kingdom Viridiplantae; phylum Streptophyta; class Magnoliopsida; order Santalales; family Viscaceae; genus Viscum; species Viscum album. The sequence goes on from OY728147.1 coordinate 893,630,004, forward strand.
AAGAATTCCCCACCACTTATGAATTATCTATCCACTACATATTCAGCCCATATAGTATTAGAAAATGAAAATAATTCATTATCTCTTCCTTCTACAAATAATATGCCAAAATTTAGAGTACCTTGAATATATCTCATGATTCTTTTAATTTATACTAGATGCTCTTCCATCATATAACTTTGGAATTGAGCCAGTAAACAAGTTAAAAATATGATATATAGTCATGTTATAGTCAGATATAATAAGCTTCAGATGATCCTATTGTACAATGTGGGATCAACTGATTTCCCATCCTCATGCTTTCCAAGATTCATCCCAACCACCATTAGAGTCATCATTAGTTTAGAGTCATGCATGTTGAATTTATTCAAAATCTATCTCACATACATACATTTCTTGAGAAATTAATGTTTATGCCTTGCTTTATATCACCAATAAACCAAGAAAGTATGCGAGTTCACCAATCATTAATATTTCAAATTTTGATTTCATGTGATTAAAAAATTATTCCACTAATCTGTGCCTTCTTCCAAAACATATAATATCATCTACATACTCAAGACCCATAAATTTTTCTACTTGAGAATTATTCACATAGATATTATGTTCAATACCTTCTATTTTGAAGTGTAGATTCTTCATATAAGCATCCAATCAAGAATACCATGCTCATGGTGTATTCATTAGACCATAAATAGACTTCTTAAATCTACAAACCTTTGATTCATTATTTTCGATCATAAATCACACAAGTTGTTCAATATTTAATTCTTATTAAAGAAAACCATTTAAGAATTATTTTTTACATTCATATGATAAATTTTTTACCCTATTCATATTTCCATGAAAAGGAAGAGCCTAATTGACTCTAGTTAAGCTACTAGAGAAAACGTTTCTTCAACTTCAATTCCTTTAGTCCGTGTATAGTCTTTACACACCATATATGCCTTTTTTCTGATCAAATTTTCTATATCATCTAATTTTTTTATAGAGATCCACATTTTTCCAATCTCGTTGTGATTTTCTACTCTCTTAACAAGATCCCAATTCTGGTTTCTGTCAATCTAATTTAGCTCTTCATTAATATACTTAACCCATGATCTATCATTCATTGATTCTTGAAACATGATTGGTTCCAAAATATATAATTGCGAAGAATGTTTTACATTCCTCATTATCATTGTCTGTGAAAATATGGTCCAATCTTCATATTATGTTTTATTGATCAACTTCTAATCTTTGATTTCTCCCATGATGTTTCGATAGAGTTTCTTCATAAATGGTTTCCTATTATGATTCTTTTTTTGAATCATTATCATTTTGAGAGATCTTAATATTGGGAAATCCTTCTACAATTTTGGTATTTGAATATACCCCTCTTCCACTTTCTTCCTCATCTTCAATCTTATCAGCATATGAGCTCCTAAAACTATTCAAAGTTTTATCCTAAATGATTTTTAAAAACTTTATCTGCATAATATTTATAAGATGATTATTGTAGAATTTGTAGGATTTACTCTTGATTGAGTATCCAAGGAACATTTCCTCATCTTCAGCATCACAATACTCTCCTTGATTCCCTTATTTATTTTGGATGAAACAATTACTTCCAACAACATGAAAATATTTTAGTGGGGGATTCCTTCTCTGCCATATCTCAAAATGTCTCATGTACTCTATTATAAATAGAACTGTTCTATTTTAAATTTAAACCACAACATTGAAAACCTCTTTTTAATAATTATGATAAATATAACTCTCAATCAGAATAGTTCTATCCGTATTATCCATTTGTCGATTTCTACGATCAACCACCCCATTTTGTTGAGGTGTTTCACTAAATACACTTCATGCTTTATCCCATATTTTTTGAGGTAATTTTAAAATTTAATAGATGTGTACACTATTAAATTTCTAGATCATAAAATCTTAATTGTTTGGCCAGTTTTATTCTCAACTCTTCAAAGATATTTCTTCATGTAATCAAGAAATTTCCATTTTTGTTGTATAAAAACCACACTTTCCATTCTAATATAATAATCATAAAAAGAATTTAGCACCTCTCACAATATGCACCATCCAAATATATTTCAACACCGATATCTATGTGGAAAATATCAAGAATATTTGATGCCATTTTATTCAGTGGGTGATAAGGATTCCTGACCATATTTCCTTACATACAAGAATCACATGTATTTTCTTGATGACGCTTTAGATTGGTAATTTCGACAATAGATTTTATCTTTGATATGTCCTCCATGATCTATTGATTAATGTGACCCAACATCTGAAGCCAAAAGTTATTTTCCTCTCCAATTGTTAAGAAAAAAGTGTTTTCTTTACAATAAACCAGGTTAAAATTATCATTTTTACTACAAAATTTAATGATATAATTACTAATCCTCCCTTTGATGGTGCACCCCTTGTGATTAAATGACACCACCAGTCTTAAGTCATAGAGTTGACTCACACTCAGAATACTGTGATGTAATCCATCCACATAGAAAACTTCTCTCTTCATTAGCTCATCATTTTTTGATTCTATATTACCAAAACATTTGATATTTAAGGAACCAATATTGTTGAATATTATAATTCAATAAACTATTTTCCTAATATTTTTCAATAAATATTCATTTAATATCATCTAGGATGAGTATCCAATATTAAGAACCTAAGTGATATTGTTCTTTGTAGCTTTGAGTACATTTTTTGTGAGGTTTCATTTCTCAATATTATTATTTTCATTCCTTGATATACCTGATTATGTGGAGTAAAAATATATATTCTCCAATATCTATTGAACATGAATGGTTGAATTGTACTCATATTTTTATTCCAGAGGAGAATACCTATTTTTGTGTAATACCACTTGGTTGACTAGTATTGACATGTCTCGGAGTTCTTTAGTTATTGTTCCCACCTTTCCTCTACCTGTAAGAAATATATTACTGGTCAATGTTATAATAGTCAAAATAGAATCCAAAGAAATTATTTCTTCTATATAATTAAGGATATGGTATCATTATCCTTTGTTGACTTCCAAGTGATTCCCCATATAAATAGATCCTTTCCTTTACATAGTAAGACATGATATGGCCTAAAAATACAAATAATTGACATTTCATAAGAAGAAATACCATCTCATTTCCACTCCTCCATATTTCACTTTATTTTCAATAATAATTTGACTGGTGTTCCTCTTTGTATTATTGGGGATCCTTTTCTGTTCTTTTATCTGCTTGGTTCGAAGCTGTTTCTATTAGGACATCTGGAACCTTTATTGTATGTCCAAATTTCTACCTCCATTTGATTTAGCTCATCCAATTTATATCCTTTTATGTTTTTGTATAGAATCCAATTCTACCTTTTCCCCATAATCATAGATATTTGATAATTCAAGGATTTACATACTCCTTAAAACCCGTGTTTTACTATTTCTATAAGCTCTTCATATAAAAAACATCCAAACTATAATTTCTTCTGCAATTCCCTTTATTTTGATTCAATTTCCAATTTACTATTTAAAGAAAATACTTCCTCTTAAATTCCCTCAACTATCTTATACATTCACTCCAATCATGATGCAAGTTCATTGATTACTTTTTCCTTCTCTTCAATCCTGAGTTTAAACTCCATAACTTGTCCTGAGATTTAAATATTTGTTTGGTGTTATTTTTCCTCTCCTTACAGTCAAAAAATATTTTATTGAAGATGATCCACACACTTTGATTAATATTTAAATAAATCTCTCATATTTATGATTTTATTTCTTTTAATGCCATGCTCATCAAGGGAACCCGCAAGTTACACCTTGAGATCTACATCACCATTCGACTGAATATATTCACCATTTGTATGTTTATCATTTTTAAATTTAGTTAGAATGGACTTTTCAATATCATATTTAAACAATTTTTCATCATCCTAAAAAAATTTATTTTTATATTGTTCCTCTTTGAATAAAAATATCTTTATCTATAATTTATTTCTTGATTTGAAGTCTCCATTTTGAGGGAACAACCTCTAAGACCTATGCATAATTTATTATTCAGTTTTTATATTAGAAAATATCCTTGGGCACTGAGCCAAAATGTTCCATACTTTACCACGCTGAAAACAGGCCAAATTTTTTTTCCTTCAAATCTCCCTTTTCATCTCATGAATTTATTGGAAAAATATAAATAATTTCATTATCTAAATCTTCACTAACTTTTGAGAATTCAAGTTATTTTCATGGATTTTAATTCCATTTCCTTGTGAACTTGAGTTATTGTATCTTATGGTTAAAATGTCAATTAACAAGACATGAGACTACTAAGTAGATCACCAAGATAAATCTTATATACATCTCTTTCCTCAAGGTCAAACACTTTTGGATTATACCCAGGTTGGATCCTTATCAGGATTTTCTTCACAATGTTCATATCCATAATCATTTACCCAAGTCCTTGAATAGCTCTAAAAATTTCAGTTATGAAATTAAAGAAACTATTTATGTTTTCATCTAGATTCATTTTAAGATCATTGAGATAATTGTGAAAATATTTAGTTCATGAAGAGTTCCCGATTCATGAAGTGTAATACCTTTGAGTAATCCCTTCACAAATTTGAAGAGTTTCTCCCTTTATTCAAATTATCTCTTCATGTCTAAAATGATGTGTGGTCACCTATTTGTATGAAAAATACCTTTTGCGATGATTTTAGTCTCAACATAGATTTTTCACAATCATATTCATACTTTTTCATGATGAACCTATTCTTCACAGTGCTTTAGTGATGTTTTTCTGTTCGCGAAGCTTCTCTTAATCATGTATCTTACCATATTTCCATCACACCTCATACATTCATCTTGACACCTCTTTTAAAAACCTTAAAAACTTGATGGAACCATATTCATTTTAAGTGATACATATCGTAAAAAACATCAATCATCATGAAATCCATGCCTTTTTTATATTTGTAAATAGATAGTTCTAGAAAACCACGCTTTGCGAAGCTTTCTCCTTCCACCTAATTTTGAGCTCCAAAATTTAGTAAAACATGGGTAAAGATTCCACCTTAAACAATGAATCCACCTACACTATAAGATCACTTAGCATTCACACTCCTTGATTAACCATGTCTAGATTGAAAAAAACACAAAACAATCCTTTTCTAGTAGTGAAAAACCATGGTTTCAACACAAGGAAAAATACAAAGCCTTTATCATAGGCTTGTAAATAGCCCTATAGTTATAGATCACTTATATGAACAATAAAGAAGATTATAAATTACTAATTAAGTAGATCAATAGTAAATATTAATTCAAGAAGGAATAGTTTTACCCTATCCTCAAATATGTGAGGGGACTGATGGTGGTATTCCCTTTTGAACTGATGATGAATTACATACCCCATTCATGTAATGATTGTGTTAATGCACTAGAAAATGCATCAATAACTATAACATCCCAGGTAAAAAATATATATGACATTTTCATATTTATTAATATTTGTGAATTAAATATTAATTTTAATTTAAAGGGGATTCTATGTTCGATGGCATAACAGATACACAAAAACGGGTTTCTTTGAAATCTTACGTTGCACACAATGTTGAGTTATGTTGAATAATAATAATATAATATTATTATTTTAAATGATTGTTAACGCCTAGCCGTTGTAATGGAAGGAATGAACAGAACCAACTAAAAAATTATTATACATGTTTGTTAAATGTTTTTAAATTTATCCAATAAATTTTAGAGTCTTAAAATAAGAAAGAATCTGATTTTAAGCATAAATTCTATAATATTCATTAAAAGGTCGTTTTACCGCCTTTTGATGGAGAACCCTTTTTAAATCTAGTTTTTGTCACTTTTATATGTTCTATTTGAAAAAATAATATTCTTCTTTAGAAATGGGACACCAAAATTTACTTTGGATGAAATTTTGTTATTTTTCTGATAATGTTCATTTGTTAAATGAATAGTGAAAAATACTGTATTTTAATTCAAAACTGCCTTTTAATATAATTTATTTATATGGTTAGATTATATTTTTAATTGATTTTAAAGTTTAATTAGATTATTTTTTATCATTTAATACAATTTTGGTCATTGGAAGTAATTTCACTTTGAAAGTGGACATAAACAAGTGTCAATATTTTTATAGTTATTATTTCTTAAAAACACACTTTTTGTTTTGACAATAGGACTTAATTTTAAATTAATTTCTGCCACTTATGTGTTTTGAATTTGAAAAAATGGATTCCGTATTTTTAATCAAGAGGTCCAAATTATTTAAATAGGTAACTTTTATTTTTAGACATTATGAATATTTACATCAGTAAATATTTTATTTACCATTGTTAAAGGGTAAATCAAGTAAATAAGGGTAAAAAATAATATTATAATAATATTTAAATTACCCTAAAATGTATCATAATCGTATTGGCCGATAAATTTCCAACCATGGGAATCCTTGGGTTTATTTTTAGACCCTATGGAGACACTTAAGAGTGATATGGACACTTTATATTAATTAATTTAAAGTAAAGGCAAAAAATGACAAAAACATATATCTTTTAGTAAATAAATTTTTAAATGGGGTTATATAAGTCATCTATTAGACTATAAATATTAAATTGAAATATAAAAATATTTCCTACATCATGGTATTTTTTTTTACTTTTTAGACATTAAATAAATAAAATTATTTATGACACAATAATGATGCAATGTTTACCTCATTAATGAATTATTTCAATAAATAAGATTGTAAAAATTTAAAAAATATCCAATACCTGTAAAATATTATTGGATAATTTTATTTCGAAAATGATTCATCTTATATTCAACTTTAATAAGTTTTTGTCCTTTATAAACCGAAGATGATTATATAATAAAATAATATTTTCAAACTTTCCTAAAGAGCCCCTCCTCCCCCTTATAAAAAGCCATCACCTCTAACCCATTAATCACACCTCTCAAGACCCTTGGATAATAAAAAATATACCCAATTAATCTGGATAAATCCCTCTATTCCACCTATAATCCTTAACTTAGGAAAAAGGAACTTCAAGAAATCCTTTTGGTTCAAACCAAAGGGAGTTACCCGATTTAATGGTAGTGTCCTCTCTTAAGTTCTTTTCGTTTATTTTACTTCTACACCCCTAAACTATTTATATTTATTTATTTTATAAAAAAACAATTATCCTAAATATACTAGGATTTTTTTATGAAAAGTATTTAAACCAAACTTCAACACACCTCCATCTAATTGATAAGAACATACTGTTTTTGTGGATGACGAACTATTGCCTCACGAAAAAATGATTGTTCAATATTCTCCTACCACCTCTTATGGTGGCCATTATGATGGAACTACATTTATATATTATATATATTATGTTTATTTTTTCTCTATTATTCAGTATTTTTTATTTACAAACATACCTTTATACTTTCTAGAATGTGTAAACATGATAATTTAATTTGAGGAAGTGCGGACTACCGCCCCCTCAAGGTGATGTGATTCATTTATGACATACATGGATTGTATAAAGAATGGAGTTATGAAATTATGTAACATATATATCATATCATATTATAATTTAATTATAATATACCTATTTATCATTAAGTTTTCATTCTATTAAATATGAAATAGAAATGAAAGTAGCGTTCATGTGTATGTACAACTTACCATCTCCATGAATAGTGCATTTCATTTGTTATCTCCAAATGTAATGTACTATTATAAATATATATATACTAGATATATATTATATATATGATATATAAATCATGAATATAATTCTGGATATAATGAAATTTTTTACCACAGGGACAACTTGTAATTAAAAGACGTTCATTTTTTACTCAAGTTCCGAACATCAAAAAAATGTCTGATATGAACTCAAATAATTAACTAATTGTTATAGAAAGGTAATAAGTGATATAAAAAGAATAATAAACTTGAAAAATATTCTTAATCATGTATAAATTAATATAAGTTTATTATTGAGGAAGAACAAGGAACATATAAGACAATTCACACTTGAGGTAAGGGGTTTCTTATCTCACTTTTAATTCCGTGAGATTTCCATTGTTTGCCACTTATTTCTTGCATGTTGTGTATTGTTTATTGAAATTTGATATATATTATCGTTATTATATTTATATTCATGGTATTATGTTATTAATTTGGTGGTTATTAACATTTGGTCATAAGACTCGATTGATTACAACGTGGTAAGGGGGTTTCATCTCAGTTTTTATTCCCATGAGATTCATGATATATTTTCCACTATTTCCTTTTGTTTGGTGTATGTAATTACTATGATTGTATTATTTTTATAATATAATTTAATTTATGGGTATTTATATCTTCATTGTATGATCCTTATTTCATGTGGTGAATGTTTCATAAGTTATCAAATCACCAAGGGAACCTTTCACCGTACTCTTTTAGTCAAAGATTTCTTTTATGTTATATCTTTAAATTTCAATTTTCAAATGTTGTAATGTGTTATTATATATCATTATTGATGTAAATTTTGTTTCCATGTGATTAGAGACCCTTTTTATCTCATAAACTCATTTTTTGAATTTTATAATTGACACCGTTAGGCTGCTAAAATTTGGTAAGGGAACTTCTTTAGCCAATTTCCATTCTTTGGGTTAATCTTATACTTATTGATTTTTTCATGATATGATTATGTGTGGAATCAATATTTATTTATTTATGTTATAATTTCCACTCCTATTTTTTTGGATATACTTTTGATACCCATAAATCCTCCATTGATAATTTCTGAAGTCATTGATATGAACTTGAAAAGGGTAATCTTAACTCAATTTTCATTCATTGAGTTAAAAATCCAAGTCATTGGTTTTGTTTTTAAAAGAATATGTGTGAATGTAACATTATTTATTTACACTGAATATACAATCATATTTAGTGTATTTATATTTTTTACACATAATTATGTAATTTATTTATCCTTAATCTAAGTATACTGTTTTTATAAGGGATTTTATCTCAATTTACATTCCATTGAGACTTCATTGTTGTTATGCGCCAAATCACTTTTATATGGTGTATATACTATCCTTTGTCATATTATATCATGACTAAATTTATTTTCATTATATTATAATGTTTGTTTAAATGTTATTCCTTAATTATTTATATTCAAGCACCACTCATTTGGTTAGTAATTCCTTGACTAAAATATTGTTTATAAAGATTTATTCTTATAAATATATCTCTTTAATGTCCATATTTTCAAAATGGTTTTAAGGATTTATTTAAATTTACATTAATGTTTTAAAATTTTAATACCTTTAAAAGTTTCAAAGTGGTATGGGATACTTTGATTCAAAAATATCTTTATTAAATGTTTTAAATGGTTTTGAAAACGGTTTTGATGAAGCATTGATTACATCAATATCTTGAAATGATATATTGTGATTTCAATGTGGAAATGTTATCTTTCCTTCATGCTTGATTTATGTATTATGATCTATGATGGTACTTAGACATTTGACGGGTGGTTACATGATAAACCAAATGACTGGTGGTGTCGTGATAAACCAGGTCGGGTGGTTACATTATAACCTCCAATGCATTGGGTATAAAAGTCAGCCATATGGCTATTCTATTTAGTGATATGTGTGGAAGTTGATCATATGGTTATTCCATATAATTTTTTTATGTCCCAAGTTACCTTTATATGTTATGTGTGCTTTCTATGGGTTTTATGGTAATATTTTGGTTACAAAATGGTAAGCAATGATATTTTATTCAGTAAAGAGTATTTACTACTTCATAAAGGTGAAAATTATTACTTATGATAAGGTATTCATGGTTTACTTTTTGTTTTGAAAAACTTACATTTTTCCTTCTTTTTGTATCCCTTACTGATATTTTTATGCTCATCTCATGTTTTGAAATGTTTTACACAGGAATTAAAGATGAACAGGGTCAAGGATGGGATCAATGAAATTTCATTCTATTTAAAACATGAAACTAGACATGTTTGTTTTTAAGAGTTTTTTGTATGAAAAAAATGGATACTGAGTAGTAGTGTCTACATGTAATATTTGAGATGCAATGTATTAAGTTATGACTTAATTCTTTAATACTCTAAACCTGAAAAGATCTTCAATGTAAATTATTAACTTAATTCAAGATTATGTAATGTTTAAGGCTGGGGCCTTAAAGTTGGTATCAGAGGTAAGTTTAGATAACTTTCAAGGTTAGGGTGTTATTTAAGCATAAGTGACATAACCATAATAGTTAGAATATTAGAAATATCCATATTAATTTTAGATAAATTGAAAGAGTTTATGATAACATGAACACATCTATCTTAGTATTTACCCTCCTCATAAGATATTATATGATGATTTTACTGATATACTCACACTAAATTTTTTGGTTTTAGTAAATGGATGGATCTAGTAGGCACCAAAGTAATGATGGATGTGATGAAAACTGTGATGGTTTATTGAATAAGCAACCTAATGAAGTGGGAGATGCAATGCGAACACTTTTGGTTATTCTCAACCAACTATCTAGAGTCATGATTGACCACCTGAACATTGGTGATTTTTATAAGGCATCGTATATGTGAGAATCAAATCCCAACAAAAGTTAAGGTAATAATCATAAAGGTAAGTATATTTATAAACCCATGTGTCAAGGATGTTGAAAGAAACACCTAGGAAAATTCTTCAAAGGGACGAGAATATGTTCTAGATGTGGTAATGAAGGTTATAAAGCAAAAACCTACCATGGAAAAAGGAATTTTTGAGTTGACTCTAGGAAATAAAAATAAGTTATTTCTGAGGGATCAATTTAATGTTTTAAATGTAGTGTGCATAGTCATTATAAAAATATATTTCCTATGACGACGGTTCGGGAATGGGATCAGTAGGACTGTAAAATTATATGTTTACTAATACCTAATGCCATTCTAATTGAGGATAAAGAAACTAATAATGACCAATGAAAGGTATGGATTATTTCATAGCTTATGTTTTGACATTATTAAATCTTAGGATATGATTAATGATTTTATTTTTAGGAATGATGTGTTACAGAATAATTTGGGAAATACTGTTTAATGGATCATGAAGAAAATTGAATGAGTAAGAAGTATACATATAAGGGATTCAAGAGTTATACTTGATTTTAGGACGATGAAATGCTTTAAAGTATTAAGACTCTTTTGATGACGACATTACTTTGGAAGAATTTTTCTAGTATGTGTAAACCTCAATTTTGATATGTGAAAATGTTATTAAAGAAATAATTTTCTTTTCCTTTGTGGATATAGTTATAAAGAACTATTTGGGTTTAAATGATCCTTGAATTTGAGGAAATTACAGGTTATTAATTTTTGGGATGAAAATGTGAGGTATGAATAACATTTGTGGTTAAAATATTTTATGGTTATTTTTGAGTAATTTATATCATTTTTCGAAATTTTATAAAATTATATAGTTTTTGAAAAATGACAACACACATATCGTGTGACAACCCGTCGTGTTGGACAAAGCTGTGGGAATCGAACCCACAACCAATGTGTGATTGGGATTTATCACCTTCCACTGGACTATGTGATGTACCTGGTTAGTATGACCTATTATTTTTAGTTAAATAGTTTTATGGATCAAGAATAAGTTGATTTTGGAAACATATGTTTTATCAATTGGATATTCTTTGTATAGGAAAATGGTTTGGTGATTAAGTGACAAAGGTTATTTTGGAAGACATTCTCTCTTTTTTTTGGAAACAATAATGGTTGAAATATTATTTTGGAAGACTCTATGTTTTATTGTGTACATATGGATATTCAGGTTATTTATGGAAATGATTAACCCATCATTGAGAATATGTGACTAGTTTAATTACCATACATTATGAGACTTTAAGAGTAATCAATGTTATTTAGAGATAAATGTTAATATTTTTGTGGAAGACTATGTGATCAAATCCTTCTAAAATTTGGTTTTGAATCCTAGTTTGGAATATTTTAAAAAAAATTAAGAAAAAATTTGTATTGAATGGTATTTCTTGAACTTTGGGAAATTTTGGATATTAAGAGTATTATATCTTTCTCATAATCATGTTTTCTATCACTCTCCATCAAAACATGATGGTTTGTTTTCTCCTCCATATCCATGTTTCCATGAAATCCTAGTATCTATTGTCTCAGGTGACCTTTGTACTTATCTTACTTTATTTTAAAGTGATAGTTTTATTGACACTTTTTCTAATGTGGGAATTTCAGTGATGTTTCCGAGCCCAATTTTAAAATTGCGAGGATGCAATTCCCAAAAGGGGGAAGGATGTAACATCCCAGGTAAATAAAGAATATGAAATTTTCATATTTATTAATATTATTGAATTAAATATTAATTTAAATTTAATAGGGATGTTATGTTCGATGGAATAACTGATACAAAACAACTAGTTTCTTTGAAATCTTACGTTGAACACAACGTTGAGTTATACTGAAAAATAATAATATAATATTATTATTTTAAATAGTAGTTAACGCCTAGAAATTTTAATAGAAGGAATAAACAAAACTAACTAAAAATGATTATACACGTTTTTTAAATGTTTCTACATTTATCCAATAAATTTTAGAGGTTTACAATAAGAAATAATCTGATTATAAGCATAAATACTCTAATATTCTTTTAAAGGTCATTTTACCGCCTTTTGATGCTGAAACCTTTTTAAATATAGTTTTTGGCACTTTTATATGTTATATTTAAAAAAATAACATTCTTATTTATAATTGGGACATAAAAATTTACTTTGGATGAAATTTTGGTTTTTTTCTGATAATGTTCATTTTTTTAATGAATAGTGAAAAATACTGTATTTTAATTCAAAACTGCCTTTTAATATAATTTATTTATATGATCAAATTATATTTTTAATTGGTTTTAAAGTTTAATTATGTTAATTTTTTAATATCTAATCCAATTTTGGTCATTGGAAGTAATTTCACTTTGAAATTGGACATAAACAAGTGTCAATCTTTTGATAGTTATTATTTCTTAAAAACACTCATTTTTTTGAAAACGAGAATTAATTTTAAATTAATTTCTTCCACTTATATGTTTTTAATTTGAAAAAATGGTTTCCATATTTGGAATCCTATGTTCCAAATTGTGTAAATAGGTAACTTTTATTTTTATACATTACGAATATTTACGTTAGTAAATATTTTATTTACCGTGGTTAAAGGGTAAATCAGGTAAATAAGGGTAAAAAATAATATTATAATAATATTAAAATTATCCTAACATGTGTCCTAATCCTATTTTATGATACACTTCCGACCATGGTCATACTGGGGTTGATTGTGGGACCCCGTGGAGCCACTTAAGAGTGATAAAGACACTTTATATTAATTATTTTAAAGTAAAGACAAAAATGACATAAACATATATATTTTAGTAAATAATTTTTTACATGGGGTTATATAATTTATCTCTTCAACTATAAATATTTATCTGAAAGATAAAAATATGTCCTACATCATGATATTTTTTTTATATTTTTTATACATCAAATAAATAAAATTATTTATGTCACAATAATGATGCATTGTTAACCTCATCAATGAATGATTTAAATAAATAAGATTATAAAAATTAAAACAATATCCAAATACTATCAAATTCTTATTTTATGATTTATTTCAAACACTAGTCACCTTATCTTATAATTTAATGATTTTTGGACCTTTATAAACCGAAGATCCTTATATAATAAAATAATATTTTCAAACTTTTTTAAAGAGCCCCTCCTCCCCTTATAAAAGGCCATCACCTCTAACCCATTAATCACACCTCTCAAGCATCTTGTCTCATCCAAAATTTACCCAATTAAGCTCCCTACATCCCTGTATTCCACTTAGAATCCTTACCTTAGGTAGAAGGTACTTCAAGAAATCCTTTTGGTTCAAACCAAAGGGAGTTACCTGATTTAAAGGTAACATCTTCTCTTAAGTTCTTTTCTTTTATTTTACTTCTACAAACCCCAAAAATATTTTTATTCCATTATTTTATAACAAAAAAATTATCCTAAATATACTAGGATGTTTTTATGAGAAGTATTCGAGCTACACTTCCACACACCTCCATCTAATGGATATGAACAAACTGTTTCTCTGGACGGTGAACTACTGCCTCACGAAACGATGATCGTTCAATCTTCTCCTACCACCTCTTATGGTGGAAATTTTGATGGCACTGTATTTTTATATAATATATATTTTGTTTATGTTTTCTCTATAATTATTTTATTTTTATTTACAAACATACCTTTATGCTTTCCAATATGTGTAAACATGATAATTTCATTTGAGGAAGTGCAGAGTACCACCCCCTCAAGGTGATGTGATTCATTCATGTCATACATGTAATGTATAATGGATGGAGTTATCAAAATTACGTAACATATATATCATATTATATTATAATTTAATTATAATATACCTATTTATCATTAAGTTTTCATTTCATTAAATATGAAATAAAAATGAAAGTATCGTTCATGCGTACATACGACTTACCATCTCCAAGAACTATGCATTTCATTTATTATCTCCAAATTTCATGTAATATTATAAATATATATATATATATACAGGATATATATGAAATATATGATATATATATCATGAATATAATTCTAGAGATAATCTAATTTTTACCACAGGGACAACTTGTAATTAAAAAAATTTCATTTTTGACTCAAGTTCCGAACATAAAATAAATGTTTGATATGAACTAAAATAATTTAATAATTGTTATATTAAGGTAACAAGTGATATAAAAGGAATATTAAAATTGAAAAAGTTTCTTAAGAAACTATAAATTAAAATAAATTTATTATTCATGAATAATAACGAACATACAAGACATTTCGACTTGAGGTAAGGGGTTTCTTATCTCACTATTAATTCCGTGAGATTTCCATTGTTCGCCACTATTTTCTAACATGTGGTGTATTGTTTACTACCATTTGATATATATTATCATGATTATATTTATATTTATGGTATTCTGTTTTTCATTTGGTGGTTATTAACTTTTTATCATACAAATCAATTGATTACAACGTGGTAAGGGGTTTTCATCGCACTTTTTATTCCCATGAGTTTCATGCTATATTTTCCACTATTTCCTTTTTCATGGTGTATGTACTGACCATTATTTTAATATTTTTATAATGTAATTTAATTTATGGATACTTACATCATCATTGTATGATCCTTATTTAATGTGGTGAATGATTCATAAGTTACTAAATCAGTAAGGGAACCTTTCACCATACTCTTTTAGTTAAAGACTTATTTTATGTTATGTATTTAAATTTCAATGTTAAAATGTTGGGATAAATTATTATATATTATTATTGCTATAAATTTTATGTACATGGGATGAGAGACCCTTTTTATCTCATCAATTCATTTTCTTAATTTTTAATTGACACTGTTTGGCTGTTGAGTTTTCGTAAGGGAACTTCTTAACCCAATTTAAATTATTTCGGTTAATCTTATACTTATTGATTTTTTCATGATATGATTATGTGTGGAATAACTATTTATTTATTTATGTAATAATTTCCACTCTTCTTTGTTTGGATATACTTTTGATACAAAAAATCACTCCATTTATTATTTCCCAAGTCATTGATATGAACTTGATAAGGGCAATCTTAACTTAATTTCCATTCATTAAGTTAAACATCCAAGTCATTGGTTTTGTTTTTAAAAGAACATATATGAATGTACTCTGATTTATTTACACTAAATAACCAATAATATTTAGTGTATTTATATTTTTCACACTTAATTAAGTAATTTATTTATCCTTAATCTAAGGATACCGTCTTTATAATGGATTTTGTCTCAATTTACATTCCATCGAGTCTTAAATTATGTTATATGACAAATCAAATTTATATTGTGTATATATTGTCCTTTGTAATATTATGTCATGAATTCCTTTATTCTCATGATATTATAAGGTTTTTATTAAATGTTATTCCTAAATTATTTGTATTCAAGCATCTCTCATTTGGTTAAGATATCCTTAAATAAAATATTGTTTTTAAAGATTTATTCTTATAAATATCTATCATTAATGTCCATATTTACAAAATTGTTTTAAGGATTTATTTATATGGACATTAATGGTTTAAAATTTACCGACTTTAGAAGTTTTAAAGTGGTATGGGACACTTTTATTCAAAAATCTATTTATTAAATGTTTTAAATGGTTTTGAAAATGGTTTTGATAAAGCATTGATTACGTCAATATCTTGAAATGATATATTGTAATTTGCAATGTGGAAATGTTATATTTTGTTTATGCTTGTTTTATGTGTTATGATTTATAATGGTACTTGGACATTTGATGAGTGGTTATGTGATAAACCAAATGATGGGTGGTGCCATGATAAACTAGGATGGGTGTTTATGTTATAACCTCCAATGCATTGGGTATGTAAGTCGGTCGTATGGCTATTCCATTTAGTTATATGTGTGGTAGTTGACTATATGGTTATTACATATAAGTATTTTAATGTCCCAAGTTACCTTTATATGTTATCTGTGCTTTCTATGGGTTTTATGGTAATCTTTTGGTTACAAAAGGGTAAACAATTATCTTTTATTGAGTAAAGAGTATTTACTACTTCATAAAGGTAAAAATTATTACTTATGATAATGTATTAATCGTTTACTTATTGTTTTGAAAAACTAACATTTTCCTTCTTTGTGTATTGATTACTGAGCTTTTCATGCTTATCCCATGTTTTAAAATGTTTTCCATGAGACTTAAAGATGAATAGGGTCAAGTATGAGATCAAGGAAAAGTCATTCTCTCTAAAACATGGAACTAGACATGTTTCTTTTTAAGAGTTTTTATTTTATGGAAAAAATGGATACTGGGTAGTAGTGTCTACATGTAGTATTTGATATATAATTTATTAAGTTATGACCTAATTCTCTAAAACTCTAAACCTGAAAAGATCCCCAATGTGAATTATTAACTTAATTCAAGATTATGTAATGTTTAAGGCTGGGGCCTTACAATATCCCTAGATTAACTCAACTAGTATGAGATAGTATTATGAATAACACACATAACAGTGGTCCCCCTAGTCATATTATGTGACAATAAGGATATCAATTAGAATAATTCTAACCTAGGGTGTGACGATCCTATATCCTTTTCAACCACTACTATATAGATTATACCTATAATGGACTACCTGAAAAATTGGACCCTACCATCAAACATAGAAAAAAAATATCCTATTTTAAGATGAATTATTAACCTTTGTTTACGGCCCGATTTAAGGGGAATTACTCTAAAAATTGAGATTTGATGGATTCCTCCTCAGATTCTTTAAAGAAGAAGAGACCCTCTATAACAAACCTTATATATATTACACATTAATACATATTTTATTACATAATATCACACTTCATACAACCTAAAATATCAATAAGCCTAGTGTATTTGGTAAATAGGTACATTATATAACAAATTAAAATTGGAAAAACATCATCTTTATTGAAAAATTCCTTAACATGGTTTCACTTAAAAATTCATGGGATGACCTGGGGACATATATAAGAAATGGGTGAGGTATAAAGCCCATTAAGGGAGCAAACATGGAATAAAATTAAGATATTAATAAATTTTAGACAATTAGAATATCAATAGGTCATAAAAGGGGTGAGAATCATAAACATGAAAAATAATACATGATATATCATCATAACTTAACGGCAACATGGGAAATGTGGAAACGACTTAAAAAACTACATCACAAAAATAGGTTAAGGATAAATGATAAGACCCCATGATAGAAGAAGTTCCATAAAGGAATTAGGTTCACTACTTGTACCAAAATAAAGTCTCATGAGACTAAACATTACCCAATGCATTGGAGTACTATATAATTTTGGGTGCACCTATCATATTCTTTTCATTCTCATGCTTAAGTTTGTCACATAGATCATACAACAGATTTTAATTTTTTGTCACAATTTATTCCATGATAAAGGATTAATAAATAAAGTAATGTATTTCCCATGTCAAATAATTATAATTTTATTAATGCGAACACCATTTATTGTAAATGGGTATTGTATTCGCTACACAATTGTTTTGGCATGAAAAATCATAATGAAAATTCGACAGCCTAATGAGATCACTTAAAAAATTAATAAAATTGGTTGATGTGAGATAAAGGTCTCTATAATCATTTGTAAATCAAATGGGCAGTAATAGGTAATGTAAATACATATACTAAAATTAGGAATTGGAAATATAAGGCATGAGAAAATAAATAAACTTGAATAAAGAAGAGAAGGAGAGGATCCCTTACTTTAGTGTGTGACTCCAAATGCTTGGTAAGAGATTATAGAGAGATTGGGGTAACTTTAATAGGAATCTAGTGATGGTAGGTTAGATTAATAATGTGATAAAAGTGTTTTTAGGGATGAGAAATTGGATATTGGGTGATTTTATATAGGAAATGGGTGGTTATTTCTTTAATATTTCTTAAATTTAGGTTTTGGAATCTATATAATTAAATAAGAAGAAATGAAAACATTCCCATGGTTTCAAAAAAATAATAGTGATTTTAATTATTTTAGAATTCCAAGGGTGGAACATAATAAAATAATACCCTTTTTGATGTGGAAGTGAGTCATACTCTTAATGTAATGATTTTAAAACCATAAAATATATTAATAGATTTGGAGGATTCATAATGGGTTTATAAAATTAATCAAATATATTTAAAATAACATTATTTTAAAGGTAAAACATATATTTTTTCATGGATACCTTTTATATTAACTATTACAACACTTTTGGGTCATTATGATGTCATAATACACATTTTATATTTATACAGTATTTAATTTTTAACCCGAAAATTCGACTATCACAAAAAATTATAAAAAATTCACCAATAGATTATTTTGATGTTATGATTCCAAAATTAGTATTAATTTCATCTAAATAATTTTTAAAATATGTTCATTTTCTCTTTTAAAATAAGAATCGATACATTTTGATAAATCTTAGGTTTTTTTTGAAAAGAACAGTTTCCGAGACCTTATAAAAATTACATTTGAATTCATAAATATTATATGATATTTTATATTTTCTATAAATTATTTAATAATAATATTTTATTAAAATATTATTTATTTCTGAAATCAATTAATTCATCAAAATAAATTCCTTAATTGAATTTTAATATTACCTAAAACAATTTGTGTTTTATTATATCGAAATATAATATTAATAAAACAAATTACTTAATAATTTATAAAGTAAAAAATATAAAAAATAAATATCATCATAATTTTAATGAAAAGGAAATATAAATATAATGGTTACATTTTTTATATTATTTGATAAATTATTTTTAACCTAAATTGACCTATTTTCCTTTTAGCATGGTAATTAATATTTACTACATTTACTATTCATATTTTATAACAATTAAGTTCAACTTATTACCTATTATTAACTATTATAATTCAAAATATGGAGTCCATTTTATCAAAAAAATGTTTACATTAGTGGAATATTTTAATTTAAAATAATCCCACAAGCACGATGGAAAGCAGTTTTATAAGAAATGCATTTTTTGAGGAAAATAAGATTTTACTTTAAATATATAACTAGTAATATTAATTATATGAATTTTAACTCATAAAGATAGATAATTAATCAAAAAATTTATTTTAAATCATTTATAATTAGTGTTTAGTTTAAGTAATTATAATGGAGAATCAATATGCCTTTTAAAATAGTTTTCAGAAAAATGCGTTTTTCATTTGAAAAATAAACTTATACTAAAATCTAGTATAAATATGATTAAAATGTAATTAATTAAATTAAATATAAATAAATAATACTTATTTTACCTTGAAATAAAATTAAAATATTATAGGTACTTTTATGTTACTTAATTTATAAAAGTAAATGAAAACATTACATATAAACGACTTTTTTCACTATTCACTGAATATATATATATTTTCTAAAAAATACCAAATTTTTACCCTAATTTAATTTTTATATGATGATATAAAAAATGGAGTTTTTTTATAGAATACATGTTCTATATTTTCCAGAAAATAACTATAATATTTTAAAAAACCATTTTTCAAGAAAACATATTTTGTAAAACAAAAGTCATAACCAAAAATTGATTGATTATTTAGTAAGAATTTATCAATATTTAGGGAACACACACAAATAAATATATATTTCATAAATTAGTTAATCATACTCTTATTATCAAAATTCATGGAAATGTTAAAATTGTTTTATTTAAATAATCATTAATTTTTTGGGTTTAGTGTTGCGTATTGCATATGCTATCGAACATAGTTTTCTTCTTTACAAACTCTTGACATTACACCCTCTCCATAATTTACTATGTTCATGTAGGTTCCTATGGTTATCATCTATCGGGAACTCAGCTCCCCCATAATATTAAGAGGCTTGTTTACTTTAGGCCAATTATGATATATGTAACACCCCGACCCTAGTTACCCAGAGTCAGTGCATTATTACATAATATTGGAATGATCACAAAATATCAATTCTCCAAAGACCGATTAGTTTAGTAGCCTTGGAAATACTAGATATATTCATAAGTTTTACATTACATTGTAAAAATGAAAACTACAACAACATTGTCTGCGTAGACCACACTCATATCCCTTAGACTATCCCTGCAGGTTAGTCGTAATATACTTTTTTGCATCCAAGGAAAAATAAAAAATAGAAAGTGGTGAGCTCAGATGCCCAGTAAGGATAAAAATATGGAGAAAACTTTCATAAATAATGTTAAACATTTGAAGGCAAAGTATAAGAATAAAACGCAAGCCTTTTAAACATAAACTTCAGCATAATATGGAAAATATAAATCAAATAATTCCATTTACTTATTCCCATGGATATTCTACTGGTCGAATAATCACATGCAACATCAATATCCACTTTCATAATGATGGAATGCATAATGCCAGACTATAATATCCACATAGTCAAGGACTTGTGCCAAGACTACAAATAATATTTTGTCAATGCCTTTTGAAAAGACACTAATTTTTCTCATGAGACCTACCGATGCATCGAGGAGCTATAGTAGGCTCCACCTGTCACTTACTAATTCCAATGCACTCCTCATATGAAAAGGCTTAAATATAACATAAACATTCATATTAAAACTAGCATACGAAATATCAATAATTTATCCATAAACCATGAATGGTATAAAATAACACATACACAGTCAAACATATCACAAAACCTTCAATACCATATAGAATATTTGTATCATAATAAATCAACTTCAAACAAGTTTAAAATCCATCAAAGGATGTTGACATAGATGAAATGAAAAAATTTGAATGAAATAACTATTTCTATTTTAAAACCATTTAAAAGAAATATTTTTTTTGTAATTATACTTATAATCTTGTAAGGGAAGCTTCAACGATGTTATAATGATGGAAAATAGCCGCACCCACCGTATAAGTTAAAAAAAAGACATTTTTACCTTAATTTTTGTCAAAAAGGTCATAAAGTACCTTGTTTGTAAAATGACAGAAATATTCCTTTCAAAACCATATAAAGAAAAATAAGGGTATAAATTAATTTAACCCATTTTCTATTAAATAGTAAATTTTTTTTTTGAAATAAATTTTTAAGAAACATGGATGTGAATGATAAATAGGTCCCAGAAGATACTAACGTATAAAACAACCTCGAATAATGAAGAGATTATAGACTTAACCCTTACCTTCTACTTTTCCTTGGTCGAGGGTAGGTTAACCTCCTGTATAATGGTGAAATAATTGTTATTAAATTATACAATAACCATATACATTAATATGATATCATATATGATCTTTTAAAATTGCTTTATTAATTATATTTCAGTAGTATCATAATTTCGAGTGTTAACTGATTCGTTTTCCTTTATATGCTTTGTTACATAAGTAATGTTTGTCATGGATAGGATGCGTCTTATTCATATTCAGAATTATATCATGTATTTAAACATTATTTTTAATCATAAAATAAAAATTAGTCTTGAATGGATACGATGGGGAATGAATCTCATCGCGTTCGGGGAGACGGTAATCCGTACATACGCACGAGTGACAATATCATTCTTTTGATATTAAAATAGTTTATAATTGGATGGTATATTATATATACATAATCATTAACATATTTTATTTATTATTTACATCAATTATACATCATTATTATACCCATCCAAACAGTGAAGTGTTGAATGACAAACTACACCACGACGTGGAGACGGTAATTCGTACGTACGCACGTATGATGAATTTTTCATTTATAGGATGGATAGAATAAAAAATATGGTTGCAACATTTTTTTCATGACCCGTACTTGAGGCCCATGCCGTGACTACCCCAAGCCCGCATAGTATCCAAGTACAGTCGTCCTCGCTGCCGAACCCACATAGTATCCAAGTACAGTCGTCATCGTCGTCGCAGTCGCAACCAGCTCTAGGGTTCCCGCACACAGCACGCTCGATTCCGGGAGGGTCTTCTCCACGAACCAAGGGGTTGATAAATCAACTGTCACGAAGTCTAGAGTTGATGTATCACAAAGTTCCGTCTCGTCAAAAGGAACTCAACGCGACAGACGGCGCGTCAATCGGACGCCCGGTCTGAGAGTTATTGACTTTTTCATTCTAGGGTCCCGGTTCGTTTTTAAGCTAAAACCAACCCGACCGTACTCCAACTGCATCCAAACATCGAGCGGAGTAAGCCAAAAGAATCGTCTCACTAAGAATAAATCAACGTAACTGACGGCACGTCGTTTTGACGTCCGATCATTAAGTTATAAGCGTTTCCGCTCCAAGGGCCCAGTTGGTTTCGAGTTTGAACCAATCCATACATACCCAAACATTACCGAAATCTTGAGTGTAATATACCAAAACAACCATCTTTATTCAAGGATCCCAATGCAATTGATGGTCCGTCGATCGGAGGTCCGTAGCCCAAGATATGGGTGTTTGAACGAAACTGCCTGAAAATAGGGGGTCTGGGCCAGGTCTGACCCAGCCCAATCCCCCCTGGGTTGGCCCGAACCGAGTCGAACCGAACTGGGTCTAGGTCCGGCCCAGTTGGGCGCAGCCCGAACCGGCCGGCGCGGCATGGCCCGTCGTTGGGCGCGGCCTGCAGCCCGGGTCAGAGCCGATCGCGGGGTGTGAGGGGGGGGCACCCCTATGTTCCGGAACGGCAGACCCAATAGGGTCCGTCCTTTTTGCACCGGCCGAGGGTTTCGACCCCTAGTTTATCCGAAAAAACGGCCGGCCATTAAGGTCGGCCACTTGGACTGTCGCGGGACCCTTCGGGGTCCCGCCTCCCGGAGCACCGGCGGCCTGTTGTCCGGCCCCCCTTGTTGGACAGCCGCGACATAAGGCCACAGCTTATCTTCAGCAGGTGCGGTGCGACGGCGCTCCGCCATGGCACGCTCCGGCCGCGGCCTCTCTTGGTTTCTCCGGCGTGACACGACGGCACCACGTACCGCCACCGCGACCCGCTCCGGCCGTGGTTCTCCTTTTTCCCACATAGTGCAACGGTACCGCGCTGCCTTCGCCACAACTCGCCAACAATGTTCAACAAGAAAACGGGGAGAAGAAATCGGTCGTGTTTGTGTGGTCTGATTTCCTCTCGTTACGTTGGTAACAATCGGCCAAATTTTACCAACGAAGAACGATGAATTAAACATGGATGAAGATAAAACCTACCTCAACAAAAGTTGTCGAATGACGGGCGTCGTCGAAAACAGCGTCGGAGGATGAGGTTTCGTAGATGTTGACGGAGAGAATCTGAGGAGGATGCGGCGTCTTCCGTTTTTGTCACGGAGAAAAGGAAAGATGGCACATCATCGTTCTTCGGGGATTTGGCATTCTTCAACGAAAGGTGCCGTTCTTCGCGGTAGGAATAAGTTCTTCGAAAAACTACAACTCTCTGTCAAAAACATAACACAAAAAGATAACAACCAAATAAAATAAGACTCCACTTATTTTATTATTCAAGGCAAGCATTTAAAATTTCAAAAATTTAAAACCAATTCACTTAATTAATTAAACTTGAGTTGTCCATTTAATTGGGAGTTATGTTGGTAATTTTAATGAAGGAGAGAGAGAGAAGTTACTCACATAATAGAGGAGTTAGAGGGGGTTTAAGGAATGTGAAAAGGTGGGGGCTCGTGTGGGACTCACCTCCCTCATAACCACACATGGGAAGTTGGGTGGTCGTGGGCCCCACCGACAACTTCCCAGGAGGGAATTTAACTTCCAAGGATAAAATAAAATTCTACACAATTTTATTTTACTTATCATTTAATCCCCAAATTTTAACAACTCCTATCAAGAAAACGAACCTTCGAGAAAGTTCATCTTAATCAATTACCGGCACTGTGGTTTCATCAGTTCCCTCGGATTTCAATTCCGAGCACCGGTTCAAAAGATAGAAAAACATGCTCGTCCGTTCACTGAACGTACCCGAGCTAAACTTTGGAAGTTGATTCCGGGTACACTGGGCCTCAGAATCAGGTGCCATAAGAAATTGTGTACTCATAAAATCCCAAAGAATTTAAGAAAAAAATTTCCTTGAAATTTAAGGGTCTTTACATTACTCCCACCTCAGGGCTTTACATCCCCGTAAAGCTACATCATAAACTAGGGAAACAAATGAGGGTACTGTGCATGCATCTGAGCCTCCCGCTCCCATGTGCTCTCCTGGAGGTTCCCATACTGCCACTTGATGTTCACTAGGGGAATCAACCATCCACGTAGGACCTGCTTCTGTCGATCCTTGATCTCCACTGGGACATCCGCAAAAGTCTCCCCGTCATCGATGTCTAGCTCCTCGTGATCAATGATATGCATCGGGTCATGTACATATCTCTTTAGATGAGATACGTGGAAGACATCGTGCACCTGGTGCAACTGAGGTGGAAGTGCCAGGCGATAAGCCACCTCACCTATCCTACTGAGAACCTGGAATGGTCCGATGAAGCACAGAGATAACTTGCCGCCCTAGACAAATATCTATAATCCATGTCGATCTGAGACCCATAATAAAATGTGGTCGCCATCCTAGAACTCTAGTGGTCTCCGCCTCCTATCAGCATAGGACTTCTGTCTGTTCTGGGCAGTCCTCCTCTACTCCTGGATGATCTGTACCTTCTTCGTCATGGCCTGGACCATCTCTGGTCCTATAAGTTCTAACTCCCCAGGGTCTGTCCAGCACATAGGTGATATGCAAGGTCGGTCGTACAATGCGTCGTATGGTGACATCCTGATGGTGGAGTGGTAGATGTTGTTGTACGCAAACTCAACCAAGGGTAGGTGATCCTCCCAGCTGCGACCATAGTCAAAGAAACATGCACGGAGCATGTCCTCGAGAGTCTGAATGGTCCTCTCAGTCTGACCATTTGTTTGTGGGTGAAAGGCGGTGCTCAGGCGTAGCTGCATCCCAAATTCCACCTACAACCCCTTCAAATACGGGAAGTAAAGGGACCATCTCGATCAGAGACGATAGTCAATGGAACACCATGAAGTCGTACGATCTTTTGAACATAGAGGCGTCCCAAGATTTACACTGAGCCCTGCTCTCTAATGGGTATGAAGTGAGTGGACTTTGTGAGTCGGTCTATGATCACCCATATGGAGTCGTGTCCTCTAAAAGTACATGGAAGTCCCATCACAAAATCCATATATTTCCCATACCACTTCCACTTCGGGACCTCTAAGGGCTGTACAAAGCCTGCTGGTACCTGTTGCTCTACCTTCACCTGCTGGCAGGTGAGGCATCATAAAACGAACTCTGCCACAACCTTCTTCATACCCGGCCACCAGTGCTGTCATATGAGTTCCCGGTACATCTTCTCCACTCCAGGATGTACCTCTAGAGGGGAAGTGTGAAACTCCCTTAGTACCTCCTCCTGTAATATAGCTGGTACCATGGTATGTCCTCTGAAAAGGAAGACGTGCTCTCCACCTACAGAAAATCCATCAGGTGCCTATCCTTTGGATATCTATGCACGTTGCGTCTCGCATTCAAAGTCCCCACTCTGTGCCTCTCTGACCCACTGAAGTAGTGGAGGAGTGACTGTGAGAAACTGTAGAAAGGATGCCCCATCTCTATCCACGAAGGATATCTGCAAAGCAGCTAACTTCTCTCTCGCCTCTCCAAGTAGCTGAATGCCCGTCCTCCTGTTGAGAGCATCATCTACTATGTTCCCCTTTCCAAGAGTATAGACTATCTCAAAGTCATAGTCCTGGAGGAACTCGAGCCATCAATGTAGTCTCAGGTTCATGTCCTTCTGCGAGAAGATGTACCTGAGACTATGGTGGTAAGAATAGACTGTAAAGCGCTCACCAATCAGATAGTGTCGCCACATCTTCAGGGCGAAGACCACTACTGCTAACTCCAAGTCATGGGTAGCATTGTTCTTCTCATGCTGCCTCAACTGTCGTGATCCATAGGCGATCACTACCTACTCCTGCATCAGGAAAAACCCAAGTCCGGCCGTTGATGCATTGTAGTAAACTACGCACCCTACGCCCTCCTCTGGTAGCCTCAAGATGGGTGCACAGGTCAATCACTATCTCAACACCTAGAAGCACGGCTGACATCTATCCGACCACACTAGGGGTTTCCCCTTCTTTGTCAAAGATGAGAGTGGTGCTGCAACTCTGGAGAAGTTTGGCACAAATCTTCGATAGTACCCAGCCAAACCTAGGAAACTCCACACCTCCGTCACGCTCCTGGGTGGCTCCCAAGCTAGCACTGCCTCAATCTTCGCAGGATACACCACAACTCCTACCTCAGAGATGACATTTCCCAAGAAGTGGACCTCTCGAATCCAAAATTGGCTCTTCGAGAGCTTACCATAAAGATGGTGCTCTCAGAGTGTGTCCAGTACAACCAGCAAGTGGTAGGTGTGCTCCTCCTCAGTATTCGAGTAAATCAATATCTCGTTGATGAAGACTATGAAAAATCGATCGAGGTAAGGCTGGAAGATCCTGTTCATGAGAATGATGAACACTACTGGAGCATTGGTTATGCCGAAAGGCATAAAAAAGAACTCGTAGTGGCCATACCGACACCTGAAGGCCATCTTCTTCATATCCTCGTCTCGAACTCTGAGCTGATGATAGCCTGACCTGAGGTCTATCTTTGAGAACCATCGTGCTCCCTTGAGCTGATCGAAGAGGTCATCGATCCTCAGAAGTGGATACTTGTTCTTCACAGTTACCTGGTTCAGGTGATGGTATTCGACACACAGTCGCAAGCTCCCGTTCGCCTTCTTGGTGAACAAGATCGGGGAAGCCCAGGGTGAAACACTGGGTCAGATGAATCCCTTGCCCTGCAAGTCCTCCAGCTGTACCCGTAGCTCTCGAAGCTCAGTGGGAGACATCTGATATGCTGGAGTAGATATCGGGGTTGTACCGGGATACAGGTCAATATATAAGTCTACCTATCTGGGAGGAGGTAGTCCTGGAACTTCGTTAGAGAAAACGTCTGCATACTGATCTTTCACAACAGGAAAACTCGGACTCCGCACGTCAACTGCTCCTAGTATGAGACTAGCCAACTGATGAGTGATCGACTGTCTGCTCCTCTGCGAGAGTCCATCATGCACTGCAAAGGCTCCCTTCTCACCGGTGAAGGTGAACCTACACCCATCGGTGCGGACACACCACACCTTATGCCTAATACAGTCGATCTGAGCATGGAATATAGATAACCAATCCATGCCCAAGATGACGTCGTAAGGTCTCGACCCCGCTACAAGAAGATCCCAGCCGAAGCTCTCACCTCCTATAGTAAGCTCACACTGCCGGCACCAGTTCGTAATCATCGTGTCTTCTCCCGTATGAGTCTCTTGCCATAAGGATCGACCCAATGGCTCTGTCGGAATCTCCGAGCTCCAAACAAGGGCAGCGACAATGAAAGAATGACTCACTCCTGTGTCTATAAGAACTGTAGAAAGGGTGGAGTAGACAAAGATAGTACCTCGAATCGTCTCAGGTGCGCCATGGTCATAGGCCTCCACTGCCTAAAGATGAGCCTATCTCTGTCTGCCAGCTCCCTATGGTCGGGGTGGACCTCCTGGTGGTGGTGGTGGTAGAGCCTCAAAGAATATCCCACCACCCGCTGCTCGGCTAACTCCTCTTCCTCATCCGCCTTCTCCCTGCGGACCACCATGGTCGAACCTCTGCCTATGACTGGGTGGTACCTCAACTGTCTGCTGCTCCTCTGCCTGTCGGGTCGAGCAGTCACGAGCCATGTGGCCCTGCCCGCCGCATGTATAGCAATATCTGGCTCTCGAATGACTGGCTCTGCTGCGTGTTCCCCGCACCTACGAACCAGTATCCTGAGGTCTCCCACCTGATGGCCTGGTCTACTTGGACCTCTACAACATCTGTCTACTCCCGGCTGCAGAAGACTTCTCTACGTGCCACCCTGTGGTAGTCCTCGTTGCTAGATTAGGATCAGCAAGGAAGCTCTCCACCAGAAGGGCTCGCTCCAGTACTCCTGTCTACGTCGGAATGCTGAGGGAGATCATCGAAGCCCTGATCTCATGCCTCAGTCCCTGCTCGAAGGTTCGGGCCTGGAAGAATGGGTCTCGTACCATGTCCGTGGAGTAGCGTGAGAGATCAGTAAATCTCGCCGAGTACGGGGCTACTGTCATGCTGCCCAACCGCAGCTGTAGTAACATCTTAATGCGCACCGCACAGAGGGTGGCGGGAACAAACTTTGAGCGAAAAAAGGCTCTCGAAGTCCGACCAAATGAGAGATGCCTCATCGTGCACCTGGAGCATCAGGCTCCACCATCTACCTGCTACTCCGTGAAGGAGACTCACCGCAAGGATCACCATAAGGTCTGCTGGTGTCCCTACCAACCTGAAGACTCTAACGATAGCCTCCAGCCAATCCTCGGCTACCTAAGGGTCCGTCTCCCCGCGGAACCTGGGTGGTCTCTGATGCTGAAACTCATGAAGTGCACTTAGGCGACGTGAACCCTCAGCTGCTGTGGTTGTGGGCATCAGTGGCTCAGCGGGTAGAGGTAGCGCCGGTGCCTTCGCTGTAATGGGGCCCTACAACAAGGCCTCGTCACTCGGTGGGCTGCCGTCTCGCACAAAACTCAGAACCTATCTTGCTGCCATCGTGGGGCCATCATGAAAAGAAACAGGTGCGCCATGGTTAATATAGTATAACAGGTGAGCTGACATAAAGTAATCATAAAGAAAACATTTGAAACACACATGCAATCAATGTTTTCATGCACTAAGTCGAAAATCCAAAGTCAGGGTCCTGGTTTATGGATACGTCGTCCACCGCACCAACACTGGACTCCCTGGATTGATAAACACGCTAAATACCCTAAATAATATTGCTTCACATGGAAGAAATTATCAGAGTCTTGAGTTATGTGGTAGAACCGACTCCTCTGATACCAATTTGTCTCGACCCGTCCTCAGGGCCTGTGCCGTGACTACCCCAAGCCCGCCTTCCATCGGCCAGGGGCTGGCGACTAGCACCAAAGGCCTATGTCCCGATAAAAGGAAATGCATTGCCTTTATATAAGAAAATAGACACCACAGAGTATGGAAGCTGAATTAAACACTAAGTAAACTGAGTACAAAAGTAAGTGCTGGAAAGTAAATGGGCCAGTATACAAACCCAACTGAAAGTACAGTACAACTGAGAAAAGAATGTACAGCAGCTGAAAAGTAGAGCAGCAACCACCAAGTCGTCCTTCGGAATTCCCACCTGAAGGGTGGGTAAAGATAGTCTTGTCAGCTCCTCGGGTCCGTCTGTCCGCTCAATGTATGTCACGCCTGATAGTCCACCTCTGGGTACCGTCCCGCTCCACAAGCCTCATCCTCGATCCGCGATGTCCGTCGTCTGCAACCAACACAATGTAATTCGGGCAAAGCCCGTGCAGGGGTGAGTATACGATACTCAGTAGGGACCCCGAGACCCCCGAAGGTCTCCCAGAATCCACAAAGGATAAAACCCAAAGGAAAGATACAAACACGAAGTATCAACCAAATCTACTTAGGTATATGCCCATACATATACCTAGGTCATCAATTCTAGTTCTGTTCCAACTCATGAGCTCAAGTACAACCCAGTCCACATAGGATAACATAACTCAATCCACACTGGAAATTACAACCCAATCCACACAGGAAAGCATGTCAATCACATCAAAGATAATGATTGGAAGTCAAGACTCATCTCACATAGGTATACTACTCACGAATAGGGGTGGAGATGATAGATGTGGCCTTTGAATCATCTCCCCTTCCGAACCCACGTAGGATCCAAGTACAGAAGTCGTTGCTGCCGAACCCACATAGGATCCAAGTACAGTAACCATCACTGCCGAACCCACTTAGGATCCAAGTACAGTCGTCCTCGCTGCCAAACCCACGTAGGATCCATGTACACTCGTCCTCGCTACCGAACCCACGTAGGATCCAAGTACTGTCGTCATCGTCGTCACAGTCGCAGCCAGCTCTAAGGTTCCCGCACAGAACACGCTCGATTCTAGGAGGGTCCACTCCATGAGCAAAGAGGTCGTTACATCAACTGTCACGAAGTCCAGAGTTGATGTATCACAATGTTTCATCTCGTCAATAGGAACTCAACGTGACAGACGGCGCGTCAATCAGACGCCCGATCTGAGAGTTATTGGCTTTTTCATCCCAGAGGCTCGGTTGCTTTTTAAGATAAAACCAACCCGACCGTACTCCAGCTGCATCCAAACCTCGAGCAGAGTAATAGAAAAGAACCGTCTCACTAAGAGGAAATCAACTTAACTGAGGGCACGTCGTTCGGACATCCGATCGTTAAGTTATAAGCATTTCCGCTCCAAGGGCCCAGTTGGTTTCAGGTTCGAACCGACTCGGCCGTACCCAAACTTTACCGAAAGATTGATTGTAATATACTGAAATGACCTTCTCGATCCAAGGATCCCAATGCAACTGACTGTGTGTCGATCGGAGGTCTGTAGCCCAAGATATAGGCATTTGAACGAAACTGCCTGAAAATAGGGGGTTTGGGCCTGGTCGACCCGGTCCAATACCCCCTGGGTCGGCCCGAACCGGGTCGACTCGACCCGGGTCTGGGTCCGGCCCAGTTGGACGCAGCCTAGCGTGGCCCGTCCCGCCAATGGGTGTGGCCTGCGGCCCGGCTCGGAGCCGGCCATGGGGTGCGAGGGGGGGGGGCCTGTGTTCCGGAATGGCAGACCCTACGGGGTCCGCCCTTTTTGCACCGGTCGGGGGTTTCAACCCCTGGTTTATCCGAAAAAATGGCCGTCCATTAAAGCTGGTCGATTGGACTGTCGCGGGACCTTTTGGGGTCTCACCTCCGGGAGCACCGACAGCCGGTTGTCTGGCCGCCCCTGCTGGACCGTCGCGGCCAAAGGCTGTGGCTTTTCATCGGCCGGCGCGGCGCGACGGCACCACACCCCTCCGCCACAGCCCGCTCTGGCTACAAACTCTCTTGGTTTCTTCGGCATGATTCGACAGCGCCGCGCACCACCACCGCGGCCCGCTCCGGCCGCGGTTCTCCTCGTTCCCATGCGGTGCAACGGTACCACACTGTCTTCTCCACAACTCGCCAACAATGTTCAACAAGAAAACGGGGAGAAGAAATTGGATGTGTTTTTGTGGTATGATATCCTCCCATTACGTTGGTAACAATCAGAAAAATTTAGCCAAATAAGAACGATTAATTAATCATGGATGAAGATAACCCCTAACTCAACAAAAGTTGTCAAACGACAGGCGTCACGGAAAACGGCATCGCGGGATGATATTCTGTAGACGTCGATGGTGAGCGTCTGATGAGGATGCGACATCTTCCCTTTTTGTCACGATGAAAATGAAAGAGGGAGCGTCTTCATTCTTTGGGGATTTGGCGTTTTTCAATGAAAGATTTCGTTCTTTGCGGTAGGATGAAGTTTTTCCAAAAACTAGAACTCTCTCTCAAAAACTTAACACAATAAGCTAACCACCAAATAAAATAAGACTCCGCTTATTTTATTATTCATGCCAAGCATTTCAAATTTCCAAAATTCGAAACCAATTCACTTAATTAATTAAACTTGAGTTTTCCAATTAGTTGGGTGTTATGTTGGCAAGTTTAATCAGGGAGAGAGAGAGAGAAGTTACTCACATAATGGGGGAGTAATAGGGGGTTTAAGGAATGTGAAAAGGTGGGGGCTCATGTCGTACCCACCTCCCTCATAACCACACATGGGAAGTTGGGTGGTTGTGGGGCCCACCAACATCTTCCCATGAGAGAATTTAACTTCCAATGATAAAATAAAATTGTACATAATTTTATTTTACTTATCATTTAATCCCCAAATTTTAAAAACTCTTCCCGAACAAACGCACCTTTGGGAAAGGACATCTTAAGAAATTATCGGCGCTGCGGTTTCATCGGTGCCCTGTGATTTCAATTTCGAGCACTGGTTCAAAAGATATAAAAATCCGCTCGTCCGTTCACTGAACTTACCTGAGCTAAACTTCAGAAATTGATTCCGGGCACACCGGGCCTCGGAATCAGGTGCCATCAGAAACTACTTACTCGTAAAATCCCAAAGAATTTAAGAAAAAAAATTTCGTGAAATTTATGGGTCTTTAAAATTTTTATAATAAAATCACAGTATATAGAAGATACTTGAGTTATTATTTTAGAATGGAAACAACAAAGAAAGAGGAAGTGGAAGAATAAAAGAACTTGAAAGAGGTGATGAAATATTTACCTCTTCTTTGGGTTCTTCCTTTGTATTTGATCAAAATGGATCCTTATGTTGGCTTTATGAATAAAGGAAGGCCTCTATGATTAATGGAGGATAGTTGGGAGAATATTTGGGTAGGGTATGGCTGATCCAAATGGCTTTGTAGGTATGAATTTGAGAGAAAGGGGAGTGACCTTTTATAAGAGGGGTGAAAGGCACCATAGGAAAATATTGAAATAATATTTTATAATAAATTTATATTTGGATTATATTGTCTCAAAAATGAGTTATTTTTAGGATAAGGTGGGTATGGGTCGAAATTTTCTCAACAAATGGGTCTTAGATAGGTTTAGGTTGCCATATTAACCTTATCATTTAGATTTAACTCTTAGTAAAATAGTTTGACATTTACCATGTCTCTTTGTATTTTTATATTATATGGTTAAAAAACTTACTATAAACATCCAAGAGAACCTAAAGTGGTTCACTAATGACATATATAATATTATTTACGACATTTTTATGAACCGTAGATTTTTTGGAATATAATATCAATTAATAATGTAATATTTGTTTTAAAAACTGTTTTATGTCAATTTTGACACTATTTGGTATTTTGTTTTGGTTAAATTTATAACAACATTATTACTTCAAAAAAATTCATTTAATCAAACCTAAAATGTAATATTATGCTATAAATTTAGTTTAATTCATTAAAAGTCTCAAATTAGATTTATTTGGATATTTATAATATTAATTTTTTTAATCTTTCATTAATAGGGTAATTACTGCATCATCATTGTGTCATAAATAAATTTAATTATTTAATGTATAATAATTATATATAAAATAAAATTATGTAGAAAATATTTTTAGATTTATAATGAACATTTATAGTTTAATTTAACTTATGTATAACCCTATATTAAAAATGGTTGAGTTATTAAACTTTGATTTTAACTCTTTTAACTTTTCTTTAAATAAAATAATAATAAATGTCCTAATATAATCCAAGTGGACCAAAGGGTATCATATTTTATTCCTAAGGTTTTTGTTGGTCGAATTATACTTATCCAATAGAATTAAGAAATTTTTTAGGGTAATTATGATATCATTTTTACCCTTAATTACCCTATTTCTTTTAACCGCAGTAAATAAAAATAAAAAATTAATATTCACCAAAAAATTATCTTTAATCTTATTGGACTATATTTCACTTATTGATATTAGCTGTGTCTCTAAGATTTTTGAAATTCAACTCAATGAACCGGTAAAATTAAGTTTTATACAAAATTACAAATGCTCATAGGATGTGGGTAAAAGACGGTAAAAAGTTGGATAAAATTTTATATATCTAAACTTATTATAAAATGACTCCAATGAATTAAGTTGAACATATATAGGGATTATGTATCTATTTTGTCCTAAAATAAATTAAATTAAAATAAATAATTATTTAAACAAAAAGTCTATTTTAACCAATAACGTAGCGTTTTTTCACAATTCATCAAAAATTGAATGTTTTCAGAAAAATACCAAAAATTCACCCTATGATAAATTCGATATTCTGAATCCAGAAATAAAGTCCACTTTGAAAGATAAAATTTATAAAATTTTAAAAAGTGGGTGTTACTATTCATAACGACTAGTTTGATTGGTCGTGGTGTATTAAAACTCCAAGTTGCGTACAACCCAAGCTATTGTATTATTCAAAGGGAAACGTACCATGGATGTTTGGGGTGTTATATTCTTCACTCCTTTAAATAATTTTTTCCTCGAAATTTCTCGAATACTACTGCATAAAAATATTTGCGTGGTTCTTCATCA
Organism: Viscum album; assembly: GCA_963277665.1. Lineage (NCBI taxonomy): Eukaryota > Viridiplantae > Streptophyta > Magnoliopsida > Santalales > Viscaceae > Viscum > Viscum album. Next base: position 893,664,724 of record OY728147.1, read on the forward strand.
TAAGTTCCTTGGGTTCCCACATTGCCTCTTCCATCTTATGGTTTCTCTATAGAACTTTTACCAAACGAGTCATCCGGTTTATCAGCACTTGTTTGCTTGTATCAAGAATCTTGAATGGATCTTTATAATTAGATAGACCATGTTTCAGTTCAATTTCCTCATAGCTGGGTACATGCGTTGGGTCAGGCATGTATTTTCTCAATAGTGATACGTGGAACACATCGTGATCTTTGGAGAGACTTGGAGACATTGCCAAACGGTAAGCCACAACCCCAATTCATTCTAGAATTTCAAAAGGTCTGATGTACCTGGGACTTAATTTACCTTTCTTACCGAATAGTATAACTCCCTTCCATGGAGATACCTTCAAGGAAACATGATCTCCTACCTGAATTTCCAAATCTTTCCTTCAGTTATCGACATAGATCTTCTTCCTACTTTGAGATACTTTGATTTGAGTTTGGATAACCTTCACCTTTTCCATCGCTTCCTCAACAAGTTCTAGGCCTATGAGTTTTCTTTCACCAACATCATCCCAAAAAGTTGATGTGCGACATCTCTTTTCATATAACGCTTCATATGGTTCCATCTGAATACTTGAATGGAAGCTATTGTTATAGGAAAATTCTACCAGAGGTAAATATTGATCCCACATACCTTGAAAGTAAAGTGAGAAAGATCTCAACATGTATTCTAAGGTTTGAATAGTCCATTCTAATTGCCCATCTGTTTGAGGGTGGTAGGCAATGCTCAAATGAAGTTCAGTATCCAGGGATTTCTAAATACTTTTCCAGAATCATGATGTAAAATGGGGATCACGATCAGAAACAATCAATAGGGGTACTCCGTGAAGTCTTACAACTTCATTAATATACAGTCTTTCTAAACGTTCAAGTGGTAAATCTTCTCTTATAGCAATAAAATGTGTTGACTTTGTAATACGATCAATAATGACCCATATTGCATCATTCCTTCAAGGATTCTTTGGTATCCCCATGAAAAATTTCATCGTAATATCATCCCATTTCCTCTCATGTATGGGAAGAGTTTGCATGAATCCTTTAGAATGATGTCTTCCATATTTCACATGTTGGAAAACCATACATCTTGACACAAAATCAGCAATCTCTCTATTCATGTTTTCCCACCAAAAATGTTCTTTCAAATCTCTATACATATTATTGCTACTAGGGTGTATAGAGAAATTGGAGCTATGAGCATCATCTAACAATTCTCTTTTTAGATCAGGTATGTTAGGAACAGAAAGTCTCTTCCCAAATTTCAAAATTCCATCTACATATACGAAGTCGATCAATCTCCCATCATTCACAGATTTAATATTCTTTTTAAATTCCTCATCATCAGTTTGAGAACTTTTTATCCTTTATAGTAAAGATGGTTTGACGACTATTTGAAAAAGCATTGATGTTTCACCTTCCATGGTTATTCCCATATCCATATTTACTATATCCATGTATAGAGGATCCTTTCCAACTCTCATATTGATCCAAACTCCAAGATCCTTTCTACTCAAAGAATCTATCACCTTATTTGCCTTCCCCAGGTGGTAGTGTATAGTGAATTCATAATCCTTGAGTAGTTCAAGCCATCTCCTTTGCCTCATGTTGAGTTCTTTTTGTGAGAAAATATACTTAAAACTCTTGTGATCATTATAAATCTAACATTTTTTTACCATAGAGATAGTGTCTCCATATTTTCAAAGAAAATATTATTGCTTCTAACTCAAGATCATGAGTGGGATAGTTTTTCTCATGAATTTTTAGCTATCGTGATGCATAGGCAATAACTCTATCATTATGTATAAGGACACAACCAAGTCCTTTCTTTTAAGCATCATTATAAATAAAAAACCCATCATTCCCCGATGGTAGAGTCAATATAGAAGCATTGACTAAAATTCTATTCAGTTCTTCAAAACATTCTTCACACTCTTTTGTCCAAAAAAATTTAACCCCTTTACGTGTGAGCTTGGTTAATATATTAGCCAATTGGGAAAAATTCTGGACAAAACACTGATAATAACCTGCTAAACCAATAAAACTATGTACCTCAGTTATACTCGTCGGTGATCTCCATTTGTAGATTTCCTTGGGCATTGAAGGATAAATAGAGATTCCATCCTTAGAGACAATATGGCCAAGAAAAGAAATCTCATGAAGCCATAATTCACACTTTCTAAACTTCTTGTATAATTCATTTCTTCTGAGGGTTTTCAAGAATAGTGCACAAGTGATTTTCATGATCTTCATATATTTTGGATTATACCAGGATATCATCAACAAATACCACTAAAAATTCATCAAGATATTCCTTGAAAACTCTGTTCATTATATCCATGAAAATAGAGGGTTCATTAGTCATCCCAAAAGGCATTACTGTAAATTCATAATGCCTGTACCTAGAACAAAATGCTGTTTTCGAAATGTCTTCCTTCTTTACACACAGTTGATGATATCTAGATCTATGGTCAATATTTGAAAAATATTGAGCTCCATGAAGTTGGTCAAATAAATCATCAATGCGAAGTAGGGGATACTTGTTCTTTATTATTATAACATTGATCTCCTTGTAGTCAATGAACAACCTCATAGACCCATCTTTTTTCTTAACAAAAAGCACAAGGGATCCCCATGGAGAAACACTGGGGAGAATAAATCCCTTATTACTCAATTCCTCTTGTTGTTTAGTCAGTTACAATAATTCCACAATGGCCATTTTATAAGGGGTCTTCGATATGGGCCTTGAACTAGGAATTAAGTCAATGGAAAACTCAATTAATCGTTTTGGAGGATGTCCAGGTAAATCCTCTGGAAACACATCAATATATTCTTGAATAATAGGTACATCCTCTATTTGAACATTCTTTTCCTCACCCATAGTTATTTCATTCTCTTCCTCCCCAATAATTGAATTTAGTTGAGCTACTGGGGGTGGATCTAGATAACAATCAGATGGTGACATTTCTACTCTAAAGATAAGGTACTCTTTATCATCATCAAAAAGTGTAACCTCCTTCTTCTTATAATAAATTTTCACATCATGGTACGAAAGCCAATCCATACCGAGGATTATATCAAATTCAATCATGGGTATGATGATGAGATAAACAGATAAATAACGTTTATATGCCTTAATGGGAATTCAATCACAAAACTTTGTTTCAATGATACTTCCCTTAGGAGTTTTTACTGACAACTACCTTGTTAAATCAAATTGAAAATATCTAATTTTCTTATCCAACTGGGAAGATATGTAATAATGCGATGATCCAGAATCAAATAAAGCATTGACTAAACTTGAGGAAACCATTAAATTACCTTCCACCACGTCTTTCTGAGTTTCAACCTTAGCAGTAGTGATAGAAAAACTTGTTCTTGATACCATAGACTTTTCTAAGGTAAGTTTCATTGGAGCTTAGTACATTAATTTACATAATGTAACCTTTATCTACAAATTTAGCATTCAAAATTGACAACCTATTTCTTTCTCTTGAAATCACGAGCTTGGTGGCATTTTTCACCACACTTGTAACAAACTCCCATTCACTTCAGGAAATTACCAGGGTGTTTCTTCCCACATTTACTACAGGATGGATATTCAACTTTTCCCTTATTCCCTTTATTTACATTTTCAGAGTGTTAAGAAGATCTCTTATTCTCTTGATTTTCTTTAAAGTCATAAGACTTATAGAATTCCTTTTCTGTCTTGATAGCGCATGAAACAATATCTTCGTACAACGAGAAGGACGGTGAGACTAATGCTCAACAGATAAATGGTTTTAACCCATCAAATAAATGATCAATCATACTCCTTGGGTTATGTATATAATCTACTGCATACCTTACTAAACTTGTAATGTTATCCTCATACATTACGACATTCTCATTCTGCTTTTGCCTCAGACATAGAAATTGCCTTTCCATATCTGCTCGATGGTCACGAGGAAAGTATTTTTCTAAGAAAAGATTTTTAAAATACCTCCATTCCATAATTGATACTTCTTCATATTACTTTTTATTTTGAATCAATGATCACCATTGATCAGCATCTCCTGTAAGGAGATAAACTTCCATGAAAACTTTTTCCCTTTCGCTACTCCCTAAAGTAAGAAATATTTTCTCTAAGGAACTTATCCATTGCTTAGTTACCAATGGATTTTTACTCCCATTAAATGTTGGGGGTTGTTTCATCATGAAGTGATCTAACATTAATCCTCCATGTTGTGGATCAGGGTGTTTCATTCAGGTAAGGTTATTAATCATAACCTGAGTGATTTGTCCTAGTATGGTGATAAGATGATCAACACCAGTTTCATCACCAACTCCACTATAATTATCTTGAACATGAGGGAAATCCTTAACTGTATTATGTGCATTGGTACGGTTTCCATTACTTACACTAGGCTCCGCTTCTAAACAATGGCATATACTAGATTAGTTTATGAATCACAATAAATAATTCCAAACTTGTAAAACAGTTAACATAAATTGAGCAGTTTATGTATATAATCTATAATAATAAAAGTGTTTTCTTTGAGGTGGTATATGCTCATAAATCCTTAATAATGGTTTGTAAAGAAAATGATAATTATCCTAAGCATATCACCTGGGAGCGTCGTAACCAAGAGTGTAGCAAGGCCCGTTGTCGTGCACCAGTTCCCATTTGAGTCTACCTCAAAGTGGTGTTTTCAGGTTTTACCCCTGGGTACATCTCTAATAGACCCGCCTCTACCTTCTCATATCTAGACAAAGATGTATTTCTTGGATAACTCACAAAATATACACAGTACCAAAATTATAAAAAGGGGTTGGCCGATCTAAATGGATTTGAAGCTATGAATTTGATAGAAGGGGGAGTGCCCTTTTATAAGAGGGGTGAGGGGCACCTTAGGAAAATATTGAAATAATATTTTGTAATAAATATATATTCAGTTTATAATGGCTCCAAAATGATTTATTTTGAGGATAAGTTAGGGATGGGTCAAAATCTTCTCAACCAATTGGTTTTAGATAGGTTTAGGTCACCATATTAACCTTATCATTTAGATTTAACTGTTAGTTAAGTAGTTTGACATTTACCATGTCTCTTTGTATTTTTATATTATATGGTTAATAATCATACTATAATCATCCTAGAGAACCTAAAGTGGTTAATTAATGACATATATAATATTATTTAATCCCTTTGGCCTATACTTATATTTTTAGTAATATAATATCAATTAATAATATAATATTTTTTTTACAAACGCTTTTATGTCAATTTTGAAACTATTTGGTATTCTGTTTTCGGTAAATTTATAACAACATTATTACTTAAAAAAAATTCATTTAATCAACAATAAAATTTTATATTAACCTATATAATTAGTTTAATTCATTAAAAGTATCAAATTATATTTATTTGGATATTTATAATATCAATTATTTTAATCATTCATTAATAAGGTAATTACTGCATCATCATTGCGTCATAAATAAATTTAATTATTTAATGTCTAAAAATTATAAATAAAATAAAATTAAGTAAGAAATATTTTTATCTTTCTAATAAATATTTATAGTCTAATTTATCTTATGTATAACCCTATATTTAAAATGTTTGAGTTATTAAACTTTGATTTTAACTCTTTTAACTCTTATTTAAATAAAATAATAATAAATGTCCTAATCTAATACAATTGGACCAAAGGGGATCATATTTTATTCCTAAGGTTTTTTTGGTCAAATTATACTTATCCAATAGAATTAGGACATGTGTTAGGATAAATATGATATGCTTTTTACCCTTAATTACACTATTTACTTTTAACCGTGGTAAATAAAAGTCAAAAGTTACTATTCACCAAAAAATTATTTTCATCTTATTAAACCAAATTTTACTTATTTATATTAACCATGTCTCTCGTATTTTTGAAATTCAACTCACAGAAGCGGTAAAATTATGTTTTATACAAATTTACAAATGCCCCTAGGAGGTGGGTAGAAGATGGTAAAAAGTTCGATAAAATTATATATATATATAAACTTATTATAAAATGAATCCAATGAATTAAGTTAAACATACCTAGGAATTATGTATCTATTTTGACATAAATAAATTAAAATAAAATAACTAATTATTTAAATAAAAAGTCGGTTTTAACCAATAACGCAATGTTTTTTCACTATTCATCAAAAATAGAATGTTTTCTGAAAAATATAAAAAAATCACCCTAAGCTAAATTCGATATTCCGAATCCAAAAAATAAATCACATTTTGAAAGATAAAATTTATAAAATTTCAAAAAGTGGGTATTACTATTCATAACGGCTAGTTTGATTGGTCGTGGTGTGTTAAAACTCCAAGTTGTGTACAACACAAGCTATTGTATTATTCAAAGGGAAACAAATTGTGGAAGCTTGGGGTGTTATAATATAAAAATACATGGAGTTCACCAAGAAATGTAATTATTGAGAAATAAATGTATATTTCATCTGTCATCCCCTAGATTTTTTACATTTTGAAATAATCTTCTATCCATTTTCTGTATAGGGAATACATGTCATTGGATCATATCCCCTTTCTACAGCTAGGTAGTTTAATTATATCCTTAAATCTACTAACTTCTTATCCAAATGGGTTGAGGGAATACCTTTCAAGGATGTTGGGATGAATAACATCATCACCTTCATAAAGTCCAACATCATAACCAAATTTAGTGTTCCTCATATGTTATTTATGGATAGTAGAACCAAATTCTTTTCTTCCATGTTGAAAATGTTGTATCAAAAGTTCAAAATTGTGTCTGACCAATCATATTGGTACCATGGAGTAAAAATGGGTATGTAGAGGCTTCCAAAAATAACCTTTAAAATATAATCTAGGAAATCATCAATAATGAAAAGAAATATTGGATAGAAAAATTCATGTATACATTGTGGTCCTATTATACCATAATCCACACTGCCACACACACAATCCCATAACTACTTGTCTATGGAATAGAGGCAATTCTTCCAATATAATTCTATTTCCTCCCACTTAAAATCACTATTTGTGGAAATCTATTAGAATATAAATTATCACAAAGGAAACTTAATGATTTAGAATGACTTTATGATATGAGGTTAAATACATTGAAAAATCTAAAACTCCATCAGAATATGATTGTGTGAGCCTTCAATAAGAAGTTATTCCTCTGACCATTCATTCTAGGAGAGTTAGTATTGGTTCTAAGATCCCATATTATATTATATATGAAACATAAAAAGATATAACCATAGTGGGAATGAAATTAGGTTATACATAATGTCTATTCTAATAGAGCATAATCCTTATAAATTATGGATAAGGAACAAATCACACCTCATACTAATGAAAGGTTTCTTGAGAAATACTTTCCATAATTCACTTGTTTGCATCCAATTCCAAGAGACAATACTCTAAAATAAACAACATCTAAGTCATGGAGGGAATAATCTAAACCAAAAAATATATAATTCCTAGTGGAAAGACTCTAAAATAAAAATAATCCAAGTCATAGGGGAAAAACTCTAAACTATGAAACATTAATGTCTTAGTGGTAAGACATTAAATTTCATAACAACCACATCCTCACCATACTACATTAAACTACATAGTCATCCTCCCTTCTATATGATGTTAATCTATGAGGTGGATGTCCATACCACATGACTCTAAATTGATCAGAGTGTCCCATTCCTTGTGTCCACTTCCTTCTATACATGAGAGAGCATTCTATGTATAATTATTTTGAATAGAATCTATTTGTGCCCCAAATAAAGTTCCCCCCCTTCCAAATATATGAGCTAGATATATGCAATTGATCATCCTTTAAAATAATTTTTTTGGATTGATTTCTAATATCATGTGATAAATAGTTATTCATAAATTCTTTATACTAGGCCCAACCAAAAATTTCCAAAAAAATTATAACTCCTTTTCACTGTATATGAGTCAGATCTATGTAGGGGAAATTTCATCAAGAACAACATGTGGCTTGATTCCTATAAGCACATGATGTATAGTGATGCTTGGATCTCTTATCTTGAACCAATCCATAAATCTTAGTAAAATTACCTCTTTTACCTTATTATATACATTCTATAAAATCATAATTTCTCTGATGGAACTACACTAGGGCGAGGCTCGATTCCCTTTCACTATACATGAGCCAGATCCATGTAGAAGAGGTATCACAAGATAGTTTAATACATGTTTATAAAATTTAATATCCTACATATTATTTTTTTCAATGTAGGTGTATTCATTTTAAATTAATTTATCCATGAACTTATGTTGGAAATAATCTCCTCTATCCATGAGATTGGTCTGTAGGTAGAACACAAAATATGAACTATGTGTGACTTGATTATTTTTAACTCAAGATATGAAATAATGAATCGATATTTTATCTAGGGTTGAGCCATGATTCCCAATAAAAATGAGTCTCTCCCTATGTATGAGCTCGATCTATGTATGGAATATTTATGAGCTACATGTGGCTTGATTCCTATCAACATAGGATACATAGGGATGCCAAGATTCTCTATCCCAGACTCAACCAAAAATTAAAAAATAGAATTCCCCACTTCCCCCTATATATGATCAAGATCTATTTAAGTTACCTCCAATGTAATAATTAAGTGTTTCTTGGTTCATATATCCATAGGATTTGTAGTGATTCAAGGAATCCCATTATTATACCCAATTACAATTTAAAAAAAAAATACATTCCCTAACATTTGTCTTCTAGCTCTACCAACAAAATTCCTATTTATGGGATAACACTATACTAGGGTGCAACCCAATTTTCTTACCCTACGCATGTACTTTATTTGTATATAAGATGATAAATAAATTATCACCTCTCTAATAAGAAAGCATAATCCACATGGGAGATTTCATCATTGGGTGCTTTGTGAACATAAACTCAAAATCCCCCCAACCATACTTAAGAGCCTGATTTTCATAGGGAATTGAATATGAGAACTTTGTATGGCTTGAATTATATCCCTATAGGTTACATAAAAACACCCATATGTGTCTAGCCTTGGAGATTGTAAATGTCCCCACCTCGTCTTGGTGCCTGATCAGATCACTATCCATTCATGAAGGGACGTGTCGATTTTTGGTACTAATATAAGTTTCTTTTACCTCATGCATGAAACCGATCCACAAAAAATTCCCCCTATTGCATATATTCTAGGAAAATGTATGATTATTTGGAATGAGTTCCCTCATTTATAGACGTATCCATATAAATTTACCCTTCAATTATTATATTAGTTATATATATACATGGGACAATCTTTATAAATATCTAAACATGACCTAATTGTTACTATAATAGGATATTCCTAGATCCTATATTCAAGTCCCATACACAATTTCTATCATCCAATATTCCCTAATATTATTTGGATAAGATCTTTCAGTGGAGGACTATTCATAAACCTACATTGGCGAAGGAGGGAGCATGGAAATTCCCCATTATATCATTTTTTAGATACTCATAGACCTATTCTATGATAAAGTGTCCCACATATTTTCTATCCATACTTTTTAAAACTTCCCTAGGAAACACAGTATGGTTTATTCTCCAATCACCTCTTGTTTCTCATACCAAGCATAAAACACATGAGCTTAGAGGTCTTATTCGATCACCCATTTAGCGTAACTAAGAGCATTAGAACTAAATATGGTAGCAAAAAATGCACCACCTTGTAGGAACATAGACTTCTCAGGAGAGGAATAGTACTAGAGAGTCTCTCTTATTATGTATGAGTCATATCTACATAATTTACCCTAGTATATGACTATTTACCCATAATATTTTGAAATGAAGAAAATTTACCCTATATTCAAACACACACAACCAATGGAAGGAATCCTTGAGCATATACTGAATGATATTAATGTTGGTTTAAAACATCATAGACACATGACATAAATTTGTACGATTTTTTTCCTTTATATATGATGTAAAACTGTGTAGCATGTGATCCTTATCACATGAACCTAAATTTCATAACACTTGGGTCCTTATTATGTGATGTTAAACTGCACATTAGTTGGTTTCTTATTTCATAATGTTAAACTCAATAAACCATCATCCATTACAATTAATTTATAGTGCACTACAATTACCAAAAAAAATCTAGGTTTGTGATTCCTTTATAATATTTTATGAAAATATCATTCTATAAATCACAATTAATTTCTTAATTATCTTGGTTAGTCACAAACCATTCATGTATATTAGTGCAGAGTGTATCTAAATTCAAGGTACATCTCTGTTTGGCTATGATTGTATTCCCCATTTTAGCTCCTACACATGTTCCCTTAGTTTTAAATGCCAATAAGATGCATATTCATCATAAGAAAAAGTCCCTCTTATCTCCTTATTCCATGAAAACATTTCAATGAAATCTATCCATTGAATATGGTAAGTGGTCATCCCTTGTGTGTTGGTTTCATACCATTACTCTTAAACATTAAACCTTGAGTTGTTATTTACAACATCCACATCCCTCATTCAAAAGTTTGTTAGTATATTCTCAACCATTGGAATCTAAATTGAGTTATTATAGAAGAATCTCCCTTTTTAATGGTACATTCATAATGACATAAAATTTTGTGTGCTTTGGTCCATGAATTATTAGTTTAAACCCTTTTTACCATAGTCAAATCTATATGTCCTTAAACATTATCCTTGAATGGTTAAAATTAAAATACCCTGAACTACTAATGAAAGAGGCATAAAACTTATTATACTAAAAACATATAAAAGATGGTTTGAAAAAAATTGAAGTCTTTTCTTATAATTATTTACCATTAAAGAGCTTATAAAATAGTTAGTGTAAATAAAAGAGGCACAATTATTTTAGGACCTATCTTATAACCCTAGAACAATACGAGTTAAGATCACTAGATACAATGATTAGAGAAAAAGTTTAATTAATGATTTCTAAAATCCATTCCCCTTGATAATGTGTTTAGTACATGAAAACATAACTTTTAGGGTGTTATAACCCTCCTTGGATAGCCTTTTATATATAACGTTCTTCATTTCCCATGTTTTTTAATCTTTGAAAAAACAGCACGACCATTGGTAAAGAGTGTATCCAGTTTTTTGGTACAACTATGATTGGTCATGATTAAATTCTCTATATAGGCTCATGCATGTGTTCCCCCAACTAATCCTACAAACCATATGAATTTTCGTATCAAGAAAAGTCCTCAAATCTCTATATGTCTTGATAACATTTTTTGGGGAATATAAAACACTAGTGTAATTCATAGTCACACCTAACATGTGTATCCCATCTCATCATCCATGGATTGATCACCACAAGGTATGATTTACACAACCCATAATAAAACTATTCATGTGGATTCGATATCCACGAAGTTATTTTATCATATATTATACCCATTCTCATGGAAAGGATGTAGTTACTCATTATTAACCCGTTTTATAGTCCTCCCTATGTGACCCTAAATCGCATGACACATGTTTCGAGAATTATGACCATAAAATAAACACCCCCATTTTATGATGTATCTTATACTGGTAATCAACCCTCCATTCACATTAGGACCATATAGAATATCTCATTAACACATCATCCAAACATCATGGCCTTAAACTAGGTGTACCATAGTCCACACATCGTGAACATAAACTATTTTCACATCGTTAAAAAAAGTATGACCTTAAACTCTATCTCTTGATGGTTTAAACTTCAATCCCTTAAAATTCTAGTAAAAGAGACATAATATTTTTCAAGCTGAAAATGCATAAAGTGTGTTCTAAGAAAAATTTAATCCTGGGTTTGGAATTCCTTACTCTTAAAAAGATTATAAAAAAAATTTATTTCAAAGGAAAAATTCACAATCCATGTAGTCTTCACTATGTGACCCTAGAAAAATTTGATCCATGCTTGTTGGACCAGCTTTGTATAAGAAAATTTAATATCAATAATGTAACGAATACTAGTATCGATAAAATGTTGAATATAAGAAAAAATTATATCTTGGTTTCCAGAACCCTTCTTGAATAATAATATCCCATGAATCAATTCATACCTTGGGTGATCGAATCCTCACAAGTCATCAATGGCTATCACTAACAAGTGTGTTTGAATACAAGGGACAACTCTTCTAAACTATGCATATAAGACCCATATTGGTTCCTGCATATGTGCCCCATGTTTATCCTATAAACCAGAGGTTTTTTCACCTTGAAAATATTTCATCTAATCTCTATATAACCTGACATTACTATAGTATAATCCACCATCCCATTGTGATTCAGTGTCATCTCAAACTTGTGTACCCCATTTTATCACTCAAATTATGACCCCTTGAGTCATGATTTACCAATTTCTTGATTCAACCATTCAAATGGATTTAATATCCTCTATATCATTCCCTTTTGCAGCATACTAATTAATGAAGTAATGATGAACTACTTATTTCTTAAAAATTGTTCCGATATTTATGATTCAACCATTCAAAATTTATCATTAAAAAAAATAGAAAATTCTTAAACCTAGTTAGGTTTAAAAATTGAAAAGGGAATCCAAAGAATAATTCATGTGCAATATCTTTAATCCCACCCCATGTGAATCTTAGGAAAAATTAAGGTAGATAAATAAAAAGAGACAAAATTCTTGTGGGTCCCCCAATACAGTCACAGAAATAATTAATTTGTGAACACTAATCCCTCAACCTACGAAAAAATTAGATCATTACATTTCCATAACATGTAAACCCAAATCACCCCTTTGAGATAAATCATTCATCATTATTCTTAATGGACCAGATATAGTGCATCATTGATGGTGTTTAAACCAATATCCCTTTATAAGCCCCACCAAAGAGGAATTCATCATCATTCTAAATGGATGATCTATAGTTCATTGGTGATGATGTTTATATTGATATCCATCCATGAGACATGACTCAAAGGAATTCATTATTATTTCTATTAGACCAGTTCTAGTGTGAAGGTGATGATTTTTATACTGACATCTGTATGTGATTCACACATAGGATGGATTCATAAATATTCCAAATGGACTATCCCTCATGTGTTATTGACGGTGTTTTTACCAATATCCACCTATGAGTCACTCATATGAGGATAGCATTGTTATTCTGAATGGATCATCTCTAGGGTGTATGCGATGATATTTATACCGATATCCATCCATGATCCATGCCTTGGATGAATTCATCATTACTCTGAATAGACCATATGTAGTCCATTGATGATGGGTTTTATACCCATATCTGCTTATGATCCATTCTCTAGATAAGTCCATCATTACACTAAATGGACCAACTATAGTGCATTAGTGTTGTTTATAGTAATTTTTTCTATGATCCACACACCTAACGAATTCATTATTAGTTAAAATGGACAGGATATATTGTTTTAGTGATGGTTATTAAACCCAAAACAATCCATGATCCACACTTAGGAGGAAATCATTATAGATTAAGTATTTAAATTCATATTTGAATTGGATTAAAATTTGGAGAATCCTAAAAGTTATGGGTGATATACAAGATGTTAGGTCACCAATATAATATGAATAATTATAATAATATTGAAAATAACTCATGGAATGTATGTAACTATTTTAATTAATGGATTAAATGGAGATAAAAACTTACAAATATTGGAGTCTCTCCCATGACCTCCATGTAAAAAAATCCTAAAATTATAAGGTTTCGATAGAAGGTGATTAGAAGAATCATTTTTATCTTTCTTCTTTTTTACTAGGGAAGTTATTCACTAACACAATATAAAATTGTAGTTTCTTCCTCTACAATCATTCAAAATGCCACTACTCTAGAAAAATCATTCAGTTCTGAAATTTTCATCACATCAATGAGTATCTATTGTTCTATTACATTCTTCACAATAATTATATGTATATAAATTAATAAAGACAACTCATGTTGAAACCTATCCATTTTATCACTCCCTACAGTGACTAGGTTTTGATGTGTTCCGATTTTTATTAAATTTTGAGAGAATTCATTAAAGGATGCATTTTGATTCTATATAGGCCAAGATGAGGAATTTTCAATTGATATTCTCCATTCAAGGTCCCTATTATGATACCTAATAGAGAACACCTCCTTCACCCTTGAATGGTACAATCAATATTTGAATCCACTATAGAAAAGGGGAATGAACCTTGGAGATGAATTAATTGTTTCTCGATCTCTTTGATTGAGACATTTTTAATCAATCTCCAGATGTATCTCCACAATTATTAACTATGTTGTTGATATTTTGAGTTTTCTAAGACACAACACAAGTCTAGAATAGTAACTATGATGTATTTTAGAACTATATAACTATGTGATGGGGTTCATAGTCACATCCCTTAGAGGTGTTGATATAGAATAGGCTCATACCTCATCAATTTGATTCAAGTGAGATAATAAAGTAGCACAATTTTGGATGTCTGAGATTTGTTGTAGTGTTTTTTCAATTAAATATTCATGACCAATTAGTCAAAAAAATTGGAAATGAATAATAATTAACTCTATTAATCACTGAAAATATATATTTTTATTAAAAAACTACAGCTACTCCTATTGCTTACACATTAAATTGAGAGATAATAGGGATGTACTTCTATGCTAAGAAACCTAGGGATGTAGAACATGTCTCCCTAACCATTGTAGTGTGTTTATAGAGTGTGTTGGCCTCTCCATAATGAAATCTATAAACATAGACATGGTTCAAAAAATATGATATCACCTAGATTATATATTCAATTTATAAAGAAACACTTACCCATGAATAATGATTCCTCTATCATATAATGTTTAGTAGAATAAATTTTAGTTCATTCAGGAGTCTACAATAGTGAACTCACACACACTGGGTTAAAGGGAATGTGGTCTAATGAAATTGAATTAGGCACTAGGTCAGATTACATTTGGACCCTGGTTATTTACACCCTTGTACAGACCTTATCTAGAGCTAAAGGTCCCACTAGAGAGATAGAATTTGTATGTTCCTATATTTTAAAAAACTATGGTACCTAATGATAACCTATAACCTTAAACTTTATAAGAAAAACTACTAGAATGATTAATAAATAAAAGTATACAAATAAAACACTTACATATTGACTCTGAATGATCTCTTTTCACCGATGACCTAGATCTCTATCCATTCCTAGTATTTTACATGGGAATACATTCAAATTGAACCATAGAATGAGGTTCTAGATGTGGAATCATAAGTAGAATAGTTGAAAGCACTTATATATTAGCAATTACCACTCCTATGTGATCTATTTGTCAAGGGGATTATAGATCACTATCCTCATCACCCCCATGAGAATTATCTTTAACTACCATTCCCCCAAGATTGTATACTAGAGAAATAAGGCTTAACTAAATATCTCATAACTCCATTAATATTCAACATAAATATTGGAAGGGTCTCATCAATAGGAATTATTATATGAGAAATAATGAAATTTATCTCACATATTTTTTAGAACTATATTGGATACCCTCACCATTACTAGTTTCCCCTATAGTAGGGACTATCATGTGCAATTCTCAATAAATATAGTGAACATGGAATTTAATAGAGTGTATCACAACATTGATATCCGTAAGGAATTAATTTTCTTAGGCAGGCTATATCTCATATGATATTTCATCAGTTCTAGTTATACTCATGAATACATTAACTATACTAATACCTAGAAATGTACCATCCAGTTTTTTGGGATTGATGTTCTTTTACCCAATAATCTCTTTGATGAAATTAAATCGGAAACTCCTCTATGACTAGAGTTTTAACCAAAAAGGAAATAAATTTTTATCAGGAACTCCTCCTGCTATTACGACACCCATTGGTACTCGACATGATGAGGGAGTTGGATTTAAATTCCTAGTTTAATTTTGTGGAATCTATAGATCCACTAGTATACTAGATGTTAGTTAATTTTTGGGCCTTCATCTTTTAGATTTTATTATATCCCTTACACCCTCACATACATCCAATAATGGTAGCTCTTTGGCTCTCGATACAAGAACCTTCAGTTGGACAATAGGATAAGTCCATATCCAAGTGTTAGTGTAGGAATTTGAGAGACTAATACCAACACAAAATGGAGGAAAGGTTATGAAAATATGAGTTTCTTCCCTAGAAAAGATGATCTAGAATGAGAGAGCTACCATGGTGTGACTTTATGAATGAATATTGTGAGAAGCATAATGGTACTTACATTAGATTCATCAAAACTGACTCCCAAATTGGTAAGGTTCACACCATTTAATGAAGACCTATACATAAATATGATTCAAAAATATACCCTCACAACTAGCCACTAAATAATATTGAACGTCAATATCTCCATTGTTATTTTTAGTAATTGAATAGTTTGGTCATCCATATAGAATACAAGAAAATTAATTTTACTGGTCCAACTTCTTCCTTATCTCCCAATTCCATATCAAACCAAGCCTAACCCCACTGATGCTATAGAGGAATGGACCTAATAGATCACCATGAATTTCTTGGGTATTAATGAACTCGTATAAGCCCTTGTGATATAACATCCACCCCTACAACACATGGAAGGTTCCTAATTAAAATATTCCACCCTTAACAAACAATTATAAAAAATGGTTATATAATTTGGCTAGTACATGACTGGATAAGCCAATCTTTCTACCACTTTCTAGCTACACAACCATAACAAAGGTGACGACACTTACTCTACTTTCCTCAAAAACTAAGAATATGTATCCACTAAATAACATTGATAAAAATTACTCATGTTGAACAAGGTAATCATATTGGGAAGGGATTTCCCATCCCCAACTGTTGAATTGGCCATCTTAAATCATCATCCAATAAGAACCCTCTACCACTTGGGATTCACATGATGGGAATGCCTTGTTATTCTTATTCAATGGGTCATTCCCAGTATTCTTGACAAATAACAAGACCCATTATTTGATATATATGTATATATATATATATATATTAACTAATGGATATGGATTATTCCTAATGATATCTTTGGACAAGTTGAGAATCTTCTTCACAATAATAGGAGTTTATTCATAATCATCCTAGGTAGATGAGGAACTAATAAATTCATTATACATGTCTCTTATTATTAGTGAAAAAAATAATTCAATCAACATCCCAAGGACTTATACAAACTTTATCATGTGTTTGATGAAATATGTTGGTATATGGGATCCATCGACTAACGAGGTCCTCTATGAGACATTGATTGAAATAGGAAAAATTCTATGAATCCTAGAAAGCCACATATAAGCCTATTTTATTTAGTTATATATAAAAATATGTGCAAGTGCACTTTACCCAAAATGCCTAGTTTTAATTAATTTCAAAGCCCCCACCTGATTGAATATCCCAGATTGATGACCATCAAAACATCTTATTTGACAAATACTTCAACATTATTGATTTTTAAACAATCTTATCGTGATCAGAATCATTCTAGTTCTCTTAGATATCTATCAAATAATTCTTCAGTGCATAACTATTATATCAAAACACCCCCCTTGGGGAATAAATGAACCACATATAAAAATATTTTCTTAAAATGTGTTAATTCATGAAGAACCAAGGAGTAAATATCTCTTTAGACATCCATACACTTAATACATAGACATTACATCTCAATAGATCAATATTAATTTCATTTTAAAAAAAATGCATGGGGACTATAAAGGTTTAGTGACTTTAGAAATTTGGACACATAAACAACTAGTTTATAGGATATCTACATTATATCCCACTTAGTTATTCATAATTAGAGCCCTTATTAGACATTTCATACTTCATACATTTCTTCATAACATAGGGGAAAGATACCTAATAAAGGGTGATCTCAGATTCTATGTAAGGGTAAACAAGGGATATATCATTGATCACTTAACCATAACATGAAAATAAGTATATGATTACAAGAGCATATCTTTTAGAAACCATAAATTTTATTTCATATATTATAATCTTATGTGATGTAATAAATCTATGTATTTCATAAGACATGAATCATAACATAATAAAAAATATTGAGCCATGAGAACATAGCATTAGAATAATACATAGATTCTTGGAATAAAAATAATCATATAAAATCATTTCCCCAATGGTCAAGGATTAATGTCATTACTATCATAATGGATCATTTTCATTCCATAAACTATCCTAGTATTCAAGATTCACTCTGAATAGTATCATTGTGTATAGAGTCCTTTACTAAACTAGGTTCACTCCCCCATTATAGTCTTATTTTTCTCTTGAGATATTCATCTTTACCCAATGCATTGGGTGTCTATATAATTCTATGCCTAATGATCACATAATGAAAATCATAAATATTTATGACACAATATCATAAACCATTCATCATATCATAACCTGCTAAAAGAAGTAGGTTTTATAAACATTTCATTGGGATAAAATTTGTGGAAAATAAATAGGTTTCATAATCATTTCATCAATTCGTCATAGAATAACCAATGGAAAAGCACTACAACAAAACCGGCCACTAGCGGCAGTTTTTTTTCATTTGGCGGCGGTTTAAACCGCCTCTATAGGGTTTGGCAGAGGTTTACAAAAACCGCCACGAAATTGGGCGTCGGCAATCTATTAGCGGCGGTTTTTACTATTTCGCGGCGGTTTAAGAAAAGCGTCGTAGATGCCTCTTTTCATGACGGTTTTTGACCATTTCACGGTGGTTTTATGGGTAGATGATACTTTTTTTTCGTGGAGGTTTTAACCGCCGCTATATTCTGGCCTTTGATGCGCCTATTTCGCGGCGGTGAAAACCGCCGCTAAATTTAAACATAATAAATTTATCAGCGGTTATAACCGCCGCTAAATACTGACCAATAAAGCATTAGTGGCGGTTATAACCGCAGCTCAATGCTGACCAGTAAGGCATTAGCGGCGGTTAAAACCGCCGCGAAATGTTGACCTGGAAAAAAAATAATTCTGCTCCTACCACACCACTGCCCTGAAAAACAAATCAAACCATAATATTGAACAGGAGACACCATACAAACAAATAACATGGTACTATTCATTGAAAAATAGGATATGAGCAAATGTTGTATGTTATGGAGTCCAACCTAAGGAAAGGTATGTATCAAAATTTGGTGAGTAACCAATCCATGTTACCCCCAAGATGTATATGTGTTTGTAGATTCTTTAATTTCTTATGTGTTTTAAGAAGGGTTGATTTATATTATATGGATAATAATACTCTATATAATAAATGGTTATGAATTTTGATACAATTTATGTGATCATGCTAACCATGGTGATGTGTAATGATATGTAATTGGTTATGCTCTAAGATGGCCGATATAACATCCATGGGTGGATTTTGATATGGGTTGGGTTTTTTTAACAATGGATTTATGTTATGGGATAGAACAAATTATGTTTATATGGGTATAGAATTTGTTCCAAAGACGGATGTTTGAGTAGTTATAGAATGTATGTTATGGTATGGTTTGTTGTGTGTTTTGGGTTGGTTGTTAATGCCTACTATAGAAAATGGGTAACTTGTGAATTGGCATGTGTTTTGGGTTGGACAACACACTAACCGTGCATGGTGCTTGAGAGAGTATGGTTTATGATCTTGTAGGTTATACATGATTCCTATTGAGGATTTGAGTTATGTCATTGGATATGAGATAAGAGTTTCACGTATACATCCCAAGATGGTCATCATGTTGCAGGTTGGATGGGATGCATCATGATATAGTTGTTATTGACTTCGTTAAAGAAAATAGGTTTGAGTTTTTTAAAATTTCAACAACTTATCTAATGTTTTCCTAAATACCTTATTGGTGGAATTATACTTAACCAAACCAAATGATATTGATTTTTCACAATAGTTATTATCATAAGATAATGTCATTAATATATATGTGCATGTATGTGATCTTTATCCTTCAGGGGAAGTATGGTGTTTCAATTTCTAGTTAGGATTAGTAACCTACATTTCATAGTTGGATTGGGTATGTGATTTGTGATATGCATGAGAACCCTCGAGTGGGTATATTGGCCTATGATTTTCCTCGTGATATTTGAGATGGGTTCATAGATGCTTCTCCATGAGTTGTATCCTATATAGGACGTGACATGTGAACTAGGGTTGAGAGAGACTAGTAATATTAAGATGTATCTTGGGATATTGGTGATTGGAGTGTTCTAATCAAGTGAAATAGCGATTCTCATTTCCACCTGGTGAGGGTTTTCGTTTATGTATGTAATCCAAGAGAGGACTTATCCTAGGTCTATGAGTTCATTAATAAAATGAATGTAAGTTTGGACACTTTTTTTTATAGTGATGGTATATAGGTGGATTGTGGTTTGGTATTCAGTTAGTAATATCATTGTATTTGGTATTGTGAATGTAAAAGCATGGGTAGTGCTTGTGTTTTGTTAATTCTAACATGAATAATTGACATGGTTATTTGGGGGATAAGTTAAGTTAAACTATGATTATTTTGATGTTATTTTAATGATGCATATTAGGTGTTCTAATAGAGTGTATACATGCTTAGATTCATGTTATACTGATAACAGTTAAATTTAGGTATTGTGGGAGGCTTCCAAGATACACTCTTTCCATGTCAGTAAGAGCATGAGTTCTTTATCAGCATAATTGGTATGTTGGTTGTATAGTCTAAGATTATCCTGTCAGGTGGGAATTTCTTCATGCCTGTGTAATGTGTTGTGGCTCATTGGGCCTTGATAGTGATGGTATGAATTGGGCTAACACAGCTAGTATACCCAGGTGCTGCTATGGAGCAACAATGATATGAATGGGACTTACACAGTTGGACTACCTAGGTACTTCTATGAATCTGTTATGGTATGAATCGAGCTTACACAATGGGGCTACCCGAATGCTGCTATATAGTAGAAATGGTATTAATATGGGTAACATATATGGTATTCTCATTGGATGTGGTACCAATTCAAACACAGGCCTAAATGGAATGATGTATACCACACTCGAGAAATCAAGACATAAAATGAAACATCATAAATAAATAAAATGCATAGAAGTAAACATGAAAAATCAAAAAAATGTTAGGACTTGGAAATCTTTGGTGGAAAATATGTGCCATATACATGTTACATATAAAACCCAACCATTCTCATAATTGTTCAACACATCAACAAAACTGCTACTCATCATCTGATGCTGCATCGTCACCCTCTCCCCCTTCATCTCCACTACCTGTTGTCACCTATAAGAACATTATATTGAAAGTTAAATATTGTTGCATATTTCTAATTAATCTTAAAACCAATAAAAGTGTGCAAACTAAATGATTTTGATTTTTTTGTGATTTAACTGCTCCCCACTAGCCGATGCACTACCACCGGGGGCATATCTGCTCATATGCTAACGTATTTCAAGCAACTCTTTCAGCAAAGCAGATATCTGATCCCCCTGCTGGTGAAATGTGTTTCGTAGAGAAGACATCTCCCTATGAGTATCTTCAGGTATGAAATGACTATAACCAGGAGTAGATGTAGCTGAAATCCCTGATGGCTTGCCAAAGACCTCAGATGGTACGGGTCCAAAACCCATCCCGCGGACTCTACCAGGATGCTCCTTCCCAAGGACTTTACCAACCGGGTCATCCTGGGAGACTGAGTAGGATTTCTCAGGATTGACATCCCATATCTCTTTAATTTTTACCTATAAATCTAATATCAATATATATTAACATAGTAAAAACTGATAATAAGTTATTATAATAAATAATTGACTTCATACCCCAACTTCTCTGGCATGTTCATTAACAAAACTTCTATCTGCTTTTTTATGAACATCCAGCCACAGTTCTGTTCGGGATGCTTCATGCCCTGAACTCTATGAATACATTAAAAAAAGATAAATCAAAAATTAAATATTTTAAATAGATAATATTGTCTTATAAATATTTAAACTAATTAAAAGATTACCAATGACATTCGGCTTCTAGAAAAGCTTTTTGAGCCAGCAGTGTGCAGGATGACTTGTTTTGCCTCGTTTGATGCATTCTGTCTTGAGAGATCCTGAAATAAATAAAATTCAATTTAACAGTAATGTATTCAATGTCTATCTCCTCTTCATGTACACGTATAGATGTAAAATTAGGATAATATAATAATATATATTTCAATACCATCCGCTTCTCATCACGATGGCTATCGACAAAAACGTTCCACTGTTCTTTCGGTAACCCACAGGGTAGCTTCTCATACATCTGCTGCACGGTCAAAGAAGTATCATTGGCATCACACCACAACCTCCATTTGAAATCTTTCCATTTTTTTCCAAGATTTTTCAATGTCCACTTCCTTGCTATCACATCAGCAACGGTAAAGTGGAAGAACATCTGTATACAAAAATTCATTTTGAATATATTAGTAACATGACATTCAATTAAACCATAAAGTAATAAAATTACCTTTATATGAGAATCAAAAACTTCATTTTTCCAGTTTGGAGGCATATGCCTCCAATGATCATATGAAATAGGTAGGGAAATGGACTCCGCTGCCAGCTGACCTATAATCTGACCAAGTAAACCTGCAGCGTCATCCGTCAGGACCCCATAAGAATCAAATGGCACCACTATCTTCTCCCCATTCATGTTCCAAACATCAAAACTTTTTAATTGTTTTTCCACGGTTTCATTTTTTTCATCTGCAATTAGCAAACAATTACTATAAACAAAATGCAATAAATTAATTTAATTAAAATTTGTACCTATGACTGTGACCCTCCAGAATGTCCGTGATGAACTGGAAGGGGCGTGTCGCTGCCTCGCTACTAAGGATCCTATAGGGGGAGGCGATGACTCATCCTCTAATGAGACATCCACTGACGGTGTCAGAGATGATGCAGGGGGAGATGATGCAGGGATGTAGGCAGCTGCTGCCTCAGATGCCGTGGGGACAGACGGATCGTCATCTGTCACAGAAGTAGATGAAATGGTGTACCGCTTCTTCCATGGCATTCCTGTCATTTAATGAAATAAAATTATGTTCAGATTATATATTTCAAAAAATTTATGCAGAAAAAAATTAAAAATGATAATAGATGCCCAGTACTAACAAACAAAATATATATAACAATGATAATGAATGACTACAGAAATGAAACAAGTGGTTGATGAATGAATACATAATTCTACATACAATCATTTTCCCCTTCAATCATGTCAGTTTCCTGCTCCATTGCTTCATCCACTTCATTCATCCTTGCTAGACTAATATTTTCAATATCATGATGGACAAATAATTCTACTTCCTGTTGTTGATGAAATTCAATTGCAGAGGTCAAATCTTCCACTTCATCACCCATATCATACAAATCTCTTTGTATTACGTGAGTAACTACACTCCACCCTTCGTCCACAACATCATTTACATAATATAACATTTTTTCCTACGATGCTAAGATATATGGATCATGAAGTTCATGATCACCAACATCCAACAAGCGAGAGATGTTTACAGAAGTAAATTGCAAGAAACTTCAAATCTTCTGACAAGTCTGCTCGAGTATCAGTATTCATGATCTGAAGAATAAAAATATAATTTAATAGATTTGCAAATTGTATGTGTCAAACTAATATTCGTATTTACTGCAATATTTATAAACTTACACGTCGTGCAAACCATTCTACCAGTTCTTTATTCACAGCTTTCGTTATATCTTTTTCATTTCGTGTTCGGCCTCTCATTCGTATCTTTGTTTGTATCCTCAACTCTTAAATAAATTGATCTGCAATTTCACTATTCAGTATCACATATCTATGTGCCTGTAATAACTCCAATTCTGTCAGTGTCGCGTATGAGGTCCTCCCAACTGATCGGCCAATTGCAGGAAATATTTTTGATTTCTGATGCATTTTATATTGATTTGATGTGTCATCAACACATCCAACTCAATTAAATCTTGTCTCAATATCATCAAAATATCTAGAACAAAAGGAGAGACACTCCTTGGCCAAATAGCCTTCAGCAATAGAGCCTTCTGGTTGAGCTTTATTTCTCACATATTCTTTCAAATGCCCAAGATATCTATGAAAAATAATAATAATATTATGCATTTATTTAAATTAAAAATATTGTTTACTTAACTGGAAACATATAAATAAAATACCTCTCAATTGGATACATCCATCGATAATGAATGGGGCCTCCTAATTTAGCTTCGTCAACCAAATGCACAGTTAAATGCATCATGACAGTAAAAAACGATGGAGGAAAGATCATCTCCATTGCACAAAGGGTCAATACAAACCTCTCCTGTAGGTTGTCAAGCTGTAAATGATGTAGATTTTTCTCACAAAATTGCCTGAAAATGTGTAGAATTACAGTACAATAGCAGTAACTTTTTCCGGTAATAATGTACGCAATGCCAATGGTAGTAACTGTTGTAACAAAACATGTGAATCGGGACTTTTCAATACATATAACTTACGATTATTCAAATAAACACACCTCGAGATGTTACTCGAATACCCATCAGATACTTTCCCATTATTTAAAATTCGAAGGAACACATCTTTATCCCTATTTTTCATTGAAAAAATGGCTGGAGCATACTTTTCATTCTCATCTGGCCAGAGATCACGTTTTATGTTCATTACATGTAAGTCTTTGCGAGCATTGAGATGATCCTTCGAATTTCCATGCTCATTAAGTAATGTGAAAATCAAATCATCACATACATTCTTCTCAATATGCATCACATCAATATTGTGGCGCAAAGAATTAAATTCCCAATACGAAAGTTTGAAAAATATACTTTTTTTCTTCCATTGTTGCGTTCTGATTTCACTTGACGATGCACTTCGCACTCGTTTTCCACTATCAATCAAATGATGAACCTTCCCAAATTCTGTTTTAACATTTTCAAGATGTGTCAATATTTCAGAACCGGTTAACAACTTTGGAGGTGTTCTACGATCAATGAAACCATTAAATTATGATTTGTTCAGCTGAAATCTATGAGATGCATCAATAAATCTTCGATGACACAAGAAGCACCATTTTCTACTGTGAGGTAGCCTTTTGGGCTCGAAATCAAAGTTACAAACAGGACAAGCCAAACCCGTATAAGTGTTCTAACCAGATAAATTCCCAAGCCCAGGGAAGTCACTAATGGTCCACATTAAAGCAGCATGCATTTTGAACATTGTTTTAGAAGAAACATCAAATGTCTCAACACCGTTGCTCCATAACTCCTGCAATTCTTCAATCAAAGGCTGCAGGTATACATCAATATCATTTACAAGCATTTATTTTCCAGGAATAATCATCGAAATGATAAAAGATGTTTGTTGAATACACATCCATGGAGGCAGATTATAAGTGATCAAAACAACTGGCCAAATGAAATAACTCGTACTCAAAGTCCCAAATGGGTTGAATCCATCGTCAGCCAATCCCAATCAAACATTCCTAGGATCAGCTGAGAAATCTGGATGTAATGAATCAAATGTCTTCCACGATTGGGAATCTCGTGGATGCCTCATTAACCCATCATTTTTATTATCTACAGAATGACACTTCATGTGTTTGGTGGTTATTGATGACTTGAATAATCTTTGCAATCGAGGCTTCAAAGGAAAGTAACGCAAAACTTTTGCAGGTGTGTTCCTTTTCTTCTTCTCCATGAAATTATGTTCAGTCATACTTCCAACATCACCTTTTGACTGCCATCTAGAAGAAGAACATTTCTTACAATTCTATCTACTTGAATCCTCTCCCCAGTAAAGCATACAATCATTGGGACACGCATGTATTTTTGTATAATTCAGACCAAGCTTGTTTACAACTTTTTTCATCTCATAAAACGATTACGGGATTTTTCCTTCAAGAAATGCATCACGAATCAATTCCAATAACATGGACATTGCCTTATTTGTAATTCCACATAGACATTTGACATGGTACAACTTCAGCAGAAATGAAAGCTTTGAATATTTCAAACACCCACTATACAACTCTTGATTTCCATCGTCAAATAAATCATGAAACACATTTTCCTCACTGATGTTTTCCCTTACATTTGGATCCACAGAATCAAGAGGAGGATCCAATGATATGTTTCAATCTTGATCTGCTTGTGTTACAGTCTCAAAAACATCATTTGTCACGTTGCAATTTGTAGCACCCTCTTCTGGTTGTTCTGATATGTTTTGATGCTCATAGTGGTGTCTTACAGTGCCGAATGCATCATTTATGAGGTTTTGCATTTCATTTTCCATTGGCGACAAACTTGGGACCTCATTCTGTGGATTAACATCAGTCCTCAATCTTTCTGTATTGTTTGATTCTCCATGCCAAATCCAACACAAATATTGATAAGGGAATTGCTTCAGTATTAAATGTTCCTAAACTTCATCTCTCTTCAACCATGTTCTAAATTTACATTTAGGACATGGACATCTTATTCTCCCTTCAACGGATCGATTAGAAATTGCAAAATCTAAAAACTCATTCAAACCCTTAACATATTGAGGTGTGTTCCTCGGTAATGTAATCCAGCTTTTATCCATGTATATCACAATGTGCCTACACAAAATATACGATAGTGTAAGACTACAGAAAAATAATATAATAAAGATGAACCATTGATCATAAAGTATGCATAATATAATAAAGATGGTTCATTGATCAAATTTACCACTTCAGACCAACCGAACAAGTCCGGTCCATAAGAGACAGCGTCAACACCTCATTGAGGAAAAATAAGAATATCAGGTTACACACTTATCATAAAACTATCTACCCAACTATTTTTTATGGTTTCCAATGGGATATGTATACAGAACATGAAGCACCTAATTAATTCATTATCCATGATAAGACATTTCGTTATGGACCAAATTTACAAGGGAGATAAGTCACATGGATTTTTGTAAAATAAACCATTGGAATTGAAATTGGTCTATAGTATGGGATTTAATCTATTGAACATATCTATATTCTTGGAAAGAGTTGAGGTGTAAATAATATTAAGTGATATCCTAAAGGAAACAACTTCTCAATATAAATTCCAAGAAATTACTCAAATTGTGGATGGATATTCTCACTTTTAGTAATGAATACATGAATAAATGTAGGAGAAATATATAAACCAAAAAAATAAATAATCCACAATTACTATGCATGACTTATCCGTCGTTTATGAGAATCAATCAAAGAATCAAGGAAGAACTAAAAATTACCAAAGTCGAAAGGGGTCGCGGGGGGCGCTGGGGGTGCGGGGGTCGCCGGAGGCCATGGGGGCGTGGGGGGTGTCGGGGTCAATAAAAAAATTACACCCATGAAAATATAATAGAGAATTCTCACTAAGCATATACCTAGGTATGAAATCCATACTATAAAACCATTCATGGAAAACCCAATACACATAATATGAAATAATACCTTCTTTAAATAAAAACTAAAGATAATGTGATGGTCAAGGTTTCTATAATGACATGACCTTTATAATTAACTACATCATGATGAATCTCTGAGAAAAGTAATATAAATTTACATTCATCTTTCGATGTACAAACTACATGCACTTGATAATTTATACTTAGAGCATCAATAATGAAATATCACTTTCTTGGAGTATAATTAAAATCCAAATAAAATGACTAAATATATTCATCCCATATCCTCTATCATAAATTTTTATCCCTATGATAAAATATTTACATGTTTTGTTATTTGTAAATGCCACAAAATTCTCATTGAATAAGTAATTTCATAAACATTGGAGGGCATGCATAACCATGACTAACTCAATATCCTGAGTTGGATAATTGTTATCATTTATTATAAGTTTCAAGACCCATTTACTAAAACCCATTCCTCCATATCAACATAAATCTTAACATCACATTGGAGGCCTCATTATTGACCTTATAATGCATCCTTGGCTTTGGTCAAATAAGAATAGGTGTAGATGTCAATATATTTTTTAGCTCATAAAATTAATCTTTTTATTTATCATCCCACTAAAAATTCACTCCATTCCAAGTGAATACTATATTTTTAATGAATATGTGAGAAAACTCCAAGATAATTCAAGAATAAGAAACCACATGACCAATGAAAATATGAATCTCAACAATATTAGTATGAATCTATTACGAAATTATAGATTCTACTTTCTCAATATCCCCTAATATGCTAGATTTAGAGAACTCGCGACCAAAAAATGTAACCTATTGATTATAGAAATAACATTTCAATATATTGGAATATAAATGATGATATATCAATGTGTCTAAGAACATAACCAACTATTCTTCATGCTCCTCATAGGATCATGATCATACTGATATATCATTGATAAATATAGTCCCGAATGAAAAGAAAGGATAAAAAATGGTTTATCAGAGTTATAAACACATATGGTTTCTCCATTACCCTAAATAGAATTACCAAAAACACAAAATTACTATATAGTGTTTGAAATTCTATCTTGGACACACCTTTAGCTCAAACCTTTAACCGCTGATAACCTAATCGATGAACAATCTTCAAAATCCATAATGAACCTCTAAACTGATTGAATAAATCATAAATTCATAGAAAAGGATACCAATTATTAAGAGTAACATGATTTAATTTATAATAGATAATATAAAATCAATAACTCACTATTGCAATATTGGTAAAAAGAAATGGATAACCCTTTGTAGACACACTCGGATTAATATATCCATTGGATTAAAGATCTCCCAACTAAATATTTATCTATCTAAGAATCAAGGAATAACTAAAAATTACCAAAGTCGAAAGGGGTCGCGGGGGGGCACCGGGGGGTGCGGGGGTCGCCGGAGGCCACAGGGGTCGTGGGGGATGTCGGGGTTGCTGGATGGCATAGGGGTTGTGGGGGGAACGGGGGTCGCCGGTGGTCGAGGGGGGCGCCGAGGGGTGCGGGTTTCACCGGAGGGTGCGGGGCGTGTTGGGGTTACGGGGGTCGCCGGAGGGTGCGGGGGGCGCAGTGGTCGCCGAGGCCGAGGGGGATCGGGGAGGGTTTGGGGAACGTGGTCGAGGAGGGGGAAAGGGGCATGGTGTTTCTAAAAAAATTTGGGTTTCGCGGCGGTTTATTAAAAACCGCCGCGAAACCTGCACCGAAAATGTTTAGCGGCGGTTTTGTGAACCGCCGCCACAAAACTGCCGCTAAACCCGGTTTTTTTGTAATGAAGGAAGGGGTTTCATAAGCATGTTATAATAATATTAATAAAACATCTAGAAAAATAATAAGGATTATATCATTGGATCATATTCCCAATAAAACATAGGTAACATCAGAGGATATCATCATAGATGAACAAGTCCTTTAAAAGATCACATGGAATACCCTTTTCTCTTTGAAATCACTTAAAATATAAAAAATTTCCTAATATTAAGGGAAAAATTTTCATTGAAAATAAAATTAAAAACTTTTATAGTAAGCTTTAAATTATTTATTGGTCATGATAGTAGATAATTCCATTCATTCCAAGTATGTTAAAACAAAATTTCCATTCAGATTCTCAGTATAAACACAATTGTAACTCATTCACAAAATGACCAAAATATTCCATTTTATAATTTTTTTTAAAATTAAAATATGGGTAAAATGAATTTAAATAATCATTTTATAATAATACAAGTATTATAGAAAATATTTTTAGAAAACATGGTTATGGAAGAGAAAGGATTTTCAACCAAAGAGAGAAATAAAGTTAATTTTTTTAAACATTTTTCAATATATTGAGTACATAAAGATAGTAAAATGAATAAAAAATGTAATTTAAAACAATAAATAGAGTATAATAAAATTCATGATATTCTTGAGAGGTATATCAATAAATATCATCACTAGATGTGAAATAAAAACAATCAACAATTAGATTGTATAATAAATCCTTTACCACTTTGGTAACTTTTGAATCATAAGACCTATGAAATAAAAAACCATAGGTGGATAGATAAATCCCCATAAATATATTAATAATTATCCGAAAATACATTATTGGTTAGTATTTAATCCACATATAACAAGAATGTGGGGAATATGGTACGTGTCTCGCCAAAAATAAAAGTGTGACGAAAACCCCTTACCACTTTAGTAAAATTTGAATCATAACCCCCATGAAAGAAAGAACCATATATGGATATATAAATACCCATTATTTTTATAATAATAATCATAAAATAAATTCATGGAAAGTATATACACCATATAAAATAAACAATTTGTTTATATGGGATGTGTCTCACCGAAATAAAAGTGAGACGAAAATCCGTTACCCTAAGCCTAAATTCATTTGTACATGTTCAAAAATCCTATATAATAAATATTTATTTATTATAAATATACTATTGAATCATTATAATATATATCATACCATATTTAATTACTTATAACCATGTTATCACCCATTAATTAATAATTCTTTATTAAAAATAGTATTTCTGGTGATAATTGCTTTGCTTTTTGTGTATGTTTTCGTTCGATAGTTTTTAGTACTTCTAAAATGATCATGGTTTCACTATATCCAAGATTTTAATAATTATATAAATATAAGATATATTAATTATAAACATATTTAGTTTCATACATAAAATTTAGATATATAAAAATGAATTAAATCGTTCATGGAGATGGTAGGTCGTATATATGCATGAACACTATTTTCATTTTATCAAAGGATAGAATAAAAGAAAGATAAATAACATTTAATCTTTAAATAATAAATATACTATCATATATATAATATATATTAAACATATCTATCCATATTAACATAAATTTAATGTGGAAATGAAAAATGAATCACATCGCTTTGTGGAGGTGGTAGTCCACTCGTACACAAGAGCGATGTTATCATTTTACAAAGAACTAGAAAGTAAGAAGTTAAATAAGATGATATATTTAAAGAATTATATTTTTATCATAAATATATTATATATAATTATATATATAATTAATCATTATATCTAGCTGTGAGAGGTGGTGATGGAAAACAAATTACATCGGTTCATGTGGTGGTAGCCCGCCATATACACAATCCGTGGTTTCACTTCTAATTTAATGGAAGAGGAAATGGATATAGGTTATGAAAATAAAATAATAATATTTCATTTTATTTTAGATACTTGTTTTTTTATTTCATTATGGTTAAAAAAATTTATGGAGGCAGACGAAGAAATAAAATGAAAATTCATGGTAAAGAACTTTGCCTCTTATTCGGACAACCTCTTTAGGATTAACCCAAAAGCTTTCATAGGATCTCTCTCAAATCAAACGAGTTACTCTATTTCATGTTGAGGTATATAAGGAAGGGTTTTGGGTAGGTATTTTCAAAACCAAAAGTCACCAGAAGTTTTGAGAGGAGAGGATAGGATGTGTCCATTTATAAGTGGGGAAGGGGACCCATTAAGAAATTTCTTAAAATGATAACATATAATAAAGTAATTCTCAATAAAAATACTTTAAAATGGATAGAAACTAAAATTTGGGATATTATATGGTCATAATATTCACATATAGTAGTATTCAAGCAATTTTTATTGGCAAACATACCATTATATTTTGGTTTAACACCCAGTAATCATGTTTTAACCTTAACCAAGGTAATTTTTTTTATATTTTTACTATTCAATATGAAAAAAAATTATATTACCTTATTAAATAATTTTAATTATTGTTATTGAAAATATTAAATCCATTTTATATAATTATATTAATTGAAGTTGTAGAATATAATTTAAAAATAAACCCACAAGCGGGGAGAAAAGTGTTTTTTAAAGAAAAAGTTTGCTTAAGTATAAATTTTTTTATATCAAAAATAAACAAAAACTTGATTAAAATGACATAAATTGGATTAATTTTATATATAATTGATATAATTTTACTTTTAAAACTATTTTATAATAAAATATAAATTTTTAAACTCTTTAAGGAAAATAATTTTTTTAATCAAAATGAGTATTTTCACTATTCATTGAAAAACTAGTCTTTTAAGAAAATTATAAAAACATAAATATAGTACAATTTTTACATGTTGATTTTAAATATTATTTTCATATTTTCCAATAAATATTATAAAAGTGGAAAAGAATATTTTTATAATATGTGGGAAAATCCCGATGAAACCATTTTTTTAAAAAATATAGTTTTTTATAAATCAAACTGGATTTATTATTATCCAATGACTAGAAAAGATATTAGATGAATGATAATTTTTTTATTGAATATATAATATATATATTTTATTAAAATGATGAATAACTAGTTATTAAGTTATTTTATTAGGATAATAACACATTATGTGTGTGAAAATAGTTTTTTTAGAAGAAATATTTATTTCGCTTTCAAATGTTTTTAATTTTAATTTATAATAAATTAATAAACAATAAATTTATAATATACATTTGTAAGGGATATAATTTCATAATTTATTTATCATTATTTATACCCTCCAATTCAACAAGTATGTGATAACTATCATATTAAATAATAATATTTTAATAGTATAAAACAGTTTGTATAAACTCAATGTTGCGTGTAACACAATCTATCTAATTAATTATATTTATTTGAAAAATAAAATTCATAAAATACTACGGTGTAACATTATTCCCTCATAAAAAAAATTTTCTATCTAAATTTTATCACTCTAATATAAAAAACTCTAGATACTTCTACCTCATAATATCCTCAAGTTCTCATTTCGCTTTCTCAAATTGGTGGTTTCATAAGAAAAAATTGACCAAGTGAGTGGTCTTGTTTCATAGAAATAAAAATATATGATATATAATCTCTAGTGATTATTCCTTATAAGAGATATATTTATCATGTGTTATAACCTCTATGTTTAGTACATGTTATGTATCATGTATTTACTTCCTTGGAATAGAAACATCGAACTCATTATGGACTTGAGAGAGGTTCGGTGGAAATAACAAGATATAAAATTGCATCCCTACTTGATCAAGAATATTGAAATGGCCAATATACTTGGGAATCATATTTATCTTCATTTTTAATATCCTTAAGATCATCGATGGAGAAATTCACAAAAAGACCTTCTCACCAACTTTAAATTTGAGATCACACCGACAATTGTCGATATAACTTTTCTATCTACTCTGAGCTTCCTTGATTTTCTGCTTATAGCATAGCAAACCCCAGTGGCCTAGAGATATTGAATACTTTTTTACTTTGGAATAATATAAAAGGAGTCACATCCTTAAGTAAGTAATAAATTATTTTCCATGCTAAACTATATATATACTTAAAATTCACATTACATTCTAAAATATAAAACACACAAAGAATTTTCTTAGAGAATTCCACTATTATCCTTTTTGTATCCCTTTATATCAATCAAAAAACACTTCCTTGTGTCCTGGGAAAAATATAAATAAGAAAGGGTTTATATCAGTTTCTTAGTAAGGGTAAGCGTACAACATAAAATATGAATAAATAAGTGATAATCAATATAGAGAGGTGAATAAATGAAACAAATTACATTTAATCAATAACATCACCATAACATGGTTGGAATAATTGATGATCAAATAATTTCATAAAATTAATTACATGAGGATGAAAATTAACCATGGATATCCTAACTAATCAAATAATTATGAGGAATATCAATTACTGAATTCATAATGATGGAATGAATAATGTTGGACATCTAAAACATATTGTCGAGGACTTGTGCAAAGACATCTAATAATGCCAAGGAATTGTGGAAAGACATCTATTTAAATGTGTAAGGCCTTAGTAAAAACCCAATCTCTTTTGTCTCATTATACCTACTGATGCATCAAGGGGATATAGCGAGACATTTCCATCCCTTACAAATTCCAATAAATTACTAATTTGATAGGGGTTAAATACAATCAATATAAACATTTATATTGAAAAACTAACATATGAACTGTTAATACATAACCCAATCAATAAACATAGTCATGAAGCTTCAAGAGTAATATGGTGAATGGTAATAAAATTTTATATACCTAGACAAACTCATCATAAAACATTCAACAAAATAATGAATATGATATCAATACAAATAATCCTAGTGGATCATAAGTTAAAAAAATATTTTATGTCATTGACAAGTATAAATACCATAAAAATCATTAAAAACATTTTTAAGGAAAATAAACTTTTAACTTTGAAAATATTTTTAAAAATAAAAGTTCAAAAAATATTTTTAAAAACCTTTTATTTGAAAATTACCTTTTAGAACTTGTAAAATATTCTGTAAAAAATTGACTAGTCATGATGGTAGAAAATTTCATTCTTTTTGTACACATTAAAACATAGATTCATTTAACATTTTTGGTAAAATACAAATGGTAATTGTTTTAAAAAATACATAAATGTTTCCTTCCAAATTTTTTTTAAAAACTAAAAATGGGTAAAAATTTATTTAATAAATAAATTTTAAATGGTTAAAAATAATTTATAGAACATTTTTTTAAAACATGGGTTTTCTGAAAAAGGATTTCTGACTGAAGAGATAAATAAAGATGGATTTTATTAAAAACATTTTATTAATCATTTTAAGTACCACAGAGAGGAAAAAATGTACTATTACTTGAAAATTTCATTAATAACTAGAGGATAATAATATAGATTTTTTTAACATATAAATTTAAAAAAATTGCACCAAGGGAGACATAAACAAAAAAAATCCCAAATAATGATGATATTTTAAAATAAACCCTTACCACGTTGGTAACTTTTCAATAATAAGCCCCATGAAAGAATTAAATTTAAATGAAACTTTAAATACCATGAATATAAATGAAATCATGATATGATTTACAAAAATGGTTTTATATAAACCACAAAAAAGAAATTATTGGTGAACATGTCATATGTCTGAAAGATGTAAAAGTTATATTAGAAACTCTTACCTTGAGTATGACTCATCACGCACATTCAATATATTCATAAATAATAAAAACATGTTAATTATTTTATTTATTAATAATCATTTTCATTTTTATTATTCATTTTATTTCAATTATTACCTGTTATATATGATTATTTAATCAACTAAGTCTATGTCTGATGTTTTGACAATATTTTTCTCATGTGTCAAAAATTATTTTGGTAGGGTAAATATGGTCCGATACTTCATTATTAAAGCATATTAATTATAATAATCATCAAATAACTATCATATTTATACATAAATTATAATTTTAAAATCAATCATTAAATATTGTTATGAAAAACGAAGCGGTGGTAGGTCATACATACACATGACTAAAGTTTCCATTTTTCAATGATCGCTATAGATCAAAGGTAAGTAATGATTTATGTTTCCAAAATTATCATAATATCATTTAAATAAAATTATTTCTTTAAATATTCTTATATATATTATCCATGTGGTGCGGTGACGAAAAGATATTCACATCACTTAATGATGATGATAGTCCACACATACATGAATGACATTATCATTTTTCAGTGTAAGAGAGAAAATGATTTATATTATCTTTTATAATGATAATTATGAACTAAGTATCACGATTATTTCATTTATATCACATATTTTCCTTAAATTTATCCTTATTACCTTACATATAAATACTTCATGAAAAACAAATCACACCCCTTCGTGAGGCGGTAGTCCACCCACTACAAAAAAGTAGATTAACGAAAACTTTTTAAAAGGGGTTATGCAAAACCCCCTGTAAATTCATTTTAGAGGGGTTTTTTCACAACACCCTCTAATAATGGAATTTATAGGGGTTTTACCACCCCATTTAATTTTTTTTTTAATTTTTTTCTTTATAATATTTGGTTTGATTTTAGATGTAGTTGTGTCAAAACCACCGCAAATTTAAAAATTAGTGGCTCTATATGTTCAGTTTGATTTTAGAGGTGATATATATTATTCATTTGGACATATATTATAGGATATATATCTATATAATAGATTTTGTTTTTTAAAGGAAATAGTAGTGTTCAAAACCCCCTCTAATCTCTTAAATTTTAGGGGGTTCATGAACTACTGTTAATCCCTTAGATTAGAGGGGGGTTTGAACCCCTTATTATTTAACAAATTAGAAGGTGTTTTAAAACCCATAGAATTTATGATATTGGGGGGGGGGGAGGGGGTTGTGAACCCCCTCTAATTTATGATATCAGAGAAAATTTTCAACCCACACTAATTCAAGAAATTAGAGGGGGTTCATGAACATCCATTAATCCTTTGATTAGAGGGGTTTTAACCACCTCTTATTATATATTTATTTTTTAAAATAAATCCGATATAAATCTTATATTTTATAATATATATATATATGTGGGTGTTTATGTGTGTGTGTACACACACAGACACATATTTATATATATTACATAAAAACATTATATTAATGTATTTAAACGCATTATAAACAGATATATATATATATATACATTATATAAATATTTAAATAAATAATTATAAATATAAACAAAAATGTATACATATATAAATATTTTCATACATAATATAAATGTAATTATAAATATTTTTATTCAAATATATAAAATTTATATATGGTTTTAAAAATACCATACATTTATATTATGATTTATATTATACATATATTATATTAAATACTTTTTTATTGTATATTTATGTATAAATACATTTATATTATATTATGTATACCGATAAATATAATATTTTTAAAATTAAATACTAATATAAATATATATTAGATATCAATATTATATATATATTATAATATAAATATTTTATTTTATATAAATATATTTTTATTATATATTTATCTTATATATATTTTAGTATACTATATTATTTTTAAATTGATATAGTAAATATATGTATATATATACATATCATTTAATTATATTATATATTTATAATTATATGATTGTATTTAATTATATTTATATGTATACATAAATATAATTGAATAATTTTAGGTACATTTATATATATTTATTTCTATAAATGTCATTTCATATAATAATAATTATATATAACATAAAAGCATAAACATATTATATAAATATATACCTAAATATAATTTATTTAAAAAATCATTTAAAAACTCAAGCTTGTAGTTTTTATAAATTATATTACAATAATAAAAAATATATTTTAAATAATATAGTTATGATTTTATATTAAATATAATTAATATTATATGATATACAATTTATACAAATAAATATATATTAATGTACACAATAGTATACAACTATATTTTTTTCAAACACATATATATTAATGTATATGATATTATACAATTATATTTATTGAAATACTTATATATTAATGTGAATAATAATAAATATATGTATTGAAACACTTTATATAAATATTTTTATAAATTTTATTTAATATAATATTAATTATGTGTTAATATAAATTGTATTTCATGTAATATTAATTATATATAATATTATAAAATTTATAAAAATAAATATATATTAATTTACATAATAATATATATGTATTGAAACACATTCTATAAATATATTTCTAAGGACATTATATATAAATATTAAATATATATTAAATATATATTATATAAATAAACATGTACATAATATATAAATATGTATTTAATTATATAAATAATTTAGATAAATATATTTATAAATATATAAATATATGTGTATATAAATAACATGAATAGAATTATAAAATATACACTCAAATGTATGTAAATACACATATACAATATATAGTTTATATAAATATATAAATTTAATATAATATAAATGTATTATAATATAAATACATAAATTTATAATATAAAAATTTATACATTAGTTTGAATAATTATATATGTATTTAAATATTTATTGAAATAATATTTATTTTAATTACTTTCATAATATACATAAATAAAATGATGGTTGGTAATATATCAATAAAATCCAATCATCTCACTGGTATAGGCGCTTCGGGTATATAGAGGCAGTTTGGTCTTCGAATCCATCCACAGAAAATTTTTATAAAACCTTGGAGTGTGGTGGGGTCATGGGTGAAAGGGATAGGGGGAGGGATGAGCCAAACGAGTCAGATAACTAGAATTGGAGGGGGTCGTGTCGTGGTGTGGCCCTAGAACTGTAGGGAGTAGGGTGGGGTCATGAACAAGTGGGTGATGGGTGTGGTGGCGGGAGTGAATTGAAGGTGGGGATGGGATTTTAATATATATATATATATATATATATTATTTATAGGTGGTTCATACTGCCTCTAATGTGGTTCCATTAGAGGGGGTTTTAACCCCTTTAAAATAAGTATTAAATAGAGGCGGTTCACCACCTCTTATATGGCTCATGGAACTCAACTAGAAGTGTTTTCGAACCACCTCTAGTTTGATCAATAATTTAGAGGGGATAAAACCCTATCTAAATAGATATTCTTGAGTAAAATTAACGGGGGGGGGGGGGGGGGTAACCCCTCTAAATGAACCACCGCTAAATTTTACACTACTTTACTAGCGGTTCCTCCAAACCACTTCTAATAAGAGTAGGAAGATAAATTATTGGAAGTTCATCATAACCTTCGTTAATTTGTTTAGAACGGGTTGTAATGAATTCTAAACTAAAAAATAACCACTTATAATTAGACAGTTATTTTATAGTGACCGTACACATGAGAGATATTATCGTATCCCCAATAGAATGAAATATAAAAAGGTATATATATGATATAATGAATAAAAATGTATACTTATTTTATAAATATCTTAAATATACTTTATATCCATCAGCATAGAAAACCTTGAGAGTCGGTAATGGAAAAAAATTACATTGGTTTGTGAGTCGGTAGTCCACCGTGCACATGAACGATAATTTCATAACCCATTTGATGAAAGTTGAGATGGTTGTAGATCATTACAATAACATAAAAAATATCATTATATGGAAGATACATAGGTTATTATATCATCATGGTTTAATAATAATTTATGGTGTTGTAGGAATAACTAATATGAAAACTTTCATCGAAGAATGTTACCTCTTCTTCGAGTATCTACCTTAAGTTTGCACCAAAATCCTTCCTAGGTTAGATTTATGGCCAAAATAAGGATTCTAGAATATGACTATGGAATCATATAATGTATTTGGGATAGTATTGTCTGAACAAAATGGGTTTAAAGGTGTCAATAAGAGAGGAGAGGGGGTATCTTTTTATAAGTGAGGTGAGTGGTATACCTGTATTTTTTGCAAAGAAAAAGGTGTACCAAAGTTTTCACACGACATAAGGGTAAAAAATGGATTATTCTAGTGAAAAAAACATTAAAATTTCAAAATAATTATTAAAAAATAATTTTATAATTTTTTTTATTTCAATTCAACCCTTATCATTTTAGTTTAACCCCCTAGTAAATTATTTTTTAATTTAACCGTGGTAATTAATTTTTATTGTTTTCACTATTCATTTTGGTCAAAATTTAAATTAAACATATTAGGTAATATAAATTATCCTGATACCAAATATGGAGTCTATTTTTCTAAATTTCATTCATATAATTGGAAAATTTTAATTTAAAATTAATCTCCCGGATGTGATGAG
Source organism: Viscum album (assembly GCA_963277665.1). NCBI lineage: Eukaryota > Viridiplantae > Streptophyta > Magnoliopsida > Santalales > Viscaceae > Viscum > Viscum album. The sequence continues at coordinate 893,704,399 of OY728147.1, forward strand.
AAAGCTGGGTTTCAAAGAGAAAATTTTCAATAGTTTGAAATGATTTTATATAAAAAATTAACATGAAAATGATTATAATGAATTAAATTGTATTTATAGATATATAATTGAATGAATATTACATTAAAATCAATTTATAAATAATTTAAATTTATAAATATTTTTTTTAAAAGTCATTTTTAATTAAAATTCAATATTTTACAATATTCATCAAATAATGAAACATTTAATAAAAATCCTACAAATTAACATTATGATATTTTTTACATGGAAATTTTAAAAAATATGTATATTATTTCAAAAAAATTTCAAAAATTTATAAAAAAATAAAAAATACATTATTTATGAAAAGTGCGATTAAACGAACATTTTTAAAAATACAGTTTTTCAAAAAAAAAATTCCATAGTTCTAATTTTATCTCAAATCAATAGATATACATTTTTTTTATTTTATAAATGTGTAAAAAAATAATTTTTATAATCTATTTAGTAATATTCATACCCGCACATTTAATGGCTAGGTGTTAATAGTAATGTTTAAATAATAATATTTTAATAGTGTATCATGTTTTGTTCAAACCCATTGTTTCATGAATTGAATTCTTTTAAAGATATTAGATTTGTTTAAAAATAACTATATCAAAACATCTCAGGATGTTATGTTTCCTTTTATTCTTGGTGTTTCATGTTAGAAATTATATCAATTATTTTTTCATATTTTAAAATCATAGCGTGTTATATTCAACCCCCTTAAATAAATTACATCCTCACAATTTAATTTTGATATCTGTAATAATGTTGTTGTCATTTTAAAATTCCATCTGAAAACTGAGATTTTAAAAAGGGTTAATAAAACATCATCTTAATAAGAGGCAAACGGAAGTATAAAGTTCTTCTAGAATAGCACATAACTATGTTTCTATGTTGGAGAATGTTGGTGGAATGTGAAGATATAGAGGTGGAAGAAAAGCATAAATAATAATAGGGAGTAATATAGGTCATTGATCATAATAAATCGAATGATCAATGGAATGTTAAGAAACTCAAAACCATAAATCTGTTATTATTTAGAAAATCATAGGTTCAACATAAATGAAGGTGTTAAGATAAAATTTTGTTTCAATATCCTTTTCCTAGAGTTTATGAATTCCTTTACCATCTATACTATGAATACATGAAAATATAATTTCCTGATATCTTTATATTTCATAGGAATAATTCCATCTTTTGGTTTTGCTTCTATAAATTTCCATTTCATCACTTACACCAAGAATTAAATATCCAAAAATAATTTTTTTGACTCTAAATCACTAAAATTTAGTTTTAATGGATCATAAGATCCATAATAAAATGACAAGTCATTCCTTCGATCTATAGTTATTATTATAACAAAATTTTTAGTACATGTTATCCAATATTCAAAAATTGTTATATGGTGAAGTAATATATATATATCTATAAAACCTCATCCAAAGATCAACTTAAACTATTTTAGAAATGGTTAACCATATGACCCTTACAAAAGATTAATATTCAAAACTTTAGAAAGAAGGTCCGTAAATTTCCAAAATGAAGTTATCATTAATCCCCCAAACAACATGAAGTAGCTCTTAATTTTCACATACCAAACATGATAAAACCTTCATCATTTATTCTCTTAAAATGTGGTGATAAATTGAATTACCATAATACCTTTTTGAAAAAATTCATGCTTCTAAAAAATAAAATCTCCGGTTGTTGAACTTATTCCATAAATAATTACTTATAGTGAAATATTGAAAATATGACACAAACCATGAAATATCTTACCAATTTAATATCCAAAAACACTATCCCATAAACATATCATTTTTTACCTTAAAATCATAAACATATTAAGGGTTTTCCTCCCTCAATCATGTGTACTTCAATAGGTTAACCTTTTCACAGAATCACTTCTCTTGGTCATTAGTACCATGAAACACAAGTTCTCAAATACTTAATTAAATAGTGTTGTAGTAAAATACTTATACATTTCATAATTATTATCACTCGGATATCATTTATAAAATATTACAATTACATAATTCCTGAATCCAAACTCATGCACTATAATCATTCCACTTCATCTGTGTTAATAGAATAAACTTGACCATGATACCTAAGATTATTTTGAGGTATATTTCCTTGAAACTCATTTAATTAATTTTAATAGTTCTCTATCTCACTATAGTTGATTCATTAAACATTTGAATTTTTTTCTTCCTATTGAAATTATAACTATGGTGTACTTTCTACCCATACCATTATAAAACCATTATTCCCTTTAAGAAAGTAACCGTGTGTTTTTTCCACAGTTACCACATGTGGGAAAATCCTTCATTACCTTTTCCCAATTTTCCATCTTTTTAACCATCATTATCCTCGTCACTTAGTTACCTTATAAGAAATAATAAATATATAATTCTTTATCTATCTTGTTATCACATGATACTAGGTAATAATATGATAAGATTTTTTTGGACATTAGTTACCATCAAAATATTGTATTAAGACCATAAAAGAAGTGATCATTCTTACTCTTTAGATAATGTTCATTGATAAATTTTAATTCATTATGTTAGGAACCATTTATAAATGATGAAATACACTTGATTAGATCATATAATTTTGAAACATAATGTGTAATCCCAAAACTATTGAAATACTTAACATAAAATGAAAATGTTATGCATAGAAAATATCATAATCATAAACATGGTTTCTTTGGGGACAATATAATTTTCAAATACATCATAATGATTTTTAATGAAACTGTGAATTATCCTAAGAATATCACTTGGGGGTCTCAAATAATGTGTACATTAAGTCTTATTTTCATACACTGGGTGATGATTGGGTCAATCCCAACACACTCTATTTTAGAGTTATTACCCCTAAGTAAATATTTTACAGAATGATGTATAGTTATTGTATGTAGAAAAATATGTATTACAAAGAAAAACCAAAAAATTTCTTCCTTACTAAAACATTATGATTTTATTCTATGATCATCCTCAAATTATATCATAAGTTCATGTTCTCTAATATATGTTTTCTTAAATCTAGTTCCCAAGTCTTCTAATAAACATCCTATGATATAAACTATAGAAACATCAACCCTAGTAGCCCAAATCCCGTGTCTATTTTATTATATTTTCATTTTATACAAGGAATCACATACCTAAAGACAAAATAGTTTATTTTTGTTATAAAAATAGATACATAATTTAAATTCACATTACAATTTAAAATATAAAAAACCCAAATAATTTTCATTGAGAATTCCATTATTCCCCTTAGCATATCCATGCATATCCCTACATATCAATCACAAAACACTTCCTCGTATCCTGGGGAAAATAAAATGTAATAAAGGGCGTGAGTTTAGATGCTCAATAAGAGAAATCATATATAGAAATATATTAGTAAATAAGGAATAATCAATAAGAAAAGGTAAATAACTACATCACATTCCATTTTATCAATAAATTAAGAATAATATCACAGTAATAAATCATGATCCCATAATTCCATGTAAATAATTACATTAGAATGAAACTTAACCATGGATATCTAAACTAATCAAATAATCATATAGAATATCAATAACTAAATTCATACTGATTGAATGAATAAATATGGACATCTAAAACATACTATCGAGGTTATATTCCAATACATTTAATACCATCAAGGCCTTATGCCAAAAAATCTATGTAAGTGGGAAAGGCCTCAGCTAAAACCCAATTTTGTTTGTCTCATGAGACCTACCAATTAATCTAGGGGCTATATAGGGACCCTACCATCAGTTATATAGTCTAAAGAATTACTCATTTAAAAGGGGTGAAATATAATCAACATAAACATTTCTATTTAAAAACTATCTTATGAAATGTTAACACTTTCTCTAATCAATTAACATAATCATAAAACATCTAGAGTAATATTGTGAATGGTAATAATATTTTACATCTACAGTAAAACTAACCATAATCCATTAAAATAAAGAATAAAGATGATATTAATACAGTATATATTATATGGATCAAAACTCTAATAAAGGGTTAATGTTTTTGATGAGTATAAATACCATAAAAAATACTTAAAAACATTTTTAGGGAATATAAAATTTTTAATTTGAAAATATTTTTTAAACTAAAAATTCACAAAAATATTTTGAAAAAAATTTAATTTAAAAATAAGATTTTAATATTTTTAAAATATTCTTTAAAACACTGATTGTTCATTATAGTGGGAAATTCAATTTATATCGTGCATGTTAAAACATAGATTCCTTTCACAATTTTTGTAAAATAAAATAAGGATTGTTTTGAAAATGAAATTAATATTAAATTAAATTTTGTTTTTAAAAAGTAAAATAGGTAAAAAAGAATTTAATAAATCATTTAAAAATGGTTAAAATATTTTTTATTTTATAGAAAATATGGGTCTTTTTGAAAAATCATTTTTGAACAAAGAGAGAAAAAAAATTGGTTTTCTTAAAAAAATTTATTTATCATTTTATGTAAAAAATAGTGGTAAAATGATACTATTACATGGAAATTTCATGAATAACTATAAGAGAAGAAAATATATTGATTTTAAAATATAAATATGAAATAAATCCCCCATGGATGACTTAAACAAATACAATTCTGAATAATGATGAGATTGTGAAATAAACCCTTACAACTTTCGTTACATTTTAATCATAAGACCTATGAGAGAAATAAATTTAAATGAAACATTAAATAGAATTAAGAAAATTAATTAGTGGTATAAAATATATTAAGGGTAGTATAAACACCGCAAAAAAGAAATAAGTGGTGAATACAACGCATGTCTCCTGGAAGTAAAAGTGAGACCAGAAACCCTTACCTTGAGTCTGACTCATCACATATATTCTTTATCTTCAATAATAAACTTATGTTAATTATTTTATTTCATAATATTCTTTTTATTCTTATTATTCATTTAATTTCAATTACTTCCATGTTATTTATTATGAATTAATAAATTATGTTTATATCAGATGTTTCGATGATATTTTTCTTATGAGCCAAAATTGACTTTGGTAGGTTGACTATGGTCAAAGAGGTCATTATTTAAACATATACAAAATACTAATCATGAAAAAATATAATATTAATAAATTAATTAATTTTTTAAAACCAATAATAAAATATGGTTATGAGAAATGAAATATGTTACAAAAATGAAGATGGTAGGTCGTATGTACGCATGACTAACATTTCCATTTTTCAATAACCACTATAGGAAAAAGGTAAGTAATATTTCATATTTAAATAATGAAAACAATACCATTTATAAAATATTATTTCTTTAAATATTCTAATATATATCATCCATCTGGTGTGGTGATGAAAAGAGAGTCGCATCGCTTTGTGAAGACCATAGTCCACACATACATGAATGACATTATCATTTTCGAGTGTAAGAATGAAAATGATATAAGTTATATTAAATAATGATAAATATATCATGAATATCATAATTATTTCATTTATACCACATATATTTATTAAAATTATCCTTATTATCTTCCATGTAAAGAGTTTGTGAAAATCGAATCACATCGCTTCGCAAGGCGGTATTCCACTGTACACACGAGTGACATTTTTATATCTCATATGTAATTTAAATATAAGAATTTATATATGATACAATGAATCAATAGGTATAATTATGCATTAAATATCATATTTATACTTTATATCCATCACCATACCCAACTGTGAGAGGTGGTAATGGAAAAATGAATGACATTAGTTCACGAGGTGATAGTCCGTCATAAACACCCATGTTGATTTCATAACACATTTGATGAAAGTGGATATTATTTTAAGTAATTAACTTATCACAAAAAATTATAATAATATGGAATATAAATTGATTTTTATATCATCTTGGTTTAATAATAATTTAGGGATTTTGAGGAAGAAATAAAATAAAAATAGTTTATGAAGTACCATATTTCTTCTTCGGGTATCCTCATAAAGTTTTCATCAAAATCCTTACAAGGAAAGATTTATGAAAAAATAAAGATTATATTATTATATGAGGGATTTTGGGAAGGTATTTTGGTAGGCTATTTCCAACAAAAAAGGTTTTAAGATGTGAAGTGGAGAGGCGAGTGGGTGGCCTTTTATAAGTGTGGCGAGTTTCACATTTGTAATTTTTTAATATAAAAGTTTGTACCCAGATTTTTCACAAGTAAAAAGTGTACTAAATGAATTATTCTTGTGAAGTAGACATATTAAGGTTTAAATATGCACATGAAATTTATTTTAGACAAGTTTTTATGTCATTCTAACACTTATCTTCTTCGTTTAACCCAATGGTAAATTAGTTTTTACCTTAATTATAGTAATTAATTTTTACTATTTTCATGATTCATTTTAGTAAAAAATTAAGTTTAACTTATTAGGTAATATAAATTATTATTTTCCAAAAATTGGATTCAATTTTTCAATATTCTATTCACATAAGTAGTACAATTTAATTTAAAATTAATCCTACAGATTTGATGAGAAAGTTGGTTTTCAAAAAGAAAATATTCAAAAGGTTATAAAGTTTTTATAACATAATTTAATATGAAAATGATTAAAATGAACTAAATTGGATTAATAGATTTATAATTGAAATAATATTACGTTAAATAAAATTTAAAATATAATTATTCTTTATTAATAATTTAAAAGAAAAGGTAATTTTCAATTAAAATTCAGTATTTTTTACTATTCATCAAAAAATGATACTTTTTAGAAAAAAACCAACAATTCACCCTATAATGATGTTGATATGTATATTTAAAAAATTATTTTTATTTTTCAAAATAAACTTTAGATAATTGGTAAAAATATATTATAAATTATGCGTGTACAACGTGACTAAACCACCTTTTAGAAAAATATAGTTTTCTAGAAAACATTTCTTTTTCTTTCAAATGGTTCTAATTTTATATATAACTAATAAATGTATATTTTAATTATTTTATACATATTTAAACCATATTTTTTTCATAATTTACCTATTACTATTCATACCATCTAATTTAATGTCTATGTTATAATGGAAATGTTTGAATAATAATATTTTAATTGTGTATTGTGTTTCTATAAAACCCATTGTTGCGTGCATTTCAAGCTGTAAAATAGATTATTTTAAAAAAAATAAATATATTGTAATTTATTATTATATTATGTTCCCTTATATATATTTGTGTTGTTTGTTATATATTCTATCAGATATAATTTTTATATTTTAAAATATCTGTGTGTTACACTGCTGAATGGATCTGACTTTATTTTCAATTTACTCAACTAGATCCGGTCAAAAAATATCTCATTCTCCAAATTCATTCTAAAAAATTTGGTTTATACACTTATTTCCATAATTAGATTCATAAAAAGACACCCAAATTCTTGAGTGAAATATATTTTTTAAGAAAACTAAAATAGAGGATGGTATTTATCCCAAACACTTTTTAATTCCATAGAACATGATATCAATATATCATATAGGGTTTGAATGGTTATATTAGACTAACCATATATATTGTTGAAATAGTGGGTTCTCTAGACCCAACTATGCAATACCTTTTGATTACAATATCACGCGTACAGTTAGTTATGCATGATGTTATCTAACCAATATAGTGTAGACTTTTCTGCATCCATTATAATAATGGTAATGTCCAAAGGTTAATTTTCGTGTTGAGAGCTTATAATAGATCCCAAGCTATAATGATAACCTTGAGATACAATGACATTGATCTTAAATATATGTTCTATAGTCTAGATACATATTACTAACTGGACACAGTAGATTTCTAAAAATCAGGTGTTGGGGGCTTATAAGCATTGAGAATTTTTCTCATGAAGTTCGCACTTGGAGATCTCAAGTAGTGAGATCATGAGGACAGACCCAACAATAGTAACACCACATGGTTTGGGTGTCATTGATTGTTCCTATCTACAAAGATGTGTATTGGTCTCTTGACTTGAGACCATTACCAATGTACATAATTTAATTACGTACTTTGATGCAAGGAGAAAACCATGGTAGTAATGTCATGGTGAGGTAGTTTGTGTTGGGTGTGTCGTTGGTGGTATGATGTTCGTTGAATGGTCAAGAAATAATTTGTCGCTTCCAAGTTTAGGAAGTTGTATATCTCAGGCCTGGTTGATCAGTATGGTGCCTCCTTTATACGTATTTGGCCAAATCAGTAGAAAGGAAAATCCATCTGGTTAGATCAACAACTAATAAAGCAAGATAAGGACGATGACACAACAGTGCGTCCTGCTTTATGAGATATTTAATGACAACGAGACTATAGTACATAGTCAGTGTTTGTAGGATGGTAGTCATTTCAATGACTATCCTTATCTCTTTAGAGGACATGACAGGTTGTTAGACCCCAATCATGGTCTGTGGATTTTATTCACTAGTATTGAGATAAGGGTCTAGAGGGTCACACACAATAGTGTATTCAAGAATCCACCCTATTCAGTTGAATAGGTATATGGAATTAGTGGGCCTCGCCACGGGGTCCGAGCGTTTTCCATGTTGTCGATCACCAAAAAAATTAAATAAATTCATTAATATTCAAGTTATGAATATTTGGGATTGAATTTATTTAATGTATTTACGGGTTCAGTAAATACAAGAAAATATTAATCGAAGGAATATTATTTTAATATTCTAAGTTCATTTAATATTAAGCGAGAAAACGAGTCGACTTAAATGGCTTGGATTTTATCATGTAATATATTTCATATTTATTACAAGTATGTGATAAAATAAATAAATAATATTGACACAGTTTTAAGTCGTCATAGTTATTTATTTAGTGGACGTGGAATTAACGAGGCTGGTGAACACAACCAGGTAATTTCCACAATCCACTATAAATAGAGAAGAGGGGATCAAGCTCAACAACTATTCATGTCATTTTGGCCAGAGATCCTCTCCCTTCCCGCTCTCTAAAGAGAGAAGCTGTTGATATGTGCTCGTATCGAGTTTCTTCTCACGCATCGTAAGATCGACGATGTGGTGATCGTTGAGACGTCGAATATATCGACAGATCACCGCGCTAGCACCCAGAGTTCGACGATCGGCATTCTAGTGGATTTATGAAGAATGTGTGGACGATCTAGAGGGACCCTTCTATGGATCCTTAATGCAACAATCACCGATGACAAGTTGCAGTCGACAACAGATTCAGATTTGAAATGGGTAAGTTTTCTGTTTATGTTTGTGCTTTTTATAATTTACGTGAGATCCAAAGACCTTGTCGGGGCTCAGATCATCGGCGACGACAAGTTTCGTTGTCCCTCCGAAGAAAAAATTTAAAATCCCCAGCCCAACAGCTTCCGCTGCGGGCCCCAAAAACCTAACAATGTTATCAAAGGGATCGCGTAGATTTTCTGAGCCAAATAAAATTAATTTACATAAAATTAAGTATAGAGTTTAAAAACGGTCAAAATGAATTGAACCGTGTTTAATTCCGATTTCAAACGACCATGATATGGTCATTTGAAATTTCTGGAATGGATTGTGTTCATGTTTTTACTCGGGTTTTAAATTTTTTTGATTATTTCCGTTTATCGGAAATAATGAAAGTTTTTAAGAAATTATAATTATTATAGTTATAATTATTATAATTATAATTATTATAATTATAATTATTATCATTATATTTATTATAATTATAATTATATATATAATAATAATATTATAATTAATTATTAATGTTATATGATTACAATAATAATAAATTATTATTATATTATAATAATTTATGTATTATTATAATAAAAGGATATTATATAGCGTTTTGGAAAAAAAATTAAAAGGAGGACTTGACTTCTTTTTTTATTAAAAAAATGGGAAACAGACTTAAAAATAAGTCTTTATTTAATAAAAAAGGGGGGTGAGAAAGGGGAGGCTTGTGGAACGAAAAAAAACAGATAGGGGGTTCGACCGAACCCACTATCTCCTCCCCGCACGGCGCACTACAACACTGCTGGGACACCCCATCGGCACGGCGCAGTGCAGCGCTGCACGGACACCTCGGAGGGCCACCACGCCGTCCGCCATGGAGGACCTCTGAGCCGGTGCCGCCCTCCGCCGCTTGCGCCAGCTCCGGCCGCCCGCCTCCGCTTGCCTCCTACCTCGCGCGCCGCCTGCGCACCCTGCCGAGTCCCCTGCCTAGTCACCTCCAGCCGCTCGTTTCCAGCCACTGCGATGTCACCCCTGCGCACAAGACCACTACCCGAGACAGTGCACCAGGCGCCCGAACTGCCGCCTCCCACCGAGGACCGCTTCTAGCTCCGGCCAGACCCACAGTCGCCCTACCTCCACGCCTCTGGTTAGATTCAGCCAGCCCCAGCGCCGCCAACCAGTCCAGGCACCGCTGCCTCCCTCCGAGGAGGCCGCCCGTAGCACACCATATGGGTCACCCGACCAGATCCCGACCATCCACCCTCCATGGGCATTAACCCTGCGAGGTATCCATCTGTCTGGACCAGAAATGACTCGAAATAGGTTCCAGTAGATCTACCCGACCATGTTTAGGTCTGGGTGGATCTTCCTAGCATAAATAAGCCAAGCACAGGCTTTGCCCGACACGTTATGGGTCTGCGCAGGTTTGACGCAACCCGCAATGGATCAATTAAATTAATTAATATATTAATTGTAGTGAAAATAATGTTTTTTAATACCTGAGGATAAAATTAATTTAATTTTAAGTATTAAAATTAAATTAATTACATGACAGATAATTAATTAAATTATTTGAATTTATTAATTCATTAAATTAAATTAAATTAAATAACCCTCATACTTATTTATGCATTTTATATTTAATCTCCCTGTAGTTACCTGACTACTAGTCTTGAGAATTGGCCCAGTATGTCTGTTTTTTATTTAAATAATTAATTAATTAACTACATACTATGTTTGTAAATTAATTTAATGACGGTCTGTGCATCGTCTATTTTTCATTTAAAATGTATAAGGACATGCGTGTCCAATTGATTTGATGTACATTTATACCCTAGTCCCCCTCGCCTGCGTGCGATTAAACTTGTACCTCGATCGAAGACAATGCAAAGACGTGATGTGGACCCTGCCAAGATGAGGTGGTACTCAAAGACGTAACATGGACTCCGCCAAGATGAGGCAATGTTCCAGATGATAAGCAGACATACAACTCGGGTTAAGATGCATCTAGTGTCAAGTTTTGACAAAGGTATGATGCCCCTTAGGACATTTAGATGCTCAAGACCAGTCGGGTAGTAGTATGGCCTTTATCCATTTATTTATTATTTTATGCATTTTATAATAGTGGGAAAATTCATAAAATGATAAATAATAAAATGCATAAAGAAGCGACGTTTTCTTTCTATTGGTGTTCAGTTGTGAGCGCGATGACGTAGATGAACAAGATAATTATAAATGGATTACATTCATCGAGAGAAAAACCAATAAAACCCTAAAAGAAAATATTACGTCACAAACAACCTTCCATTATTCAAGTTTTAATAAAACCGGGTGTTCGAGGTGCCAGTTCATGCCTCGGCTGAGGGTGCCTCTTACTACCGGGGAGTTCTTATTCGTGTGGTGGGTCAAATTAACTGAAATTTCAGTAATGAAATAGCCTTACCTAGCTTGTTGTAATTTTGGAGGCAATAGTTGAGTAAATCAGTAAATGATTTTTGATGTTGGGACTTCACTCAACAGATCAAGGAACCGCGAGCTAATGCAGTTGGCTAGTCAAAATCCTACCTTAGACCCTCCGAGTAGTGGTGTATCCCTAACTTGTAGACTATGAGGGAGGTTCAGGGATCCTTTCCACTAGAATACTCAAGAGTATTCTGATTCTAGTACAGAGGGTTCCTAGAATTCAATAAATTAGTGGGAGACATTTAATGATTAAATAATTAGTAATGTCACATTAGGTAATCACATAAAAGTACAATCTGTTAAATTATATTTGTAGATAATGGCAAGAAATACCACAATAAAACTGCGATATACATTGGACAAAGGTAATGTCCAAAAAAGCATGAAATTCCAAGTGTAGTATAGGCGCTTGTGCACATTACTACCATAATGGAAATTCATGGTGCTTGTGTCCCAACCTGTTAAGCCACCTTTAGAAGCGAGGGTGTAAAACTACTTACAGGAGACTCATGAATAAAGCATATGATTGTTCTGTCATAATGCTATCATCAAATTATAATGTTATTTGTGGTCGCTACATCAAAACTTGGATGATGATCACATGTAGCCTCATCTCCAAGATCCTTTCGAGGAGAAAGTGAAGCAATATTTGAATGTGATGGTTGCACTCGGTTTGTGTAAAGTGAAATACGGTTCACAATCATTCATTCCATCCCATTTCTTATAACTTTTACACTAAATTACTCTATTTTTATTTAAGGATTCAAAAAAATGGTATGAAGTAAGCGCTTCATTACTTTTTGGTTAGATTCTCCAAGTAATAAGAATATTATAGACAATTCCATATTTTATTCTTATGAAGAATAAATTGAATGACAAGGTGAAAAGGCCTATGGAAAGTTACGCCAAAGGCACCTTCGTCATTCCCTTAAAATTAAAGTGGATAGTTATTTAATAGAAGGTTATTTGCATCACATAATGAAATAAATTCATGGATGTTTAAAAACTGAAATACAAGAAGAAAGTACCTGCTATTCGTTCAGTTAATATTCATCAAATAAAAGTAATATTTTTTTCTCATAATTCTTCGGTATTAAAAAAAATATGCTTTTCACATATATGTATTGAAATACAATAACCATGTAAGTAGTGAAACATTACAAGAAGTAAAGTGTCTTCTTCAAGTAGTTGAAAAAGGGTGATTCCTAAGTTAGTGGGGAGAAACACATAACTTCTAATTGCCAAGTGATTGATTCAGGACGAACAAGTTGTTGAGTATAACCAAAACATTTATCTCACATGCCATTTTGGTCATGATGAGACATTGTTCCAAGTTTTTGAATGAATGTTGGTTATGGTAACATACTCAACAAAATAGTTCGGACATACATGAATCAAATTCAATACATGATGAATATAAAATGTAAGACCTACCCAGTTGGGGCAATGTGATTCTTTGTCAAGTAAAACTAAATGTGGATGTCAACTATATACCCAGTATGGTATTTAGGCTTGGCACAACTAAACACCTATGGTATTATTGACACCCTTAGTTTAGACAAAGAAACCTTTAGAAATAATGGTATGCCACAAAGCTTTCTGAGGTTAGTTCAACAAGACAGTGTGAACTATTCCAAAGAAAGAAAGAGGTAAAGATACTTCATAAGTTTCCTTTAAGTCATTAAAGAATAATGGAGTATAAGGTTGGTCAGAAGATATGAGTTGCTTCGGATCGGCAGGCTGAAGAATATCTTGACAAAGCAATCATCAATCATGATAATGTAGCGTGGAGTAATTCCCAAATGCATGTTACCTTATCGACATCACTGTGTTGACGTTCATAAGGAGGATCAATGATAAAGTCTTACATATTAACATTGGTCAAAAAAACATGTAGCGTGGAGAAATTCATAAATGCATATGTTACACATCAAAGTTATGATGTAAGTTGTATCAATGTTGCAACATGCAGAAACTTCCATCATATTTCAAAATGTGATTTTAAAATAACATCATAAACCCATAACCAATATGACAACTAAAATAAAAAATGGATATCATAATATTCATAGTATGATGGAAATCCATTATGTCATAAATCGTGTGTTAGGATTAAAAGAGTTTGTTAGGAAATAAACAAACATGAATCAAGCTGAACACATGGTGCATCTAAATAATTATCTTAAATGTTGCTTAGGATATTACATAAATCCCTTAGATAGAAAAGACGTAGTCAAGTATTAGACTAAATTTATATACAATGGTGCACATCTCTATTAGAGATAGTGGGAGCTGAATTGACTTGGACTTAGTCAATGATCCGGATGCCCAAATGGTTGGCATAGGGAAAAATTTCTACAAGTACATGTGGAAAAGGCATGTTCCAGTGACACATACTACGTAGGAAGAATGAATCCATGGTGATGGTTTTATATTGAACGCGATCAGTGATATATATTATTCATTAAGAATAATAAATCCTGCAAGTAAGCAGTATTGGCAACAAGCTAAGATTGAAAAGATCAACTAAAATTCAATAATGGATTCCATGTATCAAATTGCAATGAGGCTTATAAATTGAATACTTCAGTGGGTATTCAAATGAAATGATACATGGATGGTATAAGTATGGTACCAATAAGGCTCGATTTGTTATACCAAGTCGGTATGCCTAAATCTATTAGAATCATACTTGTCATAGCTGAACTTCTATGATCGTTTTATTGGTCATTGGATGTCAAGATCATCTTTCGTGGAAGGTGTCTATACGACGCAACCAGAAAGATATGATGACATCAAATGATGCTAATAAGGGTTAAAAGTTACTGAAATCCAATTATGGATTCAAGTAAGCAACATGATCTTAGAACATTAATTATAAATTAATCTTTGCATTGTGTCTACCAAAGGTTAGTTGGAGCGCCAATGTTTTCCAAGTGAAATATGTTCGGCAACATATGAAAACATATTTTGATCTTACAGTTAGATAAGATCAGTTTAAAAGAAATTCTCTAATGATTGACTTCAAGTAGCAACCTAAGTTCAAGGGAAGATGATCCAATGAGGTAGATCCAAAGGCATATTGGTCCCAGTCAATCATACATATAGTGACATTGTATTAAAAAAATACAAGTTGGAACAATTCAAGTTCAGAATTGTTGCCTATGTCACATGAATTAATCTCTTCAAATTAATATATTCAGAACATAGGAAGAGATTAACATTGTGAATTGATACCATATACTTTAGCAATGGATAAATCACATATTCTATATTATGTACAATAAATGATACTTCCATGATATAATTTATTATAGGCAGATATCAATTATTTCTAGGAGAACTACAAGTGATGCAGTCAGAACTATCATCTTGTACTTCGATAAGTACAAATGATATGTACCTGAAATATGGAGAGGAAGGTATACTAGTTATGGTGGGACACATACTAGCAGTCCATAGATCAATTTGATCTAGTATTATAGTTAGGCGAAGGAGATGAGTGAGTCAAGCTCATAAAATCTAGTGTTATCCATACCTACAAATACCGAGTACGTTGCAGCTTCTAAAGAAGCTAAGAAGCAGTTATAAATTGCAACGATTTGTTCCAATTCTTGGATTCGCACCTAGTGAGAAAATTATTATCATATTGATAATTATGATATTCTTACTGGACAAGTTGTCAAGTTATGACAATTGAAAAAAGTAATATACTCAGAGATACCTTATCTTGAGAAGTTTTACTCAAGTCGATGAGGTCGCATATAGCATATATGCCACATAGCAAAAACGTGCAGGACCAGTAGTTAAATCCATTAATCAACAAAAGCATGGTATTTATCATGTGATTAGCTAACATGTTTAGTTAGCAAGTTGGCTCTAGTGCAAGTGGGAGTGTTGAAATAGTGGGTTCCCTAGACCCAACTATGTAGTACCATTTGATTACCATATCACGTGTACAGTTAGTTATGCATGATGTTATCATACCATTATAGTGTAGAATTTTCTGTGTCCACTATAATAATGGTAATTTCAAAAGGTTAATTTTCGTGTTGAGAGGTTATAGTAGATCCCAATCTATAATTAGAACCTCGAGATACAATGACATTGATCTTAAATATATTTTCTATAGTCTAGATACATCTAACTAACTGGACACTGTAGATGTCTGACTATCAGGTGATGGGGGATCATAAGCATTGAGAATCTTTCTCATGAATTTCGCACTTGGTGATCTCTAGTAGTGAGACCATGAGGACATGCCCATCAATAGGAACACCACGTGTTTTGGGTGCCATTGGTTGTTCTTATCTACATACATGTGTATTGGTCTCCAGAATTGAGACCATTACCAATGCATATCATTTAATTACGAACTTTGATGCAAGGCGAAAACCATGGTAGTAATGTCGTGGCGAGGTAGTTTGTGTTGGGTCCGTCGTTGGTGGTATGACGTTGGTTGAATGGTTAAGAAAAAATTTGTCACTTCCATGTTTAGGAAGATGTATATCTCAGGCCTGGTTGATCAGGATGGTAGCACCTTCATAATTCTTTGGCCAAAGCAGTAGAAAGGAAAATCCATCTTGTTAGATCAACAAATAATATATCAAGATAAGGATGATGACACAAGATTGCGTCCTGCTTTATTAGATATTTAATGACAAAGAGACTATAGTACAATGTCAGTGTTCGTAGGATGTTCGTTGTTGAAATGACTATCCTTATCTCTTTAGAGACCATGACAGGTTACTAGACCCCGCTCTTGGTCTATAGATTTTATTCACTACTATTGAGATAAGGGCCTAGAGGGTCACACACAATAGCGTATTCAAGAATTTTCCCTATTTAGTTGAATAGATATATGGACATAGTGGGCCCACCACGAGGTTCAAGTGTTGTCCATTTTGTCGATCACCAAAAAAATTAAATAAATTCATTAATATTCAAGTTAAGAATATTTGGGATTGAATTTATTTAATGTATTTACGGGTTCAGTAAATACGAGAAAATATTAATCCTCAGAATCTTATTTTAATATTCCAAGTTAATTTAATATTAAGTAGGACAACGAGTCAAGTTAAATGGCTCGGATTTTATCACGTAATATATTTAATTTATATTAATAGTATGTTATAAAATAAATAAATAATATTGATGCAGTTTTAAGTCATTATAGTTATTTATTTAGTGGACGTGGAATTAACAGGGCCGGGGAACCCAACCGGGTAATTTCCATAATGTGCTATAAATAGAGGAGAGGGGCTCAAGCACAAAAACTATTCATGTCATTTTGGAAAAAGCTCCTCTCTCCTCCTTCTCTCTAGAGAGAGAAGCTGTTGATCCGTGAATGGATCGAGTTTCTTCTCATGCATCGTATGATCGACAATGCAGTGATTGTCGAGACGTAAAATATATCGTTAGATCGCCACACTAGCATCCAGATTTAGACGATAAGCATTCTAGCGGATTTATGAAGAACATGTGGATGATATAGAGGGATCATGGTATGGATCCTTCATGCAACGATTGCCGGAGACATGTTGTAGTCGAAAATGGCTTCGTATTTAAAACGGGTAAGTTTTATGTTTATGTTTATGCTCTTTAAAATTTACGTGAGATCCTCGGACCTCTCTAGGGATCGGATCGTTAAAAACGACAAGTTTTGTCGTCCCACCGAGGAAAAAATTTAAAATCCCTGGCCCACTGGCTTCCGTTGCATTCCCCGGAAACCTAACATAAATAAGAATGATAAGAAGTGCTAAAACAAACCTCTTTTCTAGATCCTACTAAATATTTCTCTATAAATTTGAGGTAAACCTCAGAACCAGATGAGATATAATAGAATGTGGTACAAAATAAATCCTTACAACATCCATAATGTATATCCTAGAAAGATGATCTAGATAGAAATCTTCTCTAATGGAAATGATGCATGATGACTTCATAAGGTGATTGACTACAACCAAAATAAAATTATTGATTATAGATGATTTGGAGAGTCTAGTGACAAAATATATGTTGATATTATTCAATTTATATAATATTATGGGTAATAATTGTAACATAAACTACCCAAAAATTAGTAATTAGTGGCGGTTTAAGAAATTTCCGCTAAATTTTCCCCGAAATATAGTGGTGTTTTTGAAAAACCACCACTAAATATTTTAATTTTTTTTAGCCACGACACTTCTTCCCTAACCTCGACGAACCCGACACTGCACCCCCTATTCCCCTAAGCTCATCAATACCTAGCCCCCTTGCTGTTGGGATTATCCACTAAGATTATCCATTGCCATTGGGCCCCTTCACTCCCTACTCCCCCAAATCCCATACCTCGTTGCTGGCCCCCTTCTCCACTAAGCCCCCCCCCACGCCCGATCCTAAGCCACCAGAACCTATCTCCCATGAACTATCACGACCGTTGCTCCCTCTGGTCACTTCCCCACCGCTTCTCCACCTCATCTCTATCCCATCCTCATTGTAACTCTGCCACTGCTGAATTGATTGTATGTTGTGTTTTGTTTGTTATTCCTTTTTGGATCAATTTTAATTAGGGTTTTTCTTGATTTGTAGGTCCTACTTTGTTATCTAGGATATCTTAGACATTCTTAAGGTGGTATTGTGCCACCATTTTCAAAGATAATGATTGTTTGGTAATCAAACCTTTATTTTGGGTATTTAAATCTTATAAGTTTGATTGATTTTATTTTTAATCTTTCATTTGGATATCAAATTATAATTATAATTATGTTCAAAAGTATTTTGTTGGAAGTCAATTTTCACTTGATTTCCACTTCAGTTCTAAGGTTTTTATCTAATTTAATTATTTTCAAAATAATACTTTAATTATTTTTACACACTAAATGTTTTGTAAATTTCAGAAAAACCATTAATTAATATGTTAAATGTTTTAAGAGAGGTTTTGGTTTTAAAATTGGGGTTATTTATTATCAAAAAAATGTTTATTAAATTTTAATGTTTTTAAAATTTATTTTGATATATATATATATATATTTATATATTTGTTTAACACATATACATAAGTATATATATTTGTGTCTGTGTGTACAAATTCATTTGAGAAAATGTTACTTTGTTCAACAAGATATATGTATATACCTAAATGTGTAAATGTCAATGGGTATAATAATTAAAATAGCAAATTTTGACATTCATCTTGATTATTTATTTGGTTTTTTAAATGATTACATGTACTATAGAGAGGCTTGTTCATTTAATTCTTAATAAAATATTTTCTATTATATGTTGTTCTTGTTTGTTAAACCTTTGGAGAAACCTAGGGTTCATGGGTAGGCTAACCTAGATAGAAAGAGGTGGTTGGATAACTGTTTGTGCTCTCAGACTACTCTTTAACTCATCAAAAGTTTGCCTATAATGATTATAAAAAATAAAATCAAAATCTTTTAAAAGTATTCTATATAGTGGATGAGTTATATTACTAAAATATTTAATGAATCATCTATAAAATATTTCATTTCCTAAAAAGTATAGAATTTTTTTCACTAAATTTGGTCAAGGTAATGCATTGAAAATTTCAATTTTATACTCATAAACCTCAATCCCACTTTGTAAAATTTTATGTCCAAGTGTAATGCCTATTTCAACCATGAAATGAAAAATTTAAAAATATAAAAAAAAGATTTTACTCAATATATGTTTTCAAAATATTTTCAAGATATTCCAAGTAATAATTAGTGGAAATTCCACAAAGAGTGAAATAAAAAACAAAAACTTACGTAGGATTTAATCAAATTAGTGAAAATTATTACCATGTATCTTTTAAATGTACCTATTTTATTTAATAGTTTAAATATTATTCTTATGTAATAAAAAATACCACAAAGACTAGTGATATTTGTCTTTTCATGGTACTTAGGTACAATGGTCACCTTAAAATACCATGAAAATCCATCTAAAAACATGTAATGAGTTTTTTATAATTCTTTCTTACATTTGGTCAAAAAATGGTATAAGAAAAGTATATTTTATTATGAATTTATTAGTTTTATATAACAAATAAAGGCATTCAAACTATATTGGAATCCTATAAGAATTAAATCATATTGTCCATTCTTCATAATGGATTTTATAATTTTATTGGACACTATGTTAATGGGGATGACCCACTAAAAATTAGAAATTCAGTGTATGAATTAATTTTCCAATAATATATTAATTTCCTTCTCAACTAATTCCATAATTTTTGGGTTAAGTCTTATTTTGTGTTACCTAAAATTTTTGCCTCACTTTTTAATAAACTTCTATGCATATAGATTCTAGAAATATTTCTAGTAATGTCACCTTAATTCTATCATATAACTTGGGAATTTTCTCTTAAAATATCAATACGATTTTTTTCTTTATTAATAGAAAATTTTATTGAAATTATCATTGGTGTCTTGTTTCTCTCTATTAGAATTACATATGTTAAATTGGTTGTCAAGGGTTTTAATTAATGATCTAGAGGTTGGAATAAAGATAAAAATATATTTGGGTTACTTAACTCAATGGTTTACAATTCCTATTCAATATATGAAGTATTAAACACTTTTTCATTGAATAAATAGAAATCCATCAAATAAATCAAAATCTATTTCATCTTTAGATTGTTGGATAGAATAGTTATTTTTTTCTTAATTGTTTTCCATCAACTTTTTTTATCTTAATTTGTTTCCAAAATGAAAATTTTATTATATCAAACAACTTTATTCACATGGATTATGCTCATCAAAATGTGAAAATGTAAAAAATTAAGTTCTCTTAGTATGGGTACATGATGGAATCAAAAATAATGATCTGAAATTTTTTCAACCAAACTCCATTATTATAATACCTTCATGGACATCATGATTATATTTTATATTTCTAGGGAGGGTATATCTAAGATTATAGGTGAATAAGTATAGTTCCTATCATCCCCTATAATTAAAACATAAAAATCAGCAGGGAAGATCAAATTATTCACTCCAAATAAAACATCTTCAAATAATCTCTCTTAAAATGTTGTGGATATGTTAGGTAATTTAAAAACCAATCTAGTTGGTTTGAGATGTACCATATGTGAATAAGGAAAAATATAATGTGACATTAATAAATATAATATCTTCGATCACCACTAGTAATGATTGTTAACAATTATAGGACACCCCTCTAGAGAAAGATGTGTTAGAACTCTAAATCCTCTACTATAGTGATAGGGATTTACTATGTTCCCCTAGACTTAAATACCCTAGGGTGTTTCTCCCATGGTTCCGATTTTAAATTATTGATTGTATAATTTTTATTTTTATTCTATTTTATATAATACTATCCCTGATTGATTTCATTTTTTTTAAATTTTTCTTTTTTAGGACTTATATGAATATTTTTATAACTACTTGTGGGTTTTTCACATTAATTTATCTATTTTCCAACTTAGTAATACTTATGTGTTTTAATTTTTTTAATAAAGTGTCGGAACATTGTTATATATATGGATAATAGTTGGATCACATCATCGAGGAACATACCTCAGTATGCTAAGGGCTTGGAGGAGTTTTTATATTTTAAAATTTCCAATCGATTAATCATTGCAAGAATAATATTTACATGTCATAAATTTAAATTTAGAAGATGTTCAAAGAGAGATGAAGTTTATGAACACTTGATATTGTAGTAATACCCTACTCAATATTTGAGTAGGATTTGGAAAGAAGAATCAAAGGATACAGAAATATTGATCACGGATGTGAATCTATAGAATGAGCTCCCAACTTTGTTGAAAATGTAAAATGAAATGAAAAAACATATAAATGATTCATTTAGTATTTCAAGACACCAACATAAATATCAAAACATATTATAACAACCAGTTGAGGGTTCTACAAATGACAACATAAAAAAGTAGTGTTTTTGAGACTGTAGAAAAAACACATCAAGATTGTAACATATAATTGGATCCTCCTCTTGATTATTTGGAGACTAATGTAATAGAAAAAATAAATGAGTATAAAATTTTATTTCATGATTTAGTGGAAAATGGAAATCAAGAGTTGTATAGTGGATGTTTTAAATATTCAAGACTTTCTTTTCTAATAAAGTTGTACTATATCAAATTCATATGCGGAATTAAAAATAAGACGATATCCATGATATTTTAATTATTGTGGGATGAATTTCTTGCATTAAAGATCCCCAAGTCTTTTTATTATATGAAAAAAGTTATTAACATGCTTGGTCTGAATTATACCAAAATACACGTGTCCTAATGATTGTATTCTTTGATTGGGAGATGTTTCAAGAAGACATGACTGAAAAAAATGTGATTCTTCTAGTTGGCAGTCAATGGGTGGTGTTGGAAGTCTGAATCAACATACTACTATGAAGAAGAAGAAAAGTATCAAACCTGAAAAGGTTTTTCCTTACTTTCATTTAAAGCCTCGATTGCAAATATTATTCATGTCATCAAAAACCGCCGAACACATGTAATGTAACTGTCAAGATAATAAAAATGACGGGTTAACGTGACATCAAATAGATTCATAATCATGGAATACATTTGATTCATTAAATTCATATTTATCATCTGATCCTAGTAATGTTTGATTAGGATTGGCTGCCGATGGATTCAGCCCATTTCAGACTTTTAGCACCAGTTATAGCATTTGGTAATTTTTTTGATCCTTTAAAATATGCATTCATGGATTTTTATGAAACAAACAAATTTTATCATTTTGATGATTTTTTTATTGAAATTTTATTGATGAATACTTGAAGCTTCTAATTGATGAATTACAAGAGTTATGGAGCAAAAATATTGTAACATATGATGAATCTTCTACAACAATGTTCAAAATGTATGTTTCCCCAATGTGGACCATTAGTGACTTCCCTGGACATGGGAATTTATCTGGTTATAACAATTACATAGGTTTCACTTGTCCTATTTGTAACTTTGATTTTGAGCCTGAACGACTACCTCATAGTAAAAAATGGTTCTTCTTTTGTCATCAAATATTTCTCTATACGTCTCATAGATTTAAGTTGAATAAATAAAAAATAAATTTTTATATTGATCGTAGATCACATAGAAAGTTTATAACATGTTCTAAAATATTGTAATAACTTGGAAATATTGACACATAATTTGGGAAGGTTCTTCAGTTGAATGATAGTGGGAAACAAGTTCAAAGTGCATCATTAAGTGAAATCAGAATGCAATAATGGAAGAAAAAAATTATATTCTTCAAACTTCTTTATTGGGAAATTAATTTATTATAGAATAATCTTGATGTTATGAATATTGAGAATAATATTTGTGACAATTTTAACTTCACATTTCTTAAGGATCATGGAAAATTGAAGGACCATCTCAATGCTCAAAAAGACTTACAAAAAATGAATATAAAGCATGATCTCTATCCAGATGAGAATGGAGAGTATCCACCCACAATTTTTGAAATGAAAAATAGGGATAAAGATATGTCCCTTTGAATTTTAATATATGTGAAGGTATCTGATTTCTATTCAAATAACATCTCAAGGTTTGTTGACTTAGAGAATCATATGTTACATGGATTGAAAAGTCGCAATTCACATATTTTGTTATAATATTTACTACCATTGGAATTGTGTACATTATTACTTGAAATGGTTACTAGTATTGTACTCCAATTTTAAACATTATTCAAAAAAATATGTTAGAAAACTATACAACCATTTGAGCTTGACAACCTTCAAGTGATATTTTTATTGACACTTTGTGAAATGGAGATGATCTTTCCTCGATTGGTTTTACTGTCATGATGCATTTAACTGTGCATTTGGTCGAGGAAGATAAATTATGAGGCCCTATATATTATTGATGGATGTATCCAATTGATAGGTACATTATTTAAATGTTTTTAATTTAAGTGAAAAATTCTTAACACTTTATTAAATACATAATTATTTTTTTATTTCATTTTACAGATATCTTGTGTTTTTTAAATCATACGTGAAAAATAAATCTCAACCTAAAGGATCTATTTCGAATGTATATTTTATATAGGAGTGTATTACCTTTTTTTCTAGATACTTAGATAATATTTAGTCAATATTTAATCAAGTTGGACTTGTTGAAACACCTTTAATCATTCTCAACTACATGGGAAATAAAAAATCTTTCCTACTATTGGCTGATCAGTTGGGAGGAGCTCAAATGTTACACTAATATAAATGGAATTATTACATTCACATAGATATTTGTTACTGAATAGTGAAATTATAGATCCATTTATTAAAGGGTTGAGGACATAAAAAAAGAGATGAATGAGAGGCAAAACATGGAATGAGAATGATATTCAAAAAGATGTTAACAAAGAGATTGTGAATGGTTTTTACGATGTGTAAGTTCATAAATATTACAATCAATATGGTTATTAGTTTTACACATATAATTTTTAAATCTAATAATGTATATTACTTTTTATAGATCATTTATACTAGTACTTGAGATTATTTGTAAAAATATTTGAATTTTATTGCTTGAGTTCCTTTAAAACATGCTAAAAATTTCAACGCTTATAAATTGAATGAATTTAAATTTTGTACAGTTGATCAGGAAGAGGGTTAGAAAACACATAACAATGGTATATTTACATTTTATAAAGGGTTTACTATGGAAAGTTGATCGATATTTTTGAATTATACTACCACATTCATTTTTCAGTTTTTTGATTCAAATGAAATTGGGTCAATATTATTAGGGGTGGTAAAATAGACTCTTTTAAATTTAATTATATTAACTTATCTCACTTGATAGATGTTGTTGAATGTGAATTACATGATTCATATATCATATCATCACAAGAGAATATGGTATACTATGTGGAATATTTCATGGATTAAGGGTGGAGTGTAGTTTCTCATATAAAACAAAGAGACCTGTATGATATGGGTGATGAAGTGGAATATTTGACCCCAGACATTGAATCCCATCAAAATAAGAAGAGAACTTATTTTTTCATCGCGATATTTAAAATATTAGTCTTGAAAGGGTGGATTAAGAAGAGAAAGTAATGACGGAGAAATAAAATGACATGATTAAAGAACAAAATGATTGTAAGTGCAGTCATACATTCATTAATCAACCACTTATGTTATTTGTGTCATCATTCATAATCACAGATATGTATATATTTTTTTGTTCTGTACATCTGTTATCATTTCAAATTTTTTCTACATGAATTTTTTGAAATATATGATTCAAAGTAAATTTTATTTGACTAAATGAAAGTAATTCCTAGGAGGAAGTGTTATACTGGTTCCAGTCAACTCTCAATCAATGTTCCCTCAACCATACCAATAGATGATGATCCATCAGTCTACCTCACTACAACAGTTGTGAAGCCCTCAACTTTCCTCCTATATTGTCTCTCACACCCTCTGTCAGCATCCCATCAGCAGCTCAGCTAATGCCTCCCCATTCAGAAGCCTCAACTATGAGGGAGCTAGTCACCACTCTTGGTTCTTCAATGGGATATTGGAGGGTGATATTTATAAGTAAAAATTTTAATATAAATAAATTTATTGCACATTTTTTATACTATTAACTGTTTTTTCATAATGATGGAAACAATGTTACTAAGGAGAGAAATATGAAAGGTTTAGATGTAAGGAATCTAAACAAAATGAATATAGTAGTCCCATTTTGCTATTATGGTGTCCTTATGGATGACGCCATATGAATATGTGGCCATATTCTAGGCTATCTGGAAGTAGAGGTAGTTACCCTTCCAATTACATATACTGATTGGAGGCATATGCCTTCATCTTATAAAAATGAAGTTTTTGATTCACAGATAAAGGTAATTTTAATACATTATGGTGTAATTTAATTTCATTATGTTATTAAATTATAATATTTTCAAAATGAATCTCTTTTTATAGATGTTTTTCCACCTTCCCAATGGTTATATTATAGATTGAATGTGGAAATTTAAAAGCTTGGGTAAGAAATATAAAGATTCTAAATGGAGATTATGGACGGAATTAAATAATACTTCATTGAGAACCCAGATACTGTATGATAAGGTACCCAATGGGGTACCCAAAGAGCAATGGAAATTTTTTATTAATATCCATCATCATGAGAAGAACATGGTATTTAAATATATATTATTATATTAATATCATTTTACATTTATACATACATATGAAAAGGAGATGACATTGCATAAATAAATATTAATTTAAATGTTATTTATTTTAGGATGTTTCAAGGATGAATGCATCGTGTCATGATACGAAAATAATCCCTCACAGTACGGGGTCAAAGAGTTTTTCCATTTACCGATCGACTATGGTATTATTTTTAGTAGTTTAAATATTTATATAACAGTTTTATATTTTTTATATATTAATATTTTGACCTATATTTGTTTAATTAAGTCATATAATTTAGGGCACTAAGTATCCCAAACATTACTATGGTTGGATGTTCATAAAAAATCCAATGGGCATTATGTTAATGAGCCTTCCATAGAAGTTGTGGTATGGATTCATTTTTCATTATAATAACTTATTAATAGTTTTCATTATGTTAATATATATTTCTTTAAATATGACTGATATTTGATTTATAGGTTACAATTAAAGAAATATGGGATACCAATCCCACATAGTCCTTCTCAGTCTCCTAGGATAACCTAGTTAGTAACGTCCTTGGGAAGGAGCATCCTGGTCGAGTGCACAGAATAGGTTTGAGACCATTACAATATGTGGTATTTTGTAGGCCATTAGGGATTTCACTTGTATCTTCTCCTAGTTTTAGATACTCCCTACCCTACGATGCTCAGTGAGAGATTGTTTCTATGAAAAGAACAATTAAGGAATAGGGGTCTCAGATATCCACTTTGAACAAATTGTTGGTTGATTTATATCAAAAGACAACCGAGTATATCCCTAATGATATTTCATCAATGATTGGTTGTGATACGGTAAATCACACAACTTAAAAATCATTTAGTTCAAAAATGTTTATTATATTTAAGTTTAAATACAAATATACAACACCGTTTAATTTTTAATATAATTTCCTTGCAGGTGCCGGTAGGAGGAAGTGGAGACGGATATGGAGAGCATGATGAGAAGAGTTCATCATCGGGTAGTGACTAGTGGTATCTTTGATCTCTTAAACTAATATAGAGAGAGAGGGTTTATTCACGTATCATTTGTGACACATATTATTCACATTAAAATTTCAATATTTCCCATGTTTGAAGAGGTTAAAACCATTTATATCATGTTTTTTGGTATAACAGTATGGTGGAATATTTTGGTTCATGTAAAATAGGAAGGTGTAAATATTATCTATGCCTTTGTATGGAATGTTCTACGCATTGTTTATTTGTTTTTATCTAGGTTTTTTCTGGGGCTATAGATTCTACAGCTTTTTGGTTTGATATAGCTATTCAGGAGTGTAGATGATCTTAGATGAGGCTTAACAAAACATGGTGAGGGGTTAGTACCTTTTTAAGTAGGTGGTCCATAAAATATAAATGAATATTCTTGTTTATATATGATTAATTTCCTTCATTCATGTTTTAGGGGACTGTGTAGATGGATATTATCTAAGAAAAATATAGAGAAATATATAGGATTTCTTTGTGCCTCTTAAGCTCAAAATAAGTTCTCTTTTTCACTATAAGTAATTAGAATTACTTGGTGACCATGTCACCATAGTTATAGGGTACTATGTAAGTTGAAAAGAGATATCGGGTGGTATCTGGATATGAGACTTGATGTGGGTATCCTTTGTTGGATTCCATAAGGCTAGCTCGATATGTATGAGAGGATTATGACCAATGAAGAAATGGGTGAGATGACCTTATGGATCTGGATTCACAAGAAACTCCCTCATAAGTGTATATTGAGGCTTAATGAGAACTATGAGTGGGATGAGTCCCTTAGGATGAGATGATGTGTGATAGAGAAGGGTTCTAACTAGGTTTAAGGGTCAAATAACTTCTTTAAGATATGAAAAATGGAACCTAGGTATAACGACCCACACTTTACATACATTGTTAATACTTCAAAATTGAAGCACACTTATTACAACATATGACAAAACCACAAAGGACCGTATAGGTATAGTGTCTTTAGAAACTGGGGAAACACAAACAACTGGTTCATAAATCTTCTACAGTGTCTCCCATTTATTTCATCATATCTAGGGTCCCTTTTAGCATATTCTACTTAATATCCATCTTCCTGACCTGGGGAAAAGAAAACATAAAAGGGTGAGCTCAAATGCTCAGCAAGGGCAAATAAAAGAAATAAAAATCATATCATATCTTTATGAAAATCAAAACCTGCAAAAGAGATCATAATATCTTAACATGGAATAAATCATAGAAGTGAGAATGAGATCCCCATACTCATAACATAAAACTTGAATCTTTGTGGCATGCACACATAATCCTGGAAAATCATTTCTTGTTAGTCATGACTCATTGCCAAGACTGTCTTAGTGGACAAAGTCCCTTTCTGAACCGAGTTCACTCCTCGTTTCAGTCCTGTATCACTGAACCGAAATAACCTTCCGTTCCAGCCATGTCTATCTCATGAGATATAAAATCTTTACCCAATGAATTGCAGGGAGATATAGGTCCCACCCATCTTATAATGAATCCTTTCTTATGTGTGCCACATAATCATAAAACATACATCATCGCATAACACATATAACAAAAATGGGATTCTTGAAACATCATGACATCATAAATCAATTCATATATGATAAAGGAATTCATAAACATAATTCCATCACAACATAGTCAAACCAATGTAAAAATATGGATAGAAACAGAACCCTTTATTATCTTAGATGGAAAATAATTTTGATAAAACACTTGAATTGAATTCTTGAGGAAAATATCCTTTCTTCTTCAAAAACATTTTTCCTTTCATAACATGTCATACAACTTTAAAATAAAAGAAGTTGATTAAAAATAAACTTGAAAACTTGTAAAGGAAGCTTCTTTTAAGTAATGTTTTAAAAATCCATTCATGCCGTATAAGTTAAAAAAAACATTCTTCGTACTTTTGTCGGAAAAGTCAAAAAGTACCTCGTACGGAAAAACGACAAAAGATTCATTTCTTATTCTTTACTAAAAACTCACCTAAGGGTAAAATTGGATTTAAACTATTTCAAGTGGATGGAAACAATATTACATATTGAGGGAACATGGATGTGGATGATAAAATACACCCCAGTAAATACTTCCGAATAAACAATCTCGGATAAAAATGAGATTGTGATATTTCCCTTACCTTAGGTCCGATTTGCTTTGTTCGTGTCCGAAGCTCCTGTATAATGGTTTAAATAATGTTATTGACTTATTCCATAATCATACATATTGATATGAGATCATATATGGTCATATTATTAGCTTCTTGTTAGTAATATTTCATTGTTACTTGTTACTCGGGTCTTTATAACTTTTTGTTCTTATGCGTGTTTTGTCGAATAAATTCTTATTATTATCTTTAGGTTATAGATAATTCATTTCCAGAATGTTATTAGTGTAGTATATACCATATTCATTCATTCAATTCATTTATATAATCATTATGAAATGAAGATCATGTAGAACGAGTCGCATCACATCGTGGAGACGGTATTCCGTACGTACGCACGAGTGATGATATCGTTCCTATGATCATGGAATTGTATTGGAGTATATATATATATTATTTCAGTATCAATATTACTTAATAATAATCATATATAGTTACTGATTACACCATTATACCCATCCTTGTAAGGTGATGGTGGAAAATAGATTACACCACGGCGTGGAGACGGTATTTCGTACGTACGCACGCGCGGTGATTTCATTTTTCCGTAGGATGGATAGAAGGTGAATTAGGGTTGTTTCATATTTATAATAACATATCAGTATGTAAGTAATACTGATGTTATTACTTTATCATGAAACAACTAAAGAAGAAGAAGTTGAAGAAGAAAGAAATTGAAAAGATCGGTAATGGATATTACCTCTTCTTTGGAACGCCTTTTTGAATCCTCCACTTAAGGAACTAAGATTGGTCTTTGGAGAAGACCAGGACCTCTAGGATTATTCTAGGGAAGTGGAGAAGGGAAAATGGCAGGGGTTGGCCGAGCTTGAGTGCTCAAATTGGTGTGAGGAGGAGGGGGAGGAGGTGCCCTTTTATAAGGGAGGAGAGGGGCACCTTAGGAATATCTCAAAATATTATTTTATATTAAAGTCAAAATCGGTTTATAATGGTTCCAAAGGGTCTTATTTCGAAGCTAAAGTGGGGATGGGTCGAAATCCTATCAACCAATAGGATTTAGACAAGTTTAGGGTATTATTTTAACCTTATCAATTAGATTTAACTCTAAGTTAATTAATTTAACTTTTACCGTGTCTTTTTGTTTTCTTTCACTATATGGTTAATACACTTACTATAACATGCCAAACGAACCCCAAATTGTTTATTATTAATATATATATATCCTTATCTAAGTCATTTGTCCGAACCTTAGATTTTTAGGAATAAAATAACAATTAATAATATAATATTTGATTTAAAAACTATTTTGTGTCAATTTTGACACTATTTGATATATGATTTTTGTGAAAGTAATAACAGAATTATATGTTCGAACCAAGTTGATTAAATCAACACTAATATATCATAGCAACCTATAAAATTAGTGGAATTCATAAAAAGTCTCAAATTACATTTATTTTGGTGTTTATAACATCAATTATGTCAATATTTCATTAATAATATAATTACTGCATCATCATTGTGTCATAAATAAATTAAATTATTTAATGTCTAAAAATTACAAATAAAATACCCTTATGTAGGAAATCTTTTTATCTTTCTAATGAATATTTATAGTCGAATTTATCTTATGTATAACCCCATATTAAAAATGATTTACTTATTAAACTTTGATTTTAACTATTTTAACCCTTCTTTAAATAAATTAATAATAAATGTCCTAATCTAATCCAAGTGGGCCTAAATGATAATATTTTACACTTAAGGTTGTTTTTGGTCGAGATAAACTTGTCCAATAGAATTAGGACATGTGTTAGGATAATATTAATATCATATTTACCCTTAGTTACCCTATTTACTATTAACCGCGGTAAAAAAAAAGTAAAAAGTTACTATTCACCAAAAAATTATTTTCATCTCATTGAACCACATTTTAGTCCTTGATATTAACCGTGTCTCTCGGATTTTCGAAATTCCATTCACAGAAGCGGTAAAATTAAGTTTTATGCAAAATTCAGTTTTTTAACCTACCACTTAGTGGTTTCACTATTCATCAAAAATTGAAAGTTTTCAGAAAAATACCAAAATTTCACCCTAGGCTAATTTCGATATTCTGAGTCCAAAAATGAAGTCCATTTTGAAAAATAAAATTTATAAAATTTTAAAAAGTGGTTATTACTATTCATAACGGCTAGTTTTAATAGCATATTGTTGTTTAGTGAAACTCGGTATTGCGTACGACGCAAGCTATCGAGGAAGGTCGCGATTGCGTGCAAAGCAAGCCAAGCAAGTGTTGTGTAGAAAAAGATTCCTTTGATGATTTATATAACATAAAAGTCTCGAGTGTTACATTCTACCCCCCTTAAAAAGAATTTCGCCCTCGAAATTCGTCACTTTGTAACAAACAAATGAGGATACTTCTCCCTCATCATATCCTCAAGCTCCCATGTAGCTTCTTCAAGTTGGTGGTTCCTCCATAAAACTTTCACCAAGCGAGTGGTCTTGTTTCGTAGGACTTTTTCGCTACGATCCAGAATCTCTATCGGCTGTTCTTCATAAGAAAGATCTTGCTCCAGCGGTACAACTTCTGAGCTGAGTACATGTGAAGGATCTGGTATGTACTTTCTCAGGAGAGATACGTGGAACACATCGTGAACTTGAGAGAGATTCGGTGGAAGCGCCAATCGGTAAGCTACCTTCCCAACACGATCCAGTATTTCAAAAGGACCGATATATCTAGGGCTCAACTTCCCCTTCTTTCCAAATCTCATAACCCTCTTCCAGGGAGATATTCGTAAGAACACTTTATCGCCCACTTCAAACTCTAGGTCTTTTCTTCGGTTGTCGGCATAACTTTTCTGTCGACTCTGAGCTGTTCTTATGTGTTGTTGAATAGATCTGACCTTTTCTGCCATTTCATCAACGAGATCAGGTCCTAATAGCTTTCTTTCCCCAACTTCATCCCAGCAAGTTGGAGTCCTGCATTTCTTTCCATAGAGAGCTTCATAAGGAGCCATCTGAATACTGGAGTGAAAGCTATTATTATAAGAAAATTCCACCAAAGGTAGGTGTTGATCCCAACCTCCTTTGAAATCCATAGAGCAAGCTCTCAACATATCTTCTAGGGTTTGAATTGTTCTCTCAGACTGACCGTCTGTCTGGGGATGATAAGCAGTGCTGAAACTCAACTCTGTATCCAGAGTATGCTGAAGACTTCGCCAGAACTTCGAGGTAAATCTCGGATCTCGATCAGATATAATAGAAAGTGGTACTCCATGCAATCTTACCACTTCCTTTACATATATCCTGGCAAGCTGATCTAGAGAGAAATCCTCTCTAATAGCAATGAAGTGTGCAGACTTTGTAAGACGATCAACTATGACCCAGATAGCATTATTGCCTTTGGATGTTTTAGGAAGTCCTGTGACAAAGTCCATAGTGATGTTTTCCCATTTCCATTCGGGTATGGGTAATGGTTGTAACATCCCCTTAGACTTCTGTCTCTCAGCTTTAACTTGTTGACAAACCAAGCATCGAGAGACATATTCAGCAACATCTCTTTTCATGCCATCCCACCAGAAGTACTCTTTCAGGTCCCTATACATCTTCGTGCTTCCAGGATGAATAGAGAATGAAGAACTATGAGCCTCATCCAGCAGCTCTTTCTTTAATTCGGGGATGGGAGGAACACAAACCCGATTCCTGAACTTTATTATCCCATCACAATCAAGGTTGAATTCAGGAACATTTCTCATCTTCTTTTGTAACTCGACATCTTCTTTCTGTGCCTCTTTAATCTTCACATGTATAGATGGTTGAACATTCATTTGAGAAAGATAAGATTTTTCCCCTTCCATTATAATTCTAAGATCCATCCTTTGTAAATCCATAAATATTGGATCTTTTGTGATCCTCATCATGGATAAACTAGCATGGTCTTGTCGACTTAATGCATCTGCCACCTTGTTTGCTTTCCCATGGTGGTAATGGATTGAGCAGTCATAATCCTTAATCAGCTCCAACCATCTTCTTTGGCGCATATTCAGCTCCTTTTGTGTGAAAATATACTTTAAACTTTTATGATCAGTATAAATATCACACCTTTCACCATAAAGGTAATGCCTCCAAATCTTTAATGCAAAGATTACCGCAGCCAACTCCAAATCATGTGTTGGGTAATTTTGCTCATGGATTTTCAACTGTCGTGAGGCATAAGCTATCACCATATCATTTTGCATAAGAACACACCCCAATCCCTTCTTGGATGCATCACTATAGATCACAAACCTTTCTCCACTACAAGGCAGTGTGAGCACAGGTGCACTGGATAACCTTCTTTTCAACTCCTTGAAATTCTCTTCACATTCCTCTGTCCAGACAAACTTAACTCCTTTCCGAGTCAACTTGGTGAGTGGATTAGATAATCGTGAAAAATCTTTTACAAAACGTCGATAATAACCAGCCAAACCAAGAAAACTTCGGATCTCAGTTACTGTTGTTGGTCTTGACCATCTTTCGATAACCTCTGTTTTTGCTGGATCCACAGATATCCCCTCTTTTGAGATTATATGACCCAAAAATGCAACTTTTTGAAGCCAAAATTCACACTTGGTAAATTTGGCATAAAGCTTCTCCTTTCTCATGGTCTTCAATATAATTCTCAAGTGATCTTCATGCTCTTCCTTGCTCTTTGAATAGACAAGAATATCGTCTATAAAGACTACCACAAATTGATCAAGATGGTCTCTAAAGACTCTATTCATTAGATCCATGAAGATAGCAGGGGCATTAGTAAGACCAAATGGCATCACTATAAATTCATAGTGTCCATATCTTGTACGGAAAGCCGTATTTGGTATATCCTCCCTTTTGACCCTTAATTGATGATACCCTGAACGAAGATCAATCTTGGAAAAGTATTGAGCTCCGCGTAGTTGGTCAAATAAGTCATCAATGCATGGGAGAGGATATTTGTTCTTGATAGTGATCTTGTTAAGTTCTCGATAATCAATGCAGAGTCTCATTGATCCATCTTTCTTCTTAACAAATAGAACAGGTGCTCCCCAAGGTGACGCACTAGGTCGTATGAATCCCTTATCAAGATTCTCTTGGAGTTGCTTCTTCAATTCCTGCAACTCAATCGGGGCCATTCTATAAGGTGTCTTTGAAATAGGCAAAGCACCCGGTACGAGTTCTATTGAAAACTCAACTTCACGATTTGGTGGAAGACCCGGCAATTCCTCCGGAAAGACATCATCAAACTCCCGTACAATGGGCATATTCTTAATCGTGAGTTTCTCACCAACCATTTGAGATAAATAACCTTCATTTAGTGGAATCAATACCCATAAGATGGAAGAAATTTCCACTGGAAGGTTATGTTCATCCTTGCATTGATAGACGATCATAGGTTGATCTGGAATATGAAATGTGACTTCCCTTCTTTGGCAATTGATATGAGCTCCATGTAGAGAAAGCCAATCCATGCCAAGAATCACATCAAATTCCACTAAAGGAAGGATCACAAGATTTGCAGGAAGCACTTTCCCACAAACTTCGATTGGAGAAGAATTATAAACTTCTGATGCGATTGATGTGCCATTAGGTGTTGTCACAGCTAACTCAACATCTAATTGTTGAGGTAATACAGTGATACCCTTAGAAAATTTTTCAGAAATAAAAGAGTGGGTGGATCCAGAATCAAATAAAACATTTGCTACTTTAGAGTGGATGGTAAGTGTACCTTTCACCACATCGTTATCGTACTCCACATCGCTGATAGAAATTGCATGTGACTTTCCTTTTTCTTTAGCCTTAAGAGTTTGTTGACGTCGACCATCATCATCAACCCTTGGATTTGGGCATTGATTGGCATAATGCCCCATCTCCTTGCACTTGAAACATTGAAGTGTAGCAGGTTCATTCTGTGTATCCCTTCCTTTGTTTGCATCATTAGACATCTTCTTCCCATTATCACGGCATTCAAATGCCCGATGACCTTCCTTTCCACATTTAAAACATTTACTTGTCCCTTTAAGACAACTCCCTCCATGTTTCTTTCCACACTTTGAGCATAAGGGAAAGTTCATCTTCTTTTCCGTGTGCTCTTTAGATTTTTCTTTGAATTCCATCTTCCTCTTCTTATCAAACCCATGTGACTGATGGGTTACTCCAATCTCCATCTCGACTTTGAGAGCACATCGAACGATTTCCTCGTAGCTATTGAAGTCCCTTATGGCTAACTCCCTTCGAAGACTTGGTTTTAAGCCACTAAAGAATCGATCGATCTTACTCTCAGGTTGGATAATAATACCAGAAGCGTACCTTGGAAGTCTTGTAAAATTTGCTTCATAGGTACTAACAGATTCATCATCCCTTTGCTTCAGTTCAAGGAACTCTTTCTCCATCTTTGTTCGGAGAATACGAGGGAAGTACTTATTGAAAAATAAGTTCTTGAACTCGTCCCATTCCATAGACTCAATTTCATCCCTTTGCCTTGTATTCTTAACAAGATTCCACCATTGATCAGCATCTCCTTCCAAACGATACACTGCTAGGATGACTTTATCATGCTCAGAACATTGAAGAACTGAAAATATCTTTTCAGTAGTACTAATCCATTGTTCAGCAACTAATGGATCAGTAGACCCGCTGAAAGATGGTGGACGCTGCCTCATGAAGGATTCAACAGAATGTTGCTCCCTCCTTTGTTCATTTGGAAATCCTGCATGATTCATAGCTTGAGAAAGTTGTGTGAGCATGGCTACAAGATTTTGCATTCCAGCTCCCATATCGTTTGGTTGCTCAGGGGGACAATCATTGCATTGCCCATCACATTCCGCATTAACACGGTTCCTTCGGGTTCCAGCCATTGACTAAAACCAAGAAGAATAGTGTGAGCAACACTAATTATAATAGGAAACCACATAATTCAAGAATAAAATTTTCATGCTTATGGTCTTATCCTAGGTTATTCATGGCCATTTCTAAGATTGTGTTCTATGCTTAGACTTATCCTTAGGGTTCTTACTAAGGCTTTCACATCCTAGTTTCCAAAGGTTGACTATACCTTTCCTCTGATACCAACTATAACGACCCACACTTTACATACATTGTTAATACTTCAAAATTGAAGCACACTTATTACAACATATGACAAAACCACAAAGGACCGTATAGGTATAGTGTCTTTAGAAACTGGGGAAACATAAACAACTGGTTCATAAATCTTCTACAGTGTCTCCCATTTATTTCATCATATCTAGGGTCCCTTTTAGCATATTCTACTTAATATCCATCTTCCTGACCTGGGGAAAAGAAAACATAAAAGGGTGAGCTCAAATGCTCAGCAAAGGCAAATAAAAGAAATAAAAATCATATCATATCTTTATGAAAATCAAAACCTGCAAAAGAGATCATAATATCTTAACATGGAATAAATCATAGAAGTGAGAATGAGATCCCCATACTCATAACATAAAACTTGAATCTTTGTGGCATGCACACATAATCCTGGAAAATCATTTCTTGTTAGTCATGACTCATTGCCAAGACTGTCTTAGTGGACAAAGTCCCTTTCTGAACCGAGTTCACTCCTCGTTTCAGTCCTGTATCACTGAACCGAAATAACCTTCCGTTCCAGCCATGTCTATCTCATGAGATATAAAATCTTTACCCAATGCATTGGAGGGAGATATAGGTCCCACCCATCTTATAATGAATCCTTTCTTATGTGTGCCACATAATCATAAAACATACATCATCGCATAACACATATAACAAAAATGGGATTCTTGAAACATCATGACATCATAAATCAATTCATATATGATAAAGGAATTCATAAACATAATTCCATCACAACATAGTCAAACCAATGTAAAAATATGGATAGAAACAGAACCCTTTATTATCTTAGATGGAAAATAATTTTGATAAAACACTTGAATTGAATTCTTGAGGAAAATATCCTTTCTTCTTCAAAAACATTTTTCCTTTCATAACATGTCATACAACTTTAAAATAAAAGAAGTTGATTAAAAATAAACTTGAAAACTTGTAAAGGAAGATTCTTTTAAGTAATGTTTTAAAAATCCATTCATGCCGTATAAGTTAAAAAAAACATTCTTCGTACTTTTGTCGGAAAAGTCAAAAAGTACCTCGTACGGAAAAACGACAAAAGATTCCTTTCTTATTCTTTAATAAAAACTCACCTAAGGGTAAAATTGGATTTAAACTATTTCAAGTGGATGGAAACAATATTACATATTGAGGGAACATGGATGTGGATGATAAAATACACCCCAGTAAATACTTACGAATAAACAATCTCGGATAAAAATGAGATTGTGATATTTCCCTTACCTTAGGTCCGATTTGCTTTGTTCGTGTCCGAAGCTCCTGTATAATGGTTTAAATAATGTTATTGACTTATTCCAGAATCATACATATTGATATGAGATCATATATGGTCATATTATTAGCTTCTTGTTAGTAATATTTCATTGTTACTTGTTACTCGGGTCTTTATAACTTTTTGTTCTTATGCGTGTTTTGTCGAATAAATTCTTATTCTTATCTTTAGGTTATAGATAATTCATTTCCAGAATGGTATTAGTGTAGTATATACCATATTCATTCATTCAATTCATTTATATAATCATTATGAAATGAAGATCATGTAGAACGAGTCGCATCACATCGTGGAGACGGTATTCCGTACGTACGCACGAGTGATGATATCGTTCCTATGATCGTGGAATTGTATTGGAGTATATATATATATTATTTCAGTATCAATATTACTTAATAATAATCATATATAGTTACTGATTACACCATTATACCCATCCTTGTAAGGTGATGGTGGAAAATAGATTACACCACGGCGTGGAGACGGTATTCCGTACGTACGCACGCGCGGTGATTTCATTTTTCCGTAGGATGGATAGAAGGTGAATTAGGGTTGTTTCATATTTATAATAACATATCAGTATGTAAGTAATACTGATGTTATTACTTTATCATGAAACAACTAAAGAAGAAGAAGTTGAAGAAGAAAGAAATTGAAAAGATCGGTAATGGATATTACCTCTTCTTTGGAACGCCTTTTTGAATCCTCCACTTAAGGAACTAAGATTGGTCTTTGGAGAAGACCAGGACCTCTAGGATTATTCTAGGGAAGTGGAGAAGGGAAAATGGCAGGGGTTGGCCGAGCTTGAGTGCTCAAATTGGTGTGAGGAGGAGGGGGAGGAGGTGCCCTTTTATAAGGGAGGAGAGGGGCACCTTAGGAATATCTCAAAATATTATTTTATATTAAAGTCAAAATCGGTTTATAATGGTTCCAAAGGGTCTTATTTCGAAGCTAAAGTGGGGATGGGTCGAAATCCTATCAACCAATAGGATTTAGACAAGTTTAGGGTATTATTTTAACCTTATCAATTAGATTTAACTCTAAGTTAATTAATTTAACTTTTACCGTGTCTTTTTGTTTTCTTTCACTATATGGTTAATACACTTACTATAACATGCCAAACGAACCCCAAATTGTTTATTATTAATATATATATCCTTATCTAAGTCATTTGTCCGAACCTTAGATTTTTAGGAATAAAATAACAATTAATAATATAATATTTGATTTAAAAACTATTTTGTGTCAATTTTGACACTATTTGATATATGATTTTTGTGAAAGTCATAACAGAATTATATGTTCGAACCAAGTTGATTAAATCAACACTAATATATCATAGCAACCTAGAAAATTAGTGGAATTCATAAAAAGTCTCAAATTACATTTATTTTGGTGTTTATAACATCAATTATGTCAATATTTCATTAATAAGATAATTACTGCATCATCATTGTGTCATAAATAAATTAAATTATTTAATGTCTAAAAATTACAAATAAAATACCCTTATGTAGGAAATCTTTTTATATTTCTAATGAATATTTATAGTCGAATTTATCTTATGTATAACCCCATATTAAAAATGATTTACTTATTAAACTTTGATTTTAACTATTTTAACCCTTCTTTAAATAAATTAATAATAAATGTCCTAATCTAATCCAAGTGGGCCTAAATGATAATATTTTACACTTAAGGTTGTTTTTGGTCGAGATAAACTTGTCCAATAGAATTAGGACATGTGTTAGGGTAATATTAATATCATATTTACCCTTAGTTACCCTATTTACTATTAACCGCGGTAAAAAAAAAGTAAAAAGTTACTATTCACCAAAAAATTATTTTCATCTCATTGAACCACATTTTAGTCCTTGATATTAACCGTGTCTCTCGGATTTTCGAAATTCCATTCACAGAAGCGGTAAAATTAAGTTTTATGCAAAATTCAGTTTTTTAACCTACCACTTAGTGGTTTCACTATTCATCAAAAATTGAAAGTTTTCAGAAAAATACCAAAATTTCACCCTAGGCTAATTTCGATATTCTGAGTCCAAAAATGAAGTCCATTTTGAAAAATAAAATTTATAAAATTTTAAAAAGTGGTTATTACTATTCATAACGGCTAGTTTTAATAGCATATTGTTGTTTAGTGAAACTCGGTATTGCGTACGACGCAAGCTATCGAGGAAGGTCGCGATTGCGTGCAAAGCAAGCCAAGCAAGTGTTGTGTAGAAAAAGATTCCTTTGATGATTTATATAACATAAAAGTCTCGGGTGTTACACTAGGTGCAGGTCATGGGAGATGTTCAATACATGGAATCATATTTCCAAGGGGTATAAATCATTATAGGTTGGGACGATACTTGGGTATTAGGAATAAGAGAGATAAGGGATTTTTTATAGTTGGAATAAGACCTGAGTTTTGGGTTAGGAGAGATTGTGGGTAGTGCTGTGACTGATATGTGATAGGTATGAGATCATATAAACAATATTAGATCATGATGGGTACGGGGGGTCAAATCGATGCCCTAATAGGAAAGCCATGCTTTTAGATGAGGTGATAGGTCTTAATTGACTATCACCATGGGATTTTTTGATGATCTATGTGATTAGATTCATTCCTTATTATTAATTTCATGTGTGTGATTTTATGTGCTTATGATAGGTTATATAACTAATGGGGGAGAGGATCCTAAGGCCTAGCCTCACTATAAGTGAGATGGATCTGCAAAAACTACCAGGGATGAGATGGATTACTTATGTTCATGAAGTAGTATCCTTCTCTGAGTAGTCTTGCATTGGTATATTGGAACTTTCCTTGAGTAATATTGGGTTGTGATAGTGTACCATGCTGAGTGAGAGTGTTGGATCATGGTAAGAGGAGATTCATGGATGATGGACACTTCCTTGATTGATGAAGTAGTGGTTTCTGATTGATATGTAAGATTTTATCATGATTTTCTAGGTAGTCAGTACAAGAATTATACGATGAGATCCTCGAGTCTTCAAGTATGCATCAGGTTATGGGTATGATGGTACGAGGTGAGGCAATGTTGAGATTTTGGCATGGAATCAATGCAAGTATGATATGTTATAATAGTGTCCCAATTATCACATAATGCCTTAATGAAAATAGAGTTATAGTATCCAAGTTATAAAATTCCATTTAGGATCTTATGTGATATGTTTATTTCTACCTTTTTATACATGTATATGAGATTCTATGCATTTCTTTTGTTTTTTTCTAGGGTTGTTCTAGGGATATAGATTATGCATCTCTCTTTTTTTATAAATCATCATACAATGACACTTTAAACCACCACTAAATATTCCATTATTTTCATGGTGGTTTAAACCGGTACAATATAATGATGTTTCATTTTGGGCGGTGGTTGAAACCAACACTAAATATTCCATACTATTATTTAGTGGTAGTTTTATTTTTTTAATGACGGTTTTGTGGAAAAAAAAGTCTCTTGAATTTAGCAGTAGTTTTAACCACCACTAAATTATTATCATTTTTGGCTATAAAAACACTACTAAAACAAAGGAACCCATCACTAAATATACATTGTACAAATATTACAAAAAACATCCACTAAATGGAAGGAATATCTATATGTTGGATGATGACACCAACTTTAGTAGTGGATTTTGGAAACCACCGCTGAAACATTTGGCGGTGGTTTGAAACACTTCCAAATGGAGATTTTCATGTAGTGATACCCTTAGTATTCTGTCACTCAAAATTAAAATTATACATACCAAACATCGAGATACATAATAATTAATATATATTCATCCCCCCTATAAATACTCTTTCATATCGTTATATATATTTTTACTTCAATGATGAATATAGAATGAATAACTATGAGACTCCTATATTATATCCTTATTCAAATATGGTATGTATGGTATACATACATATATCTAGAACCTTATAATCCCATCATAATCTTTATTAAACTCAGGACCATTTTCACCTTCTTTTGAAGCTCAACATCTTCCTTTTGTGCCTATTTAATATTCACATGGATAGATGGTTGAACACCCATTTTATAAAGATAATAGTTCTCCCCTTCATTTAATATTTAAAGATAAAAACATTAAAAATAATGAAATACTAGATATTTTTTAATCTTCATCATAGATAATATTGCATGATCCTTTTGACATAGTGCATCTTCCACCATGTTTTATTTCCTAGGGTGGTAATATATTGATCAAATCTTTAATCAGTTTCAACCATCCTCTACAGCACATATTCATCTCTTTTTGTGTGAAATATAAATTAGTATTTTATGATTTTTATATATATCTCCACTTTTTTCATAAAGAAAATATCTCTATATCCTTAATGAAAAAATACTGTAGCTCACTCGAAATCATGTGTTGGGTAATTTTTCTTAGGAACACTAAATTATCATGAGGCATAAGCTATCACCATATTATTCGGAAAGAGAATTCATCCCAATACACTATTTGATATATCACTATATATTATAAATCCTTCTCTACTACAGGTTAATGTAATAATAGGTGCACTGACTAACCTTCTTTTTAGTTCCTCAAAATTTTATTCACATTCATTTATCTAAAGGATCCTGGATCTTTTTTGAGTTAACTTGGTGAGTGTATTAGATATTCGTGAAAAATTATCAACAAAGCATAAAAAATATCTAACAAAATCAAGATAACCATGGATCTTATTCATAGTAGTTGGTTTGTTCCAACATTTAATAACTTCTTTCTTTGATGGATTAATAGATATAAGCTATATTCATATTATCTGAACCAAAAATAAAATCTTTTGTATCCAAAATTCACATGTGGAAAATATTTCATACAACTTCTCTTTCTTAAGGGTCTCCAACAAAATTCTCAAGTGATCTTAATAAACTTTCTTTATCATTTAATATATAATAATATCATCTATAATTACTACCAAAAATATAACAATGTAATATCAAAAGAATCTATTCACTAAATTAACAATGATGGTGGGGAATTAGTAAGAAAAAATGGAATCACTATATATTCATAGTGTATATACCTTTTAAAAAATGATTTGTTGGGTATATTCTTTTTCTTGAACCTCAATTTAAGATATCCAAAATAAGTATCAATCTTGGATAAGCATTGAGCTACACACGGTTGATCAATCAAGTCATCAAGATGGGGTAGATGATACTTGTTCTTGATTTTGATCTTATTCAGTTCCCAATAATAAATTTAGAGTCACATAAATCCCTCATTCTTCTTAAAAAAAGAATAGGTTCACCCCAAGGTAACACACTTGTCCAAATAAATCACTTTTAAAGATTATATTATAATTTAATCATCAATTCATATAACTCAAATGGTTCTATTCTAGGTGGTTTTTTTGAAATAGGCGCAACCATGTATGAGTTTTACTGAGAAATAAACTTCTCAGTTTAGTGGAAGAATAGAAAAATATTCACATAAGAAATAAATAGACTCCAAAAAAATAGGCATGTCTTCAATGTTGAGTTTCTCTCCAACCATCAAAGATAAACTCCCCTTTTGAATAGTAATCAATACCCATACAATGGATGTGATTTTTATTAGAAGTTCATATTTACCATCCCATTGATATATTTTCATAGGTTGGTTCAGATTATCAAATTTTATTTTCCCCAATTTACAATTAATGTGGGATTTGTATAGATAAAGCCAATCCATGCCTAAGATAACATCAAACGCAATGAGATAGAGAATAAAAATATTTTCAGGATGCACATTCTGATAAAATTCAACCAAAGAAGAATCAAAGACTTGAGATGTGATCATCATACCAGTAGGGTATTTCATTGATAATTCACACATATAATCATTAATCATCTGAATTAGGATTCCTTAATACATTTCATGAGATAAAGGAATTCATATAACTAAGATCAAATAGGGTACTTCAATATTTGAGCTTACCTATTACCATTTCAATATCATCATTCTATATTCAATCACTTTCTAAACCCAAAATGGTCATCATGACTACCAAAAAACAATGACCAGAGTGATAAATCATGACATATCATTCATACGATATCTAAATCATGAATCCTTATTTTCAAGAAATTAAACCTTAGGTTTTACCCAGTCCATTCAATATTATT
The DNA here is from genome assembly GCA_963277665.1 of Viscum album. Taxonomy (NCBI): domain Eukaryota; kingdom Viridiplantae; phylum Streptophyta; class Magnoliopsida; order Santalales; family Viscaceae; genus Viscum; species Viscum album. The sequence continues at coordinate 893,747,983 of OY728147.1, forward strand.
ATCTATTCAAATCCTTCATGATGATTTATAATGATAATGTGAATTAACCTATGAATATCCATTAGAAGTGTCAAACTACGTGTGCAGTAAGGGATAACTCCCCATCCACTAGTGTCATAACCCAACCCACTAGGGTATAAATCATGACTACCGCAAGCCCACCTCGAAAAGGTCAGGGTCTGGTGACCAACGTCGAGTAGACATATCCCAAAAATTTGATTCATTATCCTAATGCACCCACCCACACACCCACATATCCAATCCCCGAAAAAGATGAATTATAAAAAAACTAAAATCATTAAATACGTATATCTATAATACCACAATTAGTGTATGAAGGTATAGTACTAAAAGTGAAAAAAGAGGCCAAATCCCTACCCAAACAAAAACATCGAGATTCAAACCTGCTCCCAGGGTGAGGACTACTATCAAATAAAAATACCCATATAACACTTCTATTTTTAGGTTCAATATATGCTCCAAATAATCCCAATCCTACTAGAAAAATTTAAAATGGTTCATCATCTACAAAATACATGATGTGTGTGGGAATATCCCATACAGAGGTGAGTATAAAAATACCTAGTAGGAAAACCCAAAACACTAAACAATAATAATAAAGATTATTCAGATTATAAAAATGATATATCAATTAATTAAAATAAATAAAACCCTAGATATACACTGGAAGGACATCATGAAACCAGACAGTCACAACCAACTGCCATCCATAGGATTTTTCTTGAAGCAATGATCATTCATGGAGAATCCAATATAGTATCCATGACATGAATAAAAACACTCATACAAGAGGTAAACATAATTGGGGCCTACCCAAGAATTTTTAGGGGTCATAGAAGACCATGATACTCAGATAGGGGGTCATTCACCAAACCACTATGGGACACCACAAATCCAATCTGGATCAACCTGATATGTGGAGGATTTTATTCCAAAGGTATCATAAACCATACTGATTCAACCTTCTATATGGAGGATAAACTCCATTATTAAGGATTTAATGTTGATTCCACAAACCCCACCTATGGTATAAAATGATTGAGGATCACACTCTAGTCTCACAGAGGGACTCTACAAATTTTATCCATGAGTCATCCTCAAGATGGGATCACAATCCTGGGATGTGGATGTAATTCCATTCTATACCATCAAGGGAATGGACCAAGGGAACACACTCAACCGATACTGGTCTAGATTTAAGGGAAAAAGGGATAAAAACACACACAAAAGGAGTACATGGCATGTAATAGGGGTACACAATGTGTCAAGATAACCCCTAGTCTGCCTGTGTGGTGCTTTATCACATGACATGTAAATATCTATTTATACAACCTATAGGAATAGTAAATGGGATGTATATATCCCCCATCACCTTACCTATGTCATCTTTCTGTGCCCATGTACTGCTGGTTGTTCATGTGTACTAACCTGTGTACACCTGGCCATGCCCATGTGCATTTGGCCATGTCCGTGTACTTGGCTTTCCCATGCCTGTGTATTCTATGATATGAACACTAAGCCTCAAACATGATACATAAGTAATGATACATGGTCATACTCCATGTGGTATTTAACTCTGGTAAAACCCCTTGCATTATAGTCTGGGGTCCCACATGGCATGTAACACTAGATTAACCATCCTGTATCATAGGATTTTTTAGATCCATCGGTTCTTCATGTCTCCATCGGTGCTACCACCATCATAATTCCCATAGGTAAATTGCCAATCTGAGGTTTTCCAATCCTTTCCATCATCAATCATTGGGATCCTAGTTCAGATATTCTTATAAAATACCACTATTGGGTCATCCTTAACACATCAAAAGAAATAAGAAGAGAATCCAAAAATTGATTCCAATCTACCACTGATCACCCTCTTTCATTGTTGCACCTTTATATTACCCTCGATCATAAACCACACTCGCAGTATCGATCTGTTGTGTCAGAGGATTGTCATTAAATGATTGAATACCAGGTTTTCATCAAACCATGGGCTAAAGAAATTTCCCATAATGAACATGAAAAGGAGATGGATGAGGAATCTATAAGCCATATAATATTAGGAATAAACAGCAAACTTTTTTCATTCAGCCTTAATATATTGACAAAGAAATATACAAATGAAAACGGATAAAAATCAATGAAAAAAATTTAATCAATTTAATCAAACATATATGAAATAATAAATTTTGTTTTTGGAATTGATACTCATTTTATTAGGATAAAAGAAAAGGATGGAAATCACAAAACAACATCCTAACTAGAGTTTGGATCAATATCTAACAAATAACGGTCCTATATTTAAGTTATTATTGATATCCAAAAACTCCAATGGAACAAAGTTCGTTGATCCTAATTTGATCTGATTTCATCTACCAAGAACACAATCCAATGGAAATCTTGGTCTATAGGGTTTAGCGGTCCACCCTAAGAGAACTTCATAAATGTATATTTATAGAAGTTCCCAGTCACCACATTAAAACACATAAAATAAATAAATAAATTTTATTCATTTTCTCCCAGGAATTTTTTTTCACAAATGACTTGTAAATAAAATGGTTATATATCGCCTAGGGTAAAATTTTCATTTTAAACTCAACGGTGCCCTCATATTTATGATATAGACCCACATTCATAAGTCATTCCTATTTTTTCATAAAAATAGTGCACAAATGATATTAATATATATAATATATTTCAAAAATTTATTTTGGTCTCACCGGGCCTCAAAATATCACATCATCTCAGTTCTTGGCTCTAAAAATAATCTATATAATGTCAAAAAATAATACATAAAAAATAAGAGTGGTTAAATTCTTCCCCAACTTAGGAATTTTCATCTCAAAATTACTAAAAAACTATTAAAAATGTTGAGAGTATGTGGCTCGTATTTGGGTCTCCTGCTCCTTGGTGATCTCTTGATTTTTTCATACTCCCACCATACATGAACTAGGGGAATAAATCTCCCACAAATTATCCTCTCATGGAAATCCTCAGCCTCCAATGGGTCCTCAACAATGGTATCTCCATCCTCGATGTCCATATCTCCCCATTCGATAACATGTGACGAGCCATGCACGTACCTCCTCAGTTGTGACACATGGAAGACGCCATGTACCTGGTCCAACTACAATAGTAGAGCTAAGTGGTCTTCCACCACACCAACTCTACACAATATCATTAAACGGATAATTAATATCATATATATCTTTCCACCTCAACCAAATATCTTCAATACAGTTCATGTTGAGACCCTTAAGAACACATGGTCATGCTCCTCAAACTCTAGAGGTCTCCATCATCAGTCTGTATAATAATTTTAACAGTTATGTGCATTCCTCATCCACTCTTGGATGATCTAAAAATTATCTGTGGTAACTCGTACCAACTCTAGGACCATGAGTGCTAACTCTCTTGGATCTTTACAATAATGTGGTGACCAATAGGGTCACCTATACAAGTCCTCAAATGGTGCCATACCAATGGTGGAATGGTAGATTGCACTATAATCAATCCCCACCAATGGTAGATGATCCAACCAACTATGGCCAAAATCCATCATGCAAGCCCACATCATGTTATCCAAGACCTGAATGGTTTTCTTAGTTTGAATGTCTATCTGTGGGTGAAATATCATTCTCAAATTCATATGAGTTCAAAATGCCTCTTACAATCCTCTACATAATCATGATGTGAAGTAATAATCATGGTCTAAAATGATCATCAAGGTAACTCCATGGATTTTGAATATCTCTTTGACATACAAGAATCCCAAGATCTCTAAATAATTCCACTCTTGAATGGATAGAAAGTAGGCTAAATTGGAAATTCAGTCTATGATGACTAAGATGGAATCATTTCCCCTGGACATACATGTTAACCCTACCACAAGGTTTATGGATATCCCATACCACTTCAATTTTGGAACCTCTAGGGGTTGAGCTAACCTCACTGGAACCTGGTGCTCAACTATCACTTGCTGACAAGTAAGGCATTGAGAGATAATCTCTACAAAACAATTCTTCATGCATGGACACCAAAACTAACATCAGAAGTCCTGGTACATGATTTATACACTAGGATGCACTGCCAAATGAGACTTATGAAACCCCTAAATCACCTCCACTCACAATGGAATATGTTACACCGCCCGTCCTTTGAAAAGGATAGCATGGTCCCCACTTTCATACTATCTGTCAGGTGAACATCCAGTTGATATATGAGTACAAATGGTGTTATAGAAAATATATCCTTGTTGTGCATCCCCAATGTATTTTAAATGAAGAGTGGTAAAAAAACATAGACTGTAGATATAAATCACCACCCCTATCCACTAAAGATAACTTCAATGAGGCTAACTACATTGATGCATCATCCAACAACTAAGAACAATATCTCATACTGTTAGGTCCACTGGGAAGAATACCATGAGAGGCGGCGGGGGTGTATCAAGGTATGAAAGATTAAAAATTTCACCCATTTAAATCTGGTTTTGTTGTTAGAAAAAACTCAATTCTCTTTTACTCTCATAGAAATATATGAAAAAATGTGAATTCAAGCACATGAAACAACAATTTTTACTTGGTTCACCCTCACTAGACTACGTCCAAGGAGCATACAATAATGATGTTCTGATGTACCAAATTCACAAAGGATCACAACCAATAATGAGTAAAAATTTTGGGATAGATATTTTATGCCCAAGCTCACTACCTTTATAATGTTTAGGGTCTACTCACTGCATTCCCAAGGGTCACTAACTATGCCACTTTCTCTATCTCACTACAGGTGGAAAGGGTCACCGTCTTCCTTTTCCTTTTCTCACTGCTCTTGGAAAGGAATCCACTCATAGTTTATAGAATTTTAGGTCAAAAACAGTTTATGGACATGTAGGTCCCTTCATTTTCATTAATTACTACATCCTCAACTATAGTTATATTCTCTATTGAAGTTCCTTTTTCACTCGTAGATGAATTCCACCTTCTCGGGTACTGCTAGGTACTCAAAATTCCTCTAGAAAACTGATTTGAATACTTTTCAAGCTTCCTAGTGAAAATTGTGAACCACATTCTCTCCCACATACTAAGTACAAGGTTTGGTACATAGATCACATTATCTGCATACTGCTTCCGCCTCCGTGAACCGCAATCATCTCCATGAACCACTGCCTTTGCTATACCTCTGTGAACTGGCCTCTGTCTGTAAACTATTCTCTGTTCGCAGACTATCTTCACTTCTGCAAACTGAAGCTCCCCATCTTCTTACCACTTGAAAAACTCTCCCTCTCGTGTACCGTAAATTCCTCCTCCACATATCGAGTCAACTCCTTCCACATACCAGACTTCCTCCTATGCGTACAAGACTTCTATTTCAAGTTAAGAATCCCCACAAAGACCTTCAACAGAACTAATTCTGTGCGAACCACTTTTAGACTTTTCCAAATTTATAGACCAAAAATATTTTCTCTAATGATCTTCAGTCTTAGAAGTAATCGGTGGGATTAGTAATTCTTATATATTGAAAGATGTCCACAAAAACTGCTAATACAGATTTATCAGATCTTTGATCCAGCCTCTGCCGCATACCGATCCTTCTGCCATCACGAACCACATGCCAACCATGAACCATTTTTTCCATCCATTCTGCATAATGTCTTTGTTCCTACATAGTCAATCTCCTCCGCTGATGAAAAGCCACCTACGTACTGCACCGTCTTCCATCACAAACCGTTTTTAGTTTCACCAACCACTACGATATACCGTTCCCCTAGCTCTGCGTACCATTTCCAAAACATGGTTCACTATCCATGAATTGTACAAAGTGGTTCTCATATTTTTCCAATTTTCTTCAATGTTCTTCATATATTTCACTCCTATGAAGAAATCCTTTCTTTTCAAACATCAAACTTCTTATTTTGAGGCCTAAAAATTTGGCAAACACTAGGAAACAACACCACCTTAAAAACCTATCTTCGAAAAACACCAACCATACTCATTTGCAGTGATCTAGCTTCGTCAACAAACACAACCACACCCAAAACATACCGAGAGGACACCTTGAGGGATTTTTTCCCAAAAATCTCCCCCTTTGGGTTTGTTGAAAACTCTTCTCATAACAATACTACACAGTTTGATACCTTATTAACACTCCTTCCAATTTCAACCACCATTCGCTTCACGCGATAACGATAGGGATCTAGGATTTACTCAACACATACTCTAAGCCTACATAATCCATGATCTGTGTCTGAAACAAGAGTATAATAAAAATTTCATTAATGAATCACTTCATTTCAAATTACCAATTGCTGATACCATACTGATACACTGATACCAAAGAAATGATTTCATTATGAACCTCATCTGTCCTGATATCTAATCATTGATTGATCACTTCTAGCATCATCAGATTTAGTGCTCCCCCTATGTTACATCTATTCCAATAGCTCCATATCATCTTCAACTCACCCTATCTCACTTCTCCTCTTAACAACTTCTCCCCATGTCTTTTCTCCCCATTGAATAGTCACACTTTCCCCCCCTTTGTCAACAAACCCGAATGGCACTTCAAGTTTGTCCGCAACAGGGTAAAGAACACATATAAGCACATTAGGAAAAAACACAACATACCTCTGGGAGAGGAGGACCCACATCCACACTTTTTCAAGTGTGGAATGTTGATTGGACTCCCAGAGCTATTCTATGCATTTTAAATGCTTCTTTGGGTAAGGACTTTGTTAGAATGTCTACAACATGTTGTTATGTATGCACATACTCCAACTTCACAAGCCCTTGATCCACCTTCTCTTTAATAAAATGATATTCTATTTCAATGTGATTTGTCCTTGAGTGATGGACTATATTTTTTCTAAGATTTATAGAACTTGAATTATCAAAATGTATTCTGATTAGAGATTTCACTTCAATTACCATATCTTTAAGTTGATGCTTCATCCACAATAGCTGTGTGAAAGCCTGAGTAGCTGAAATATACTCAAGATTATGCAGTGATCAATGAAATGTAATCTTATTTCTTGATCAACAAAGAAATACACAACCCTATAAGATAAAAGGCACCTCCTGATGTTGATTTCCTATCATCTGCTGAACCGGACCAATCTGTATCTATATATCCCAATAACTCTAGCTGAGATTTTTCATTACACATTAGGAAAAAATCCATAGTTCCCTTGATATAACTAAGAATTTCTTTTACTGAAATCATGTGGCTCTCCTTGGGATTGCCTTGATACCTCGCTACTTTGCATGTGGAAAATAAAATATCAGTCCTTGTCGTTGTCAGGTACAATAGACTTCCATTAAATTTCCTATATTCTGTGATATTAAATGCCTTGCCTTCATCATCTCGTGATAGTTTCAACTCGGTAGCAACCAAAGTTGACATTTCTTTGGAATTATCCTTTCCAAACCTTCTCAAAACACCCCTAGAATATTTATATTGAGAAATAAATGGTCTATTTATTCCTCACGTCACCTGTAATCCAAAGAAAAACGTCATCTCACCAATCATCGACATTTAAAACTCGCTTTTCATGTATACAAAAAACTGACTACATTGTGCTTCAAATGAACCATCAAATATTATGTCATCAACATAAACCAGCACCATCATCCTTTTTCTATTTTCATTATTAAAATTAAAATTGTAATCAACTCCACCACGCTGAAAACTGAGCTTCTTTAGAAACTGATCAAGCCTTGAATACCACGCTCTTGGTGCTTTCATCAAACCATATAAATCCTTCTTCATCTGAAAAACTCTGTTCTCATATTCATGAATGATAAAACCATCTAGTTTCTTAATGTAGACTTATTCTTCGAGAAATCCATTCAGAAATGCTGAATAGACCTCCATCCGGAAATCCTTCATTATTATTTTCCCTACTATGACAAAGAATAATCTAATTGTCTCATGCCTTTCACTGGGTGAAAATGTCTCATCAACATCAGTACCCTCTTTCTGGGAGTACCCGTTGCAGACAAGTCATGATTTTATTTGAATCACAACACCATCTTCATTCATTTTGTTGTGAAACACCTATTTTTCCCTATGACATTCTTGTCTTCTGTTCTTGAAACAATTTCCCACGTTTGATTTTTCTCAATTTGATGATGCTCTTCATTAATTTTCTGAACCCAATTATCATCTGTAGCTACTTCATCAAAGCATTTAGGTTCCAGTTGTGATAATTATGATTCTTACTATAAATACTTCATCCTTCTTGTCTGCACTGGTGCTGTTTGGTTACCAATTATGTTCTACCTATCAATTTCAGCTCTTCTTACTGGTCTCTAAGTAGACACTGATTTGTTCCCATCATCTGAATCTTCTATTGAATCAACCTATGAAGCTATAATGTCTCATTATCTGCTCATCTCTTCATCACTGTCCTCCTGAGTCTGATCATGTATTTGCTGATTATTCTGTTCATTTTCTACTACAGTCACATCATGAATTTCAACTATCTTTCCAATCCTCTTACTGAATCATTTATATGCTTTTCTTTTCTTTGAGTATCCATGAAATATCCTTTCATCCCCATGGAATTTAAATTTCCTATGTTTCTCCTTATTGAGAATGAAACATTTACTTCCAAATATTCTAAATTACTTCAATGATGGATTCTTTCCATACCATAACTCGTATGGAGTCTTATACTCTTTTGGAAAAAGTAAATCTCTGTTCGAAGTGTATACTGTAGTAATTAAAACTTCTTTCCAAAATTTCTCTGGAAGATCTTTTTCAATTATTATTGTTCTAGAAATGTTGTTCATAATTTAATTTCTTCTCTTAACTACTCTATTATGCTTTGAAGTTCTTACTGCTAAAACTTGATGCCTTATCCCATGTTTCTCAAGATAATCCTCCACTTGGCTATTTGTGAATTCTATTCCATAATCTATCCGAATCATCCAGATTTTATAACCAATCATCTTTTCAAATTCCCTTAGATATCTTGTAATGAAACTGAACACTTCAAACATGTAGGTGATAATTGATACCCATGACATTCTGCTATAGTCATCAGTGAAGAGAACATAGTATCTCCTCACATAAATATCCCTTGGAAAAATTTTCCCACACACATTAATATGCACCAACTCAAGCAATCTTGTTGACTTTTTCTCCTTTTTCTTATATTTCTTTCGAATGATCTTCCCCTATTGGCAGGAATCGCACGTATATGTACAATCATGTGATAATCTAGGGAGATTTTGAGCTGCATCATATTTCACCAGATCTTGCAAGGAACCTTGGCTTATGTGTCCAAGACGCTTATAACATAACTTGTTTTCTTCATCCATGGACAGAAAGAACATATCTTCTTCTCCACTCAAAAGGTAGAGATTCCATTTCATACGATTTCCTTGTAACAAAAAAATACTATCCTTTTCCTTGATGATACTTAATTTCTTGGACAAACTTATGGCATGCACTGAGTCACACAATTGACTAACACTAAGTAATTTTTGACTAAGACCCTCTATAACCAATACATCTTCTCGTCTCATGTATTTTCCTCCAAACATGGCTTTTCTTGAACCAATAATTTTCCAGCCCTCATCATTACCGAATATTACGATACCTTCTTTATCATACCTGATTCTAGTCAATAGATCCTTATTTCCCATCATGTGGGAAGTACATCCACCATATTTGATCTATATCCCAGTGCGATCTAATTCGTTGAACGCAATTTCTGCAACCACTTCCTGCTCTTTTCTTTTATTTTTGACCCATGTATTTGAATTTATATATTACATGGAATGATAATATTTATCTTTCTCAGTATATGAAGATCCATCTTCAACCTACAATGATGAAAATCGATTTTGAATTTTCATCTCTCGTGAAGTTACATTTGGTTGCTTCTTATGAAAAAATTTAGTCTACCAAGACAGATTCCTCAATATTTTCATCTTCTTTAGAAAGAATATTCTTCCTTTTGAAGAACTTTCTCCTAGTAATTGTCCTCCCTTTATCATTTTATGAATACTTCTTTTGGGGAAATTCATCATTTTCTTCATTATCATCATCAAACTTCTTAGGACAATTTTCTGCAAAATGCCCAATCATTCCACATCAAAAGCATGAAAATGGATGTTTACCTTTGATCTTACCTTTTCCCCTTTTCATATTTGAGGAGAGAAATGACATGACATCATCTATATTTCCCTCCTCAGGAATATCTTCAATAGTGATATTCTTCAGGGCCTTGAATGCAACTTATATAGACTTCCCCTTTTCCACTACATCATTATCATCACTTCTCATTTCATATGCTACAAGGGTATTGTATAGGTTATCTAGTGTCATCTCATTTGGGCCTTTGTATTCCAACACTAAAACTTTCAGATTGAACCATGGTGGATTTTTCCTTAAGATACGTTTCACAATATTTATATATTTAATGACTTCTCCAAGATCCCACATGTCTTACACAATAATATTTATCCTGTCAAAGAATGAATCAACAGTCTCATTGGGATTCATTCTGAGATCCTAATACTTATTCCATAGAATCTATAGCTTTGCTTTTCAAACTTCTCTGTCACCCTTATAAATGTTCAAAAAATTTCCCACATTTCATGTGATGTTTTATAGAAAATCACCTTCATATAAATTTAATTTGATAGGGCTCCCCCTAAATCATTGATCCATTTCGTAACAGTATCCAATTATCTTCTTTCAGCTTCTGACAAGGCGCCACTAGTAATATCAGCTGATATTACATGCATAGCTACTATGAAGACATTAATCCCTACTGATTGGAAGTAGTGATGAATTCGATTCTTCCATAGATGAAAATTGTTTTCGTCAAAGATCATAATTCCATTAAGATTGACCACCTCTATTTATTATTCTTGAGAGAGAACCACTGACTTTTAAACTTTTCTATAATACAAATTGTTAGGTCCACTAGGTCAAATACCTTGGGGGCTGAATTAGGGTATGATAGATTAAAACTTTCACCCATTTTTATATTGTTTCGTTGTTAGAAAAAACTCAATTCTCACTTCCTCCCATAGAAATATATGAATAGATGTGAAATCATGCACATGAAACAATGATTTTTACTTGGTTCACCCTCACTAGGATACGTACAAGGAGTATGGAAAGATGATGTGCCGATGTAATAAATTCACTAAGAATCACAACCAATAATGAGTAAAAATTTCAGGATAGATCTTCTGTTCCCAAGCTCACTGCCTTAACAAAGATTAGGGTCTTCTCACTGTATTCCCAAGGGTCACTCCTAATGCCACTTTCTCTGGCTCACTATCGGTGGAAAGGGTAACCATATTTCTTTCCTTTTCTCATGACTCATGGAAAGGAATCCACTCACAGTTTATATAATTATATGTCAAACATGGTTTATGGACATGTAGGTCCCTTAATTTGCATGAATTACTATATCCTCAACTATAGGTAGATGCTCTGTTAAAGTCCCTTTTTCACTCTCTAATGAATTCAACCTTCCCGGGTACAGCTAGGTACCATAAATTCCATTTGAAAACTGATTTAAAGATTTTTAACGATTCCTAGGGAAAATCTTGAACCACCTTCTCTCCTGAATACTGAGTACCAGTTTTGGTATGTGGATCTCCTCCTCCACATACTACTTCTGCTTTCGTGAACCATAATCGCCTTTGAGTATCACTGCCTTCGCTAAGCCTCTGTGAACTGGACTCTATCCACAAACTGTTATCTATTCGTGGACTATCTTCACTTCCACATACCAGATCTCCCCATTTGTATACCACTTGTGGAACTCTCCCTCTCGTGTACTGAAGATTCCTCTTCTGCGCACTGAGTTAACTCTTTCCACGTACCAAACTTCCTCCTCCGTGTATCAGACTTCCGTTGCGGGTTAAGAATCCCTACAAACACCATCGACTGAATTATTTTTGCATGAACCACATTCAGACTTTGCCAAATTTCCGGAAAAAAAATATTTTCTCTAATGATCTTCAGTCTCAGTAGTAATCTTTGGGATTATAAATTCATTTATAGAAAAAGATATCTGTAAAAACCGCTAATCCAAGATTTACCAGATCTTCGATTCTACCTCCTCTGCATACCGATACTTCTATTGTCACGAATTGCAAGCCACATACGAACCATTTGTCCCATCTAGTGTGTATATTTTCTTTGTTCCTACGTGGTTGATCTCTTCCACCAACATCAATCCACCCGCATACTGCACCATCTTCCACTGCGAACCGTTTTCATTTTCGCAAACTGCTATGATGTACTATTCCCACAGCTCCATGAACTGTTCCCAGTTGATGGTACGTGGTCCATGAATTGTGGTATTTGGTTCTCATACTTTGAATATTGTCTTCAATGTTCTTCATAAAGTTCAAACTATTAAGAAATCCTTCCTTTTCCAACATCAAACTTCTGATTTTGAGGCCCAAAAATTTGGCAAATACTGGGAAACTGCCCCACTTTAAAAACCTGTCTTTGGAAAACTCAAACCATACTCATTTTCAGTCATTTAGATTTGTCAAAAAACACAAACACACCCAAAACATACCAATAAGATACCTTGAGCGATTTTTTTTCCAACATGTACTAATAGAATCTTCCACCTCATTATCCTTCTGAGGAGTAAAAAGAATATCAAATTCCTAGTCTGGCAGAAAATATATCCATAAAATCTATCTCAAGTTAATATCATTCTGATAGAAGATATACTTGAGACTCTTGTGGTTATTGTGGAAGATAACCCTCTCTTCCATCAGGTAGTGTTTCCACATCTTTAGTGCGAATACTACCACTACTCTCTCAAGATCATTTTTCATATAGTTATTCTCATGTGGTCTCAAATGATAAGAACCATAGGCAATAAACACCTATCATTGGATCATAAAAAACCATGTTTGGTCCCTAATGCATCATAGAATACTATGTACTTGACACCCTCCTCTAGAAATCTCAAGATTGGAGAACTTGTAAACCCATACCTCAACTCCTGAAATAACTACGAGAACGATTATGTCAACATAACGGCAAAACCTTCCAGGTAAAAGCTATCAAGGATGATTTCACTCTATTGAAATCAAGTAAAAAACTATGATAGTACCCTACCAACCCCAAGAAACTCTAGACTTTGGTAACACACTTCAGTGGATCCCAAGAGAGCACTGTTCAACCTTCACTAGGTCCATCACCACTCCTCCCTCTGAGATGATGTGTCCGAGGAAGTTGAACTCTAGATTCCAAAACAAACTCTTTGAGAGATTCCAATAAATCTAGTTCCCTTGTAGTGTGTGGAGGAACATTATCAAGTGTCTCACATGCTCCTCCTTGGACTCTGAGTACACTAGGATATCGATGATGAAGACCACCACAAAATGGTCTAAAAGAGGCTGTATGATCAGATTCATGAGTGTAATGAACAATTATAGGGAGTTAATTATGATAAAGGTCATCACCAAGTTCTCCTAGTGACTGTAGAAACATCTAAATCCTTTTTTCGATATATCCTTGTCCCATACTGATATCTAGTGATATCTTTGTATGAGGTCAATCTACGAGAACCATTATGACCCTCTCAGTTGGTCAAAGTCTTCGTAGATAATCTATAGTAGATACTTATTCTTTATGGTCACATGGTTGAAGAACTAATAGTCCAAACCTAAACTCAAAATCCCATCTTCCTTCTTGGTGAACAATACTAGGGCTTCCCAAGGGGAAACACTGGGTCTCATAAATCATTTCTCTTATAAGTCATCCAATTACATCCTCAGTTCACAAAGCTCTGTGGGGGCCATATTATATGCTGGTATAGATATTGTGGATGCTCTAGGGTGTAATTCAATGAAAAAGTCTAGATATCATGGGGAGGTAGGCCTGGAACATCCTCAAGAAATTTTCCCTCATAGTTCACCACCATCACAAGGAACTGGTAGCCCATAACATCCACTACCCCAAGAGTCATGCTATCCAACTAGTGAGTAATCGACTTCACTCTTTTATTCCTAAGCCTATCCTACTCTACTAAGGTTTTCTTTTCACCCAAAAAAAGAAAAACCCATCCCATTACTAAAGACAAAACATATACTCTACCTAAAATAGTAAATAGGGGTAGGAATTATGGATAGGAAGTCCATACCTAAGATGAATTCATAAGGTCTCATCACTTCTACAAAGAGATCCCATAAAAATCTCTTTCCTTTATACACCAGATTAAACTATTGGAATAAGTGTGTAATCATTAAGTCACCACCTATCAAAGTCTCCAATATAAAGGGTAGATCTAAAGGCCCAACCAAAATCTATATGTATCAAACCAGATAAGGGGAAATAAAGGAATCACTCACACCTGTTTCTATCAATACTAAAACTATGGTAGAAAAGACATCGATCATACCACATATCATCCATGGATCCTCTAGGTCATATGAATTCATAACATGCAACAAGACTAGTCCCTTACCACCATCTCCCTAAGCCTAGTGTGGACCACATGGCGGTGGAGGTGGAAATAGGTGAAACCAATGACCACCTCATGGTGATCTATCGTCCCCTCTTCCATGTACTCCACTATATGGACCACCCAGCTCCTGCCTCTACCACTTCCTTAGTGGTCCCCCAATCGTCTCTCAATCCACTAAATGGCGGGGTCATAAAATCTCAAGACGTATGTCCTCAACCATTTTAGGTGAAGAACTGCCTCTCTCCATCTCAGATGATTCGATCCATCCTGAGAGCCCTGCACCACTAAATCTGTGTTTTGGGATCGCCTCTTAAAGCACCCGACTTTCTTCTATCCCTATGATTATTGTCAGCTACCTTCTACCAAGGTCTCATCCTCTAGGTTCCCACTACTAGAACACACTATTGGTTCCTTCTTTGGAAAGAATTTCTCCAAAACCAATTCCCACTCAAGAACCCCAACATTGCTAGGAATGTAGGGGGATAATACTAAATCCATTATATACCAATGTAATCCGTACAAAATAGCCTATGATTTAAAAAATAGACCCTGAACTATATCCATGGAGTACCCCAATATATTAATAAACCTATCTAAATACTCTGTCATATTCAAACTTCCTGGATGCATATATAGAATCTCTTGTGTGTTCACTAATCACAACTATGTTGTCACTCAGCAAACCATCATCATGATCACATGGTGGAATCATGGATAGCTATATTTGAAAAGGAATACTCAAATAAATAATATCCACCATGATCAAAGAGTCTATAATAATAGATGACTTAAAATGTAAATGGAAAACGTAACCAATTCCTATATGATATACGTAACAATGCTTTCCCTGCAACCAATGTATACATGTACCGAGTAAAAAGGCAGGTGATCAGAGTCCTGGTGTATGGATACATTAGCCACCAAACAAACACTTGAATCTTTGGCATGATATCTAAACTCGAAACACTTGACACTGTTTCCCCAAACCAATATCAAAGGCTCTGATCCTAAGGTATAACCTCCACTAATACCACTCTTTCATGACCTGACCCACAGGGGTCTAACCCGTGACAACCACAAGCCCACCTTCAATAGGCCATGGGATGGGGACAGCGTGAACCCTTGGCCAATTCTCTTCGACTCTCAGTGACGAAGAGGGAAACAATACCAGTTTATCCTCCCCCAGCAGAGGAAGGACCTCTGACGTCCTCCAGGAGAGCAGGGCCTTCTTTCTGCCCCTTCTCTAACCCCGACTATCTTTCTACCTTCCCGAAAGCTTCGATAAGTCCTAAGGTTGAAGAGCTCATCGACGACCTCCCCAATCTTCAGATTTCATCTTCAAAGTTCTCTAAAACCACCATGCTCTTGAATCTCACCCCGGTAGATCAGTTTAGATAGAGGAGACCTTCAGTGGATTCATTTGATAGGTTCGTCTTCAGCTCATGGGATCTTCACGAGAGAGCGATAATGGGTTTGCTCTAAAATCAACATATCATGATCTGTTTTTCTTCTGAGGAGGACCTCATCAGAGCATGGTTAAGTTTCAATCATATCTCCAATGGTTTTTAATTCTTTCTATTTCATTGGTCCTTTGAATTTCACATGAAGCAGGATCCACCTTCCACTGCGGTTTGGGTAGGTTTTCCAAATATTCTTTTACCGTTCCCAAACACATCCATTATCAAGATGATTGGTAATCTAGTCAGTAGATTTTTATGCTCAGATAGTCTTACTATGTCTGTTTGTCACCCGGTCAATCCACAGGTGTGTGTGGAACTGGACCCATCTATAATTCCTTTGGAATATGTTTGGATTTCAATCAGTGAGGAGTATAGGTGTAAGTAGTGGGTGATTTACGAAAAATGGACCGATTTCTATTCTTCCATAAAGAATTTGGGACACTCCTCAAATGTTTTCCATTGGGGGCCTGTAACCTGGAGGGGTAGGGGAATTGGCTATGATGTCTGCTCAGTGTGCAAGCAATCAAGGCACTCGATGGAGGGTTTTCGTCGAGGAGTCATGTCCAGGGGAATGACATAGGATGGAAGTAGGGGTAAGGTTTCAGAGGAATGTGATGAGGATGGCCTAGGTTTGTCAATAGTGGGTATAGAGGGGAAAGGTCAAGGATCTCATTTGATACAAATAGTGGAGGAGGATAAACTCTAAAGTGCTCTAGTGGAATGAAATGCATATTTTTAGGGGTTTTCTGGCACTGATCGAGTGAAGAAGGCCTCTGTATCTTAGGTTAACCCACATGTGTCTTAGATGTTCTACATATTGAAGCAGGATCTAGATGGACCTTCCATTAGTTAACCGTAGGGTGATGGTCTGATCCCATTTGAGGATATTCAAATATGTAATCAGTTGAACCAGAGTACAACGTTTATGGTGCAGTTGGTAAGCGGGGAGGATGTTGCCTCTTTCACTCCTGTAACTTAGGTATTATGGATGGATAGTAGCAATGTATTTAATATGGAGGCATGAGGATATTGTTGATGCAATGAATTCAACCAGAACTGGGAAATCAAGGGGCTCAGATTTTTTGAGTTGGGATTCTATCCACTTGAGTTACAAATTTGGAAGCCTTTCCAAGGTTGGATTGAGTTCAGACCCAAATATCCTGGTTTATGATCATGGGTTCTTCACGAATGATCCCAATGAAAGTAAACCTGAGCTATTGGAAGATGGAGATTTAATCTGGGGAAGTAATAACAGTATTAAGAGGTGGAAATGGAGAAATGATTACTCCTCCTTACCACCTCCTCTGGAGACCCGATCTGTGAAAAATGAAAATGAGAAGTAGATGGTAACTAAGATTTTGAGCAGTCAGAGACTAGGGGACTAGGGATCCTTAGAATTACTTCTTAGATCTGAAGAATAAGTGATTGAGAAGGTATTACTTCTTAACACAAATAAAGATGAGGCGACTAAAATGTTGGGGAGGACACTAAGAATGTCTCTTAACAAGGATCAATTCTAATGGATTGACAAACATGGTCTAATTCTGGTGGGGGATTCAATAAAGTAATGATTAACATCGAGGAGTACATTTAGACATGGGATCGGCTAGCTTAGAAATTTAAAAAGAGAATGATGGAGGTCCCAAGAACCAAGGTTTCTTCCTTATCCTGGAAATAGTTTAAGGAAGCAAATCCTGGTAATATCAAGTTCATTTTTAATGACTTTGTTTAATTTGATTTTGGTGGGTTGTTTTGAGAGGTTTTCTAGTTAGAGATGTTTGCTCTTGGACCATTCCTATGTTTGGTTTTGTGATGGTTTCTAGAGCTGATTTAGATGGGGATCAAAGCATGAAGGCTTCATCAGTGCAATTCATTTGGATTGGGATGATTGAGAGGGTATGGATATGCCATCGATTTTGGGCCCATGCTTATGAACAAGACATCTTGCCAATTGACATGCTTTGGATAAGGCTTCGTCACGGTGCAATTGCTGGGGAGGGGAAGTTCTATTTTTTAGGGTTTTCTCTATTATGGTTGTTTTATGGTTGTTATGTTTGACCTTTTGGATTATCACTTTCCCAAAAAAGTTTTTGATAAAAAATAATAATAATTTTCAGTCAATAGGCCAGGGGCTGGTGACCAGCATTGAGTAAGCATATCCCAAAAATGGTTGAAATTATCCTAATGCACCAATACATACTCACACATCTCAAAGCCCACAAAATTCTGAAATGTAAAACAACTAAAACCAGTGCATGCATACATCTATAATACCATAATTAGAGTATAAAAGTAAAGTGATGAATGTGAAAAACGGGGCTAAATCGAAGTATATCAAAACAAAATTGGGGAGTCCAACATACTCCAAGGGATAGGAAAATTATGAAATGAAAGAACCAAGAAAAAATCTTAGTCTATGAAGCCTGATCTATGCTCCACCTACTCCTTCTCCTCACAGGTTACTATTAAATGGGTCGTCATCTACATAAGACATGACACATTTTGGGATAGCCCATGTTGGGGTGAGTATAAAAATATCTTTTTTGATACCCTGAAAACACTAAACACAAAGAATCAAGAATATTCATCTCATGAAAATGAAATATAAATAAATTAATAACATGAAAAAACTAGATATACCAAGGAAGGACATCACATTACTAGGTGGTCACAACCAACTTCTATCCACAAGATTCTTCTCGAAGCAATTCTTATTTTGGGACAATACACTACACAATACATTACATCACTAAAGAAACTAATCCAAGAGGTACATATCATTGGGCCCCACCTAATAATTCTTACTAGTATTAGAATATCCTGCTACTCAGATAGGGGGTCATTCCCAAGACTACTAGGGGATACCATGAATCCAATTTGGATCAAATCGCTATATAGGGGATTCCATGCCAATGATACAATGAAACCTTCCAATATGGATTTCTAGATGTAGTATCAAAAACCTACCCAAGGAGATCATACTGATTCCAAGAAACCCACCTAGGGTAGAAAATGATAGATGATGACACTCTAGTCTCATGGAGGGACTCCAAAAAAAACTACCTGAGACTCATCCTCTAGAGGGGACCAAAATCCTATGATGTGGACATAATACCATGTTGTATCCTCAATGAAATTGATAAATGGAAAAAACTCAACTGATACGGATCCATAATGATTAAACTAAGAGCTAAAAACACCCTCAAAAGAAGTACATAGTGTGTACTGGGGGTACACAATGCGTCCATCCAACCCCTAGTCTACCATTGTGGTGATGCCTCACACATCATGTAAATCTCCATTTACACGGTGTGTTGGAATAGTACACAACATTTTGGGATCACCTAAAACATTTCTTGTGATATCTTTCCATACCTGTGTACCACTAGAAGTTCATGGGTACCAACCCATGTACACCTGATGATGCCTATGTGCATATATCCATGTCCACATAATTTGTGAGTCCATACCCATGTAACCTCTGAGATATATACCAATCCACCAACCTGACTCACATGAAGTGTGGTAGGGTCACACAAAGTGTGATAATTAAATTTGGAAAAAACCCTAGCACCGCAGTCAGGGGATCCCACACATTGTGTAACATTGGATTTCATGCCGTGTATCACGGGATTTTATAGACTCATTGGTTCATCCTCCACATAGATTCTAGAGCTTCATCTATCATTATTTCTAACCTGAAATATTCAATATGGGGTTCCCTACACTTACCATCATCAATTTCCTAGATCTGGGTTCAGATCTACTTCAAAAACACCAACCTCAAGCCATCTTTCACTGCTGCACATCAAAAAAAAGGAAAAATTGAATACATAATTCTATTACAATTCACCTTGGATCATGCTCTATAATCATCACAACTCTATTGTATCCTTGATCATGAACCTCGCCTACAATATCAATCCATTAGACTGAATAATGTTCACATATTGATCGAATACCATGTATTTATCAAACCACATGTCAAAGGAATTGCTCGAGAAGAACGTGTGAAAAAGGAGGCGAATAAATCCTTAAGACCTAAAATTTGAGGAATTAACCTTGTACTTGGTTCATTCAACCTTGATCCATAGTCAAATAAATAGAAAAATGAAGAGGGATAAAAATCAATGAACCAAATAATTCCATCAATTTTATATACCATCGATGCTTGAATCAATTTTTTTTGAAATTAATCAAAATTAGACCAGGATAAAAGAATGGGATGGAAACCAAAAATAAAAATCCAACAAAGAGTTAGGATTTACTAATAATGGGTAATAGTCATGTTTTTCTATCGTTGGTGAGATCCAATAACTCTAATAGTGAAATGATTCTCGATCCTAATCTGATCTTATGTCCTCCACCAAGAAAAATATCTAACGATCATCTAGGTCTCCAGGGTTTAGTAGAACACCATAATAAAAATCTATAATCATATATTTAAAGAATATTTTGGTCACCACATAAAAAAATTATTTATTTTATTCATTTTTACCCGTAATAACTTTTTTTACAAATGTATCGCGCCGACAAAGGCTATGTCATACCTAGGGTAAAAGCTTCATTCCAAACTCAACGGTGCCCTCATATTTATAATCTAGGCCCCCACTTAGGAGTTATTCCACATTTTTAGTAAAACTTCATGTGTGTGATTTTAATAAATTTAATATATTTCAAACATTTATTTTGGGCTCACAGGGCCTCAAAATCTCACATAGTCTTAGTTCTTGGCTCAATAAATAATCTATATAATATCCAAAATTAATATATAGAAATAAAAGTAATTATAACTATAATTATGGATGAGATATACTCAAATAACTCTTTTTGATGTTATTATGCCAATATGAATCTATTCCAAAACCACATCCACTATTAATATCTAGATAGAGATTTTTTATAAGGAAAACCACACTCATTTTTTACCATAACATAACATGTTCTCTTATAATTAGGATTATCCTATGGTTTCTCACTAATATTTTCTCATCCTACCCCACAAAGGTTAACTAATTCTACCCTCTAATAACAACTATTGTGACTGATTTTCAAATAAAAAAATATATTTTAATTACATTTTAATGGTATTAAATGTTCATTTTTTATCTTATGGGCCTGAGTTAGTGCATTTTCATTATGAACATCCATTCTCATCATTTGTGCACTTCATGCCTAATATACACCAATTTAGGCCCAATGAGTCATATGATTATAAAGAATGTAATTATAAATATTTTAATTTGATATTTTGGGAACTATATATAAACTTAAATTTGAAAATTTTTCATTCAGGGATCAATGGATTATTCATAAATGATGATGGAGATATTTGGAGATGAATGGAAGAAATTCTAGAAAAGGTAGATTGGACACCATCCCACTTATGAGACTGTGGGTCCCAACATACAGGCCCAATGAATCCAAAAATTTTTGGGATGATAGAATAAATGTTTAGGAACAAATAAATCTTCAGGTGATAATTCTAATTCGGCCTCAATGGTAGTAATTAAGGCGGACCAAGTTAGAGATACAATTCTGGGATAGATTCTACGGCCCAGAACAAAAGACCACTAATTTGATCATATCTCAGAATAAAAAACTACAAATGGGCCCAAATATTATAGGTGGTTAGAAGACATCAGGAGATATATTTTATTATTCTATGGACCACTCTGATTCTGCAATCTAGAAGGTCCTCCAAATGTGTCTGTTCGGTGAAGGAAAACTGGCTGCCACCTCGGGTCAAGGGTGGAAAAATCAACTCTCCCTTACTTTCCACCAACCTATGGCCTACCACAATTAATTGAAGAGACTTGGAATGTTGGAGAATCGACCCAAGGGCTCAAAAATTTCTATTTAAGGTAGTGTTGTTGGAGGATTGAAGTATCTTTAATGCTTGGTTCAATTGTAATGTTATGCTGCGATTTTGTTGTCTCAAATTTGTCTTTCACTTATAAGTTGTTCAATTCACATTAGTTTCTTAATAAAAGTTCTTATTATCCTCTTATTCTGTTGTTCTACATCTCAAATTGATACCTTTTCTTCATGGTTTAAATTTATTCACACCAAATCTTGTGAAATTATTCACACAACGGTGGAGTGATCATTTTATTTTTGTTGTTTTCTTTACTTCTCCATGTCCTCCCTCATTAGTCTACTTTCCGCTTCCATTGAAACCATAGAATCAATGGAGGGCTAAACCACTTATGGTTTGATCCAAGGGAGTAGAAAGGGGCTGTATTGGATGTTATGTATCACCCCATTAATGTATAATCACTTGCTAAATTGATATTTTTATTTGATGATTTTTCAACTCCATCGTCCTTGTTGAATTTAAGGCCACACAGTTCATGTGCTAATACGAACCTTTACCTTGAAGTGATCAAAACTGTGATCCTGCAAGTGTATAGGTGATTAGTATTAAAGGGTTTAGGCATTGAACCAGTAAGTGATTATGTTGTTTTATCTTCTTAAATGAACCCATCTCAAATATAAGAAATTGAAATCTTCGAAAAGGAAATACGTCCAATCCACCCCGAGAAATAACCTAGGATCAACACATTATTTTAAATTGAATTAACTTAAATCTGTTCGATATCCTCTAAAATCATCTAAAATCAATCCATGTTGGCCACATCATAGCAGAAAACAGTCCATATAATGTGCGTGTCTATAGGTTACTTCTTAGGTCTCTGTGGATTCGACAACCCAAGCTAGACTACAAGGACCGTTCTACCTTCATCTCTTGGGTAAATTTGAGCGAGAATCAAATTTTGGCGCTGTTTCTAGGGAATCAAGTAAGTCATCTAAACATTAATTCTATTCTCTCCCATTTCTTCTTTTCTCATCCAAATTCTCTTATCTTTTCCCTTTCTCGTTTTTTTTCTTTTGGCGCATGTCCGCCTACACCCGCGATCAATCAAACCATCAAGTTAGGGTGGATAGTCCTGGGGTTGGGGAGTCAAGTACACCAAGGGAACTCATTCCATTAGATCATAATCTTAATAATACTCTACATTCCAAAATTGAGCCAATTTCAATGGAAGGTCTTCAAGGAAACCAACTCATAAACCCGGGTGGAAACCAAAATGGAAACCCAAATGAGGGAGCCCCAAACTTGGGGAATGCGATGGATCAAACCATGAATGACTACCTCACACCTTCCTAGACCAATGAACCATCATGAATTATACACAATTCCCTAGGATATTCCAACTACATATTCAAACCCCATGTCCTAAACCACCTTCCCACATTCCATGGAATGGAGTCCGAGATGCCATACCTGCACATTAAGGAGTTTAATGACATTGTAGAAACCATGTGTCCCCACATCAACTAGAATTAGCTAAGATGAGGCTATTTCCTTTTTCTTTAAAGTATCGAGCTAAAAATTGGCTAAACAATTTGAGACCATCATCCATCAACTCTTGGGACCAACTACAAAGAAAATTCTACAAAAAATACTTTCCCCACCACAAAACAATTGCACTTAAAAAGAGTATCCAAATTGTTTTTGAAAAAGTGGGAGAGTCATTCTATGAAACATGGGAGACATTCAAAGACACTCTAAACATGGTTCCACACCATGGTTTTTCTATACCTGAACAAGTGAGAATTTTCTATGAAGGGTTGGGTCCAGGGAATAAACAATTCATTGACATGATGTGTAATGGAACCTTTAAAAACAAAGCCCCAAATGATTCTTATGAGTATCTAGAATGCCTTTCTGAACAAAACCAAACATGGGGAACTTCACCTTATTCTGAAAAGCCACAAAGAACTACGGGAATTGATACACTTAGAGAAGAGGAAAGCCTTAGGGCTAAAATCGTAGCACTCTTTAGGAAGGTTGAAGATATAGACCTTAGGAAAGTCCATGAAATCCAAACTATTGACCCTGTTTGCACAATTTGTGACAAACATGACCATAAGATAGACAACTTCCCAACCATTCCATCCATCAAGGATGTTCTCTTTGGAAGACCCCTAGAGGATGTAAATGCATTGAACATTCAAAAGCCTCAATACCAAAACACCTTCAACCCAAGGTATAACGACCACCTAGGCTTCTGCTGGAAAGATAACCAACAACCTAGCCAACCACAGGGACAAAATCCTTACCCCCATCAGAACTAATAATCCCATAACCAGTTCCAAACCCAACATATCCAATACCAACCACCACTGGTCCATTTTCAACAAACCATCCCACTTCCAAAATATCCCCCCCAGGATAAACCAATCTTCTCAAGCACCAACCCAAACTGTTCCACAACGCCTACTAGAACAACTATGCAAAAAAATTGAGAGGATGAACTCAGAAGTCTCTTCCCTAAAACAAGAACTTTAAACCATCAAAACTATAAAGGAACCCATTCCTACTCAGGTGGTGCCATCCTCAACTTCAAGGGGAGAGTCAAGTTACAATCAAACAACTCATGAATAACTAAAGGCTGTGACTGTTTTAAGAAGTGGGAAATCAATTGAGAAACCTGAACAACTAATTTAGAAACCACATGAGGATTCAAACATTGATGAAAATTCAAATGAAACAGATGATAAAACTGAAAAACATGATAACATTGTCAAAGAAACAACTCTTCAACAAACAACCCCACAACCTGCACCATTTCCTCAACGCATGAGGGGGGAAACCAAGCCCGAATTGAGTGAAACATTGAGGAAAATATTCTCACAAGTCAAGTTTAACATTCCTCTTCTCAATGTCATCCAAACCATACTTGCCTACTCAAAGTACCTTAAGGACTTGTGCACTTTTAGAATAAATTTTTCACATAAAAACCAAGTCCTTTTGGCTACTAATGTGAGTACCACCATTCAAGGGACCATTCCTCCTATGTTGAAAGACCCAGGTTTCCCTTACATAAATGTTGAACTAGGAGAATGAAAAGTTGTCAAGGACTTGTATGATCTAGGTGCTAGTGTCAATCTCATCCCCTATGCAATGTACTGCCAGTTAGGCCTAGAAGAACACCAACCCACATCTGTGACCCTTCAACTTGTTGATCGTAGCATTAGGGTTCCAAAGGGGATTATAAAGGACGTTCTGGTAATGGTTGAAAACCTCATCTACCCTGCTGACTTCATTGTCCTTGAAAACCATCCAAACTTAGTAAATAAGGAACAAACCCCAATCATCCTTGGTCTTCCTTTCCTTACAACAATCAACTCTATTATCCGATTCCGAAATGGGAACATGACCATCTCCTTTGGGAACATGAGTCTAGACTTGAACATCTATAATGCAAGCTCAAAAATAGGGGCTAATGAGGACATTCATGAAGTAAAAATGATAGAAAGAATTGATAATGAATCCATAGATCATCAAGGAATATTTGATGAATGTTTAAGTCAGGATAAGATTGATTTCCTTTGTTCATATGAAGGAAGTTTATCTCCTTGGCTTGAATCATTTCCAAATTGCTCTTATGATGAAGTCTTAGGTCCAACAATCAGTGAAACCTTTCAAGAAACCACTTTCATGAAGACCACTCCAAATTCCTTCCCTAAATCAGATCAAGCCAATCTAGTAGCTTAAACTACTACATGTGGGGAATCAATCCTATCGGAAACTCTAAAAAAGGAAATTGAACTTGATCCAATGTCCCAATCTTCTTATGAAATTCCAAACCAACCTAATCTCGAATTGAAGGAACTTCCCATTACACTCAAGTATGCATTCCTAGGGGACAATAAAACACATCCTACTATCATTTATTCTTCTCTTGAAGCCAATCATGAGAGGATGCTTCTAGATGTCCTTAGGAAAAATAATAAAGCCATTGGTTGGACCCTTTCTGATATTCCTGGGATTAGCCCACTTATCGGGACTCATAGGATTGTTCTGGAATCTGATTCAAATCCATGTCGTCACCCTCAATGGTGAATCAATCCTAATCTCATGGAGGTAGTAAGAAAAGAACTCCTGAAATTGCTAAAAGATGGTATCATATATCCCATAGCTGAGAGTGAATGGGTGAGCCCAATCCAAGTGGTTCTAAAAAAGGCTGTAATCACAGTGAAAACCAATGAGGATGAAGATATTCTTCCATCAAGGGTGAGTAGTGTATGGAGGGTCTGCATTTACTATAGGAAGCTAAACTCATTCACCAAGAAGAACCATTTCCCCTTACCATTCATTGACAAAGTCCTTGAGAGAGTGGCAGGTCATGCGTTCTACTATTTCATAGATGGGTACTCAGGGTATAATCAAATTGAGGTCTCCCTAGAGGATCAAGGGAAGACTACATTCACATGTCCGTTTAGAACCTTTACTTTCAAATGCATGCCCTTCAGGTTAGGAAATTCCCCTGGATCCTTCCAACAGTGCATGATGGGAATCTTCTCAGACATGGTAGGGGATTTTATAGAGGTCTTCATGGATGAATTATCTGTGTTTGGGGATATATTTGAGGGATGTATGCAGAATGTAGAGAGATTCTAGTCAAGATGTGAAGAAAATAATCTGGTCCTAAACTGGAAAAAATGCCATTTCATGGTAAAAGAGGGACTTGTTCTAGGCTATCTGGTCTCGAGTAGGGGGATTTAAGTTGATAAAGCAAAGGTTGACATCATTCATCACCTTCCATCACCCAAAACTATCAAGGAATTGAGGTCTTTCTTAGGACATGCTGGTTTCTATAGAAGATTCATCAAGGACTTTAGTTCAATATCCCGTCCCCTTTGTGCTCTCCTAGTAAAGGATTCTCCATTAGTTTGGACAGAAATCTGTGAGGGTTCATTCTCAACCCTCAAATCCTCTCTCACCTTTCCTCCCATTATGAAATCTCCAAATTGGAACCTTCCTTTTGAACTTATGTGTGATGCCAGTGACTTTGCTGTAGAAGCTGTGTTAGGACAACGTTGTGATAAAAATCCTTATGTCATTTCTTATGAAAGAAAATCCTTAAATGATGCCCAAATAAACTACACCACCACTGAAGAGGAGTTACTCGCTATTGTGTTTGCCTTAGAGAATTTTAGGTCCTACCTCTTAGGATCCCCCATCACAGTGTTCACTGACCATTCTACACTAAAATACCACTTCCAAAAACAAGATTATAAAGCTAGACTGATTATATGGGTCCTTCTCTTACAATAATTTTACCTCATAATCAAGGATAAAAAAGAAGTTGAAAATTTTGTAGCTAATCACCTCTCTAGGATGGAATTCTAAGACAACTAAAATCACCTTTCTGTGTCTGATTCATTTCCTGATGAACACTTATACTCTATGAGCGACTTCCCTTGGTATGCTGACATAGCCAATTTCTTAGATACAGGAGTCATTTTAAAATTCTCAGGGAATCAAGATTGAAGGAAATTTCTTTCTGATGTTAGACACTATGTGTTTGATGATCCATACCTCTATAAGTTCTGCCCTGAACAATTCATTAGGAGGTGTGTTCCATAATCTGAACAAGAGTCTATCCTTAAGTTCTGTCATAGTGAGGCATGTGGAGGTCACTTTTCCTCTAAGAAAACATCTGCTAAGATTCTTCAATGTGGTCTCTTCTGGACCCCCTTTCAAGGGACTCCTACAAATTTTTTCAAAGCTGTCCTAGGTGTCAACAAGTTGGGTCCATCAAAAAAAGGAATCAAATGCCACTCACTCCCATCATAGTGGTTGAAATATTTGACTGTTGGGGAATTGATTTCATGGGTCCATTCCCAAACTCTAGGGGATACCTCTACATACTCTTAGCTGTTGATTATGTCTCAAAATGGGTTGAGGCCATTCCCACTAAGTCCAATGATCATCAAGTTGTGATTCAATTTCTGAAAGAGAACATATTTTCTCGATTTGGAATTCCTAGGGCTATAATCAGTGATCGAGGAAACCATTTCTGCAATCGCCCATTCTCTTCACTCATTTCTAAGTATGGTATTTCTTATAAAGTGTCCACTGCATACCATCCTCAATCCAATGGTCAAGCTGAGTTAGTGAATAGGGAGATTAAGAAAATTCTTGAAAAAACTGTCAACCCCTCTAGGAAAGATTGGTCTGAGAAACTCTTAGATGCTCTTTGGGCCTATAGAACTGCATATAAAACTATTTTAGGAATGTCCCCATATAGGTTGGTTTATGGAAAAGCATGCCATTTACCTGTTGAAATTGAGCATAAAGACTTTTGTGCAATTAATAAAATGGACTATGACCTCTCATTGGCCGGAACAAAAAGGAAATTAGATCTCAATGAGCTGGAGGAATTAAGGATGGGGGCTTATAAAAATTCAAGGATCAATAAAGCTAGAGTTCAAGCCTACCAATATAAGAATATCAAGGTCAAACATTTTGAACTGGGAAAACTTGTGCTCTTGTATAGTTCAAAACTTCATTTACACCCGGGAAAGTTAACGTCTAGATGGTCAGGTCCTTTCATAGTGCATCATGTATACCCGCATGGGGCAGTAGAGATTCAAGATCCCACTAGTGGTCACATTTTTCAAGGTAAATGGTCAAAGGTTAAAAACATTCATTGAATCATTCAATAAACAATAAATAGATGTTTAGTTAATTGAGCCAATCTATGAACCAGGAAAAAATTGATAAATTTAGGATCTATGTCGGGCTAACGACGTTAAACAAAGCGCTGCACGGGAGGCAACCCGTGGTTTTTATGTTTCTAATCTTTCTGAATCATCTTTATTTTTCAAATAAGATTAATTAATCATTTTTATATTTAAAAATAAAAAAAAACTTTGGACCTGTTCTTCTATTATGAGTACGGATGGGTACGAAAGGGGAGCACCATATTCATCCGTGTCACGTGGTGTGATCCTTGAGTAATACCGTACCCAGAAATTTAAAAAGAAGACAATGTATCATCAGTTTATTTTGTTTTATTTTTATTATTTTATAGGTTAAGATAAAAATAATAAAAATAAAAATAATTATATAATAATTAAAAAATGGGACATGCCATAGGCCGTGGGGAAAACCCCATCACAACCGGCGAAGCCGCGGGGACTCGAACCCGGGACTGAAGGAAGACAGGGGCGTGCGCTTACCACTGACCTACGACTTAATGTTTTTACTTATTCTATAATTTTTATATATATACTTATTTTTACTTATATATATATATATATATATTGTTTTGTTTTGTTTGTTTGTTTTCCTTTTTCCACTAGGGAACTTTGCAAGCGACATGGATATCAAATGACTAAATTTGAGTGGCAAGAACTTCAAACTTCAACCACCAGGTGAATTCATTCCATGATCCTCATATTTCAATTTCCTTATTGAACTACCCTTTTATTCCTCTACCCCATTCTAAATTTTATTTTTACGAAACTAGGGACAGTTTCATTCTAAGTTGGGGGGTGTAGAAACAAAATGTTATTTAAAAAAACAATGATAAAAAAAGAAGTAAAATTTCTTTATCATTCATATAATAACATATTTGATCACATTAAAACTACATAGAAAATAACTTTTATTTCCTTAACTCTTAATTTAATTCATGATTAAATTTTAAAGCATTTATTTTGGAAGTTTGGTTGTCCAATGAAAATTTTCATCATTTTTATTTTCATCCATTAAATCAAAATTCCACAATGCACGTCCTCTAGACTGTGGGGTACTAATTTGAATTTTTGGGGTCCCATAATAAATAGCATAGGCTGGTTTGATTTTTATGAATAATATGAGTATTCAAAAAAAAAATTCCGTGTAGAGAAATGGATTGATAAAATGCGAGGCTTTCGGCACTTGGGGATCGAGACTCCAGAGTTGTATAGCCCTGTGTTTTTTAATCTATCTCTATTTATGGTAATATGAATTTATTTTTGATTAAGTTAACTCAAGATGATGCCCGAGTATGTGGGCTTCACTTGGTGCCCTAAGGCCTTTGAATCTGGGAGTCATTGGCAAAGTCTTGCGACATGGGTTAATTTGATTAAATGAAATTTCAATTACTATAACAATATTGCAAAAAAAAATTCCAAAAAAAAATAGGAATGAAGAATACTCATATTAGGATTAAATGTGATTTCACCTAGTGCTTCCATGATTTCCCCCATTAATGAAAATGAACCCCATATCTATTGTGATTCACAACACATCATTACAACTAATTGAGTTGGATGAAGTATGATGATGGATATGATCAAAGGAATGAGATTGGGATTGTGATCTGTTTTTAAATTCATCTTGTTTTAAATTATCTTGGTAGGTTATAAAAATATATTTGTGTGCAGTTTACATTGTTAGCACTGCTTGTTATAATGTGTTTGAAGAAAGGAATTCAAATAAAATCATTGAATTATTTGCTCGGGACTAGCAAATCTTAAGTTGGGGGGTGATATTATCCAATAAAAAAAATATTTTAATTACATTTTAATGTTATTAAATGTTCATTTTTTATCTAATGGTCCTGAGTTAGTGCATTTTCATTATGAACATCCATTCTCATCATTTGGGCACTTCATGCCTAATATACACCAATTTAGGCCCAATGAGTCATATGATTTTAAGGAATGTAATTATAAATATTTTAATTTGATATTTTGGGAACTATATCTACACTTAAATGTGAAAATTTTTCATTCAGGGATCAATGGATGATTCATAAATGATGATGAAGATATTTGGAGATGAATGGAAGCAATTCTAGAGAAGGCAGATTGGACATCATCCCACTTATGAGACTGTGGGGCCCAACATACCGACCCAATGAATCCAAAATTTTGTGGGATGATAGAAGATATGTCTAGGAACAAATAACGCTTCAGGATATAATGCTAACTCGGCCTCTACGGTGGCCATTATGTCGGCCCAAGTTAGAGATACAATTCTGGGCCAGATTCTGCGGCCCAGAAAAACATTCCACTACTTTAATCATATCTCGGAATACCCAACTCCAAATGGGCCCAAATTTTACATACGGTTAGAATACATCGGGAGATCCATTTTCTTCTTATATGTCCAACTATAATCCGGCCATCTAGAAGGTCTTTCAAATGCGTAAGTTCAGTGAATGAAATATGGCTGCCACCTCGGGTCAAGGGTGGAAAAATCAACTCTCCCTTACTTTCCACCCACCTATGTCCTACGACAATTAAATGAGGAGACTTGAACTGTTGGAGGATCGACCCAAGGGATTAAAAATCACTATTTAAGGAAGCAGTGTTGTAGGATTGAAGGATCTTTGGTGATTGGTTCAATTGTAATGTTATGCTGCGATTTTGTTATCTCAAATTTGTCTTTCACTTGTAAGTTGTTCAATTCACTTTAGTTTCTTAATAAAAGTTATTCTTCTCCTCTTATTCTACTGTTATAAATCTCACATTGATACCATTTCCTCAAGGTGTGAATTTATTCACACCAAATATTGTGAAATTATTCACACAAAGGTGGAGTGATCATTTTATTTTTGTTGTTTTCTTTACTTCTCCATGTCCTCCCCCATGAGTCTACTTTCCGCTTCCATTGAAACCATAGAATCAATGGAGGGATAACACACTTATGGATTGATCCAAAGGGGTAGAAGGGGGCTGTATTGGATGTTATTTATCACCCCATTAATGTATAATCACTTCCTAAATTGAGATTTTTATTTGATGATTTTTAAACTCCATCATCCTTGTTGAATTTAAGGCCACACACTTCATGTGCTAATACGAACCATTACCTTGAAGTGCTCAAAACATTGATCCTTCAAGTGTATAGGTGATTAGTATTAAAGGGTGTGGGCATTGAACCAGTAAGTGATGATCTGTTTTATCTTCTTAAATGAACACATCTCAAATATAAGAAATTGAAATCTTTGAAAAGTAAATACGTCCAATCCACCCCGAGCGATAACCTTGGATCAAATCATTCTTTTAAATTGAATTCACTTAAATCTGTTAGATATCCTCTAAACTCATCTAAAATCAATCCAAGTTGGCCACTTCATAGCAGAAAACATCCCATATAATGTGCGTTTCTATATGTTACTTCTTAGTTCTCTGTGGATTCGACAACCCAAGCTAGACAACAAGGACTGTTCTACCTTCATCTCTTGGGTAAATTTGAGCGAGAATAAGTGACCCATACGTTTCATACATATATTTTACATCTTAATATATGAATATTAATTATATTCTATAGAAACGCGCCTAATAATCATAAAGGGTTAATGTATTTGGAAACACGAATACATAAAAAATTGGTTCATAATAAATATACATCATCTAACTCTTAGTTAATCATAACTATAACCCATATTAGACATATAATACATAATAAAATTCTTTATACCCTTGATAAAGGAAACACAAGAATGGGTGATCTCAGAAGCTCAATAATGTAAAATAAGGAGGATATCAATTATCAATTAAAAGTAACATGAACATAAGGGTATAAGAACATGATTATGACATTTGAAAAGAATACCTTTGATATCATATATCATAATCTTGAGTCATAGTGAAATGCATCACAATTCATAATACATGAAGCATAAAGGAATTAAAAATCATGATCCATGAGAATATAACATTGACATAAGACATAAATTTGTGACATACACATAAGAATAGAAAATAATTTTCTCAATATCTAAGGAATAATTACATGGATATCATAGTGGTTTGGGTTTACTCCCCAAACCATCATATTATTCACAGTTCACTCCTAATAAAATCATAGTGGATAGATTCCATTACAACACTAGAAAAACTCCCCATTATAGCACTATTTATCTCATGAGAAATCCATCATTACTCAATGAATTAGAGAGATTTTCAATTCTAGGACCACCCATAAAAAATGAAAATAATACAGTTTTTTTCCACAAGATCATCAAAAATTAATCATATTAATACCCATGAAAAAATAGGTTTCATAAAAATTTTATCTTGATACAACCCATGGAAAAGAAACAAATTTTAATATTTTCATGAATACATCATAGCATAACCCACATAAAAGGAATGACATTCATAAATTTATTTTCATCATAATCATAAAATATTTAAAGAAATAATATTTATGGTATTATTTGATCATATCCCAAGTAAAAATTAGGTAATATCAATGGTTTTCTTCATAAATGGAACATTACTTTAGGATATCACATGGAAAACACTTTTCTCTTTTAAATAACTTACTTAAAATCAAAAAAATTTACAAATAATAATGACAAAAATATTATTTGAAAATAACTTTGAATACTTATAGAGGAATAATTAATTAATTGTGTGGTGATGTCATTTTTTAATTTCATTCATTCCATTTTTGTTAAAATAATGATTCCTTTCATATTTTCTGTATAAAGTTAAAAGTACCTTGTTTAGAAAAAAATAAATATTCTTTTAAACCATTTTTTAAAAAAGTCAAAAAATGGGTAATAATGGATTTAAACAATCATTTAATAATGTAAATAAAATTACTAAACACATTTTTTGAAATCATTGACATAGAAGGTAAATTTTTTTTGGCTGAAGAGAGAGATGAAGTTGATTTTACCTAAAATAATTATTTAGGTCTCTTATGTATACAAAGAGAGTAAAATAAATTAAAAAAATTTAAATTAATGAAATAAATATTATGGAAAAAAATTCATTATATTCCTATGAGTTAGATCAATAAATTTTACTATTGTAAACATAATTAAAATTATATAGAAAAATAATGTGATTATAACATAAATCTCTTACCACTTTAGTAAATTTTGAATCATAACCCCCATGAAATAAAGAAATATATAAGGAAATTTAAATCCTCATAAAATTCATAATATTAATTCTTAAAAATATTCAAGGGTAGTAGATACACCACATAAAAGAAACAAGTGGTGAATATGACGTGCGTCTTATAGAAATAAAAGGGATATGAAAATATCTTACCACTTTCTTAATTTTTGAAGCATTTTCCCCATGAAATAAAGATATTTGAAATTATATTTAAACCCCAATAATTTACATAATGATAATAATAAATTAAATTCTTGGTAATTTTATACACCACATAAAATAAACTAGTGGTGAATATGGCATGTGTGTCATAGAAATTAATGTGATACAAAAATCCATTACCACCTGTCCAAATTACTTCACCCCTGATCAAACATCATATATAATAAATATATATTTATTATAAATATATTCCATAAACATAATAATAGGTATAAAACCATATATTATTACTTTAATTCCTTTTATAACAAATTTATTAATAATTATTTATAAAAAACACAGTTTTAGGTAATAATTACTTTGTTTTTCATCCATGTTTTGGTTCAGTAGATTTTATTCCATGTACTATGATCATGGTTCCATAATATAAATATTTTTAATAATTATATAAAAATAATATATATTTATTATATATATATATATATATTTATATTTTTCCATAAAAGTTATAAATAGAAAAATTAATTACAATATTCATGGAGATGACATGTTGTACGTACGCATGAACGATGTATTAATTTTTTTGGTGGATGGATCAAAATACAGGTAAATAATATTTCAAAATTGAATAATATATATATATATTAAATTCAAAAAATATATCCTCATTACTATCCATTTAAAATAGAAATGAAAAATGAATCACATCGCTTTACAGAGGTGGTAGTCCACATGTACGCACAAGCAATGTTATCTTTCTTCAAAGGATCAGAAGGTAAGAATGAAGACATGTTATTATAATTGAAGGAGTATTTTTTTAATAAATATAGTATATATAAATTATATCTTTCATTATCTTATCCCATGAGAGGAGATTATTGAAAACCAATTACATCTATTTCTCAGGTGGTAGTCTGCTGTACACACGATTGAGGTTTTCGTTAACCATTTGGTGGAAGCAGAGATGGATATAGTTTATTAAATTTACATTACAACATATTAGAATATTTTATGATATTTTTTTAATTATTTCATCATGTTTTAATAATATTTTAAATAGGTACAAGAATAAATAAACAAAAACGCATGGTTAAGGACTATACCTCTTCATCAGAGAACCTCCTTAAGATTATACCTAAAGCCTTCCTGGGATGGTTTTTGGATAAAACCAAGGAATATAAGTCATAGGGAAGGATTTAGTAAAGTTTTATGGGTAGGTATTTTCCAAAAAAAAATTCTCCTGAATTGTGGTAATGAGATGAGAGTTTTCCCCTTTTATAAGTAAGGGTGGGGACCCACTTGAAAATCTCTTAAGACAATAAAATATGATGAAGTAATTATCATGATTAATTCTTAAAAATGGAAAAACATTACATCTGGTATTGTATAAAATTTCAATATATGAATAAAATAGTTTGTAGATATTTTTCAATAGGAAAAATACCATTATATTTTGGTTTAACCCCCAGTAAACTCGTTTTAACCTTAATCGTGGTTGCAGATGTTTACTATTTTTAATATTCACTATGAAAAAATTAAGTTTCCCTTATTAAATAATATTAATTATTATGATTAACAGTATAGAATAAATTTTAATAAATTCAATTCAAATAACTAGTAGAAATTAATTTCAAATTAAACCCGCAAGCATGATGAAAAGCAGTTTTCTGAAGAAAAAGTTTCCTTAAGTATAAAATGATTTTATATTAAAATCCAACATAAAATTGATTTTAATGAAATAAATAGGATTAATAATAATATAATTGAATTAATTTTAATTATAAAATAATTTTTAAATAAAATATTTATTTTTTAATACTTTAAACAAAAGGATAATTTTTATTAAAAGTAGACATTTTCACTATTCATCGAAAAATTAATCTTTTCAAAAAATTATCAAAAATTCACTCTAAGATAATTTTTAAAATTTTATTTAAAAAATTAATTTAATTTTTTCAAATAAAAATTTTAAAGGTGTGAAAAAAATATTTATATTATATGTTCACAAAATGTGGTGAAACCAATTTTTAGAAAAATATATTTTTATGCATGAAACTAGATTTATTGTTATCCCAGGTGTAGAAAAATATTAAATGAATGATGGTTTTTTTAATATGTAATGTATAAATTTCATTAAAATAATTCAAGAATAGTTATTAATTTAATTTATTAATATAAAAACACATTGTGTGAATAAAAACACTTTTCTAGGAAAACATTTGTTTTAATTTTAAATTTTTTTAGGGTCATTTCAATCAATTAATAACTGATGAATTTATTTTTTACATGTATAAACCATATAATATTAATAATTAATTTATGCCTATTCATTAACACAAATACAATGTCTAGGATATAACTATCACATTAAATAATAATATTTTAATAGTATAACATGGTTCGTTTTAAGTTTGTATTGTGTGTAACGCAAAATATCAAAGAAATTAAATATAATTGAAAAAAATAATTCATAAAATGTTACAGTGTTGCAATACCTACCTTAGGTAGTGATTTAGGTGAATCATTCTGAATCCCAAACCCATATAGAGGCACATAATTAGATAGTGGATACTCTAAGAGATTCATCCCCATCGAAATCCTAAGATGATCATTAATAGATTGAACATACATCATGTTTCTCAACATCTACAATGTTCACCATGGAAGTCCATTTATACATAGCATATTCATCATTTTTCTTGAATATATATCCTTCATAGGTTGTAATATTAATATAGTAAATGGGGGGGGGGTTAATTAAAAATTGGATCAAATCAATAAGGGATTACAAATCTTCTACAAAGTCACAAATTTGCATGACTATAAATGGGACACATAATTGAATTATCTCTATAGAATTAGGAAAAAACATGATCATATTGAAATAATATTAATTCATAAATATATGGAGGATGGATGATCCCTAAAAATGATTAAATGAATTACTATTTCTAGGTTTCATGAATGGGTTAAATGATTCATTTATATAAAGGGGTTATGTGGAGAAATCATGTAAAATTTGTTCACAAAAGTTAACAAAGCTCCTTTTAATTGATTAAAGACTATGTTGGAAACCACTCATCCACCTATTTATAGTGATGGACTCATGAAATGCCAAAAAATCTCTTGGGAGACCAAGAGTCACATGAAAAGTTAGTGTACTCATACTCATAGGGTATCCACTTCCTCAAAAACCCATCCGTCCTTTTTTTTAATTCAAACTTAATTTATGAGGGTGTAATTTTTTGAAACCTTTAATAAGAACATAAATAAGAAGAATAAGTGAAAAATAAACCAAGGAAGTGTAATATTTTGGTAGAAAATATATATAATAAAAATACTTCATTCCTAAACCACATGACTTATTGATGGTCCGGAAAATAAGGTTAGAGACTCCCATAACCTTCACAAAATCATGCTCAAAATATCGGGTTACATGATATTTTGACCCCCTCATATTTATATTACTAGATATGAAATTTCAGTTGATAAAAGAAAACTCATGTGTCTATTTATGACAACTTGAAACCCCATGATATTTGATATACTAAATCCAAGATGATCACGTAATGGGAAGAAAAAAGCTATAAATGATGTATGGATTTTTATTCATTAATGGTCATGAAACACTAATGGTATTTTCAATCTCTAAATTCATGTGAATAACTTGGGGAAAGGATATCGATGGAAAAACCTATTTATCATCTGTTTTGATCATGTGACATGCTAAAGTCATGATTCATGACATGGTACATTGTTCAAAATGGTCACACAAGATGTTATATAATTATTCAACCATCCCCAACCATCTTAAATCCATTTACATGTGTAATATAACTTATGAAGTGGAACATATATAGGAATAAAATTCATATAAAAACACCATATTCCATTAAAAAAAATAATAAAACATGATTCAACATAGACAATAACACACAGATGATGAAAGTATAGTTAAGGAGAGTTAAGTGACCTCAAAATCCACCATTAAGAAATTCGATTAGTTACATTGAAAGATGGGAACTTGGAAAAGGGGTAAAAATTTATTAGTTACATAATCTTATAAGAAGGACTTGGCAACATGATCATCTACATATGTTTTGATCACATGATATCATCCCATCATCTGATCACATAATAAACTCTGATTCACATGATCATGTTGAATGATCAACTAACCTAATACCAATTTCACAATTTCATGAACCCCTTCCCTTTAGGTGACCACATGACCATATCTCCTATATGAGATCACATGGATCTCCTCTTTTATATGACCAAATAACCTCATTATCTTCATGTGATTTTCTAATTTCAAAATAAATTAGATGGGTCCTCCTTTCATAATAGCCTTAGATGGACCTCTCATGTATATATTGTCCTATATATATAAAGAACACAGATGATGTTTCTTTCTATAATTAGGATGTGTAGGATACCTTTGTAAGGCTCAAGCCCTATATTTGATATCATAATTCCCTTATATGTAAATTTCTATATATTTTCTTTCCATATGGTCATATTCCCAATGGTGACCATAATTCCCTCAACATATTACCCTAAAAATCCCCCCATATATATTTCACATTACAATATTTAATTTTAAGGCCTATAAATTTTCTCAGGATCTACATTTTCTATAGGATCCATATTACTAACCTCAGTGATACCATTCCACTAATGAAATCACTAATCCCTCAATCCATATAACCAACTATCTATAACCTCTTTTTTCTCACATCGAGCATGACTCATGTGATATTAGAGGATATGATTAGTTTTTTAAGCCCAATTTACTATATCATATGTCCTCACTATGTGATGTTAATATTCATAGTTAACAACATTTGTGTATGATGTTAAACTCCATTATATATGAAACATGAGGAATATGATTCATTTTTTATATGATACATATGGAATCTCTTTTATAATATGACCGAAGTTAAATAGGACTTAAATAATATATTAATCTCATTATTTAAATAATAAATCTCACAAAAAGTATAAAAATAGAAAGACCGGAAGGTTTAGTGTCTTGGAGATTGGCTACATATATAACTTATTTTTAACACTTGAAAAAATTTATTTATACTCATTCTTATGTAGACCCTTTCTATAAAAACCATATGAAACAATATTCTTCATAACCAGGAGAATGCAAAACATAAGAAAAGGATATGCTCAGATGCTTAGCAAGGGAAAAATATCATGAATTTTCAAAACATAAACATGAAGGAGAAAATGAGGAAGACAAAAATATCATGTTAAAATATCATAATACCATAGATAATAATAAAAAAACATGTTATAGTTGGATGAGATCTCAAAATAATCAGTATGGAAGCATAAAATATATGACCTAGATGAAAATAAATCCAAATAGTCATAAAACATTTGAGCATGGCATAAAAGTATGCGACACATTAAAAATATGTAATAATCTTAAAAAGATGTCATTTCTTGGAAATGAAATTTATCATGAAATTTTAGAATAAAAGTATTAACAACATTGAAATGTTTAATAACCATAGGCATAAAGAATCTCATGAACAAATGTTTATGCATCTCATTCAAATAATAACCTATGATCAAAGATTCCCACATCTTGTTCATAAAAAAAACTTGTAAACAGAGATTCCCACATCACATACACACAATAAACATGTGAAAAATCTTAATGTATATCATTCATGAAAATTTTCATCATCTCATCTGTTATCAAATCATAAACAATACATTAGAGGGAGATATAGGACCCCTACCTTCATTATCTACACATAGGTGTTCCATTTAATAATAAATCACAAACATATCTAAATGAACCCATTGAAAAATAATGGGGTTCCCAAACCTTTAAAAAATATTTCATAACATGAACTTAAAAAATAATAGGATATCAAAACTCCCATTTTCTCTAAGAAATCATATAATACCATATAGAGGGTGATCAAAACATAACTTCATGAAAGATAAACCATAAAGGGTAAATAAAAGTAAAAATACCATAAAATTTCACATTTTTTTAAAATATTAAAGTATAAATATCCTTTTATCAAGGTAAATATAAGACTTCTAGAAAATTTATTATATAGAGATGATAATAAATTAACTTCATAAAGACATAAAGTCTAACAAAATAAACTACACAGTGGATGATAAAAAAACTATTTTCAAAGGTTGTAAATACATTTTGAACATTTTGAGACAACCTTGTTGGAAACCCACATCATTAAAATTACTATGAAAACATTTTTTTAAAAATTAATAAAGGGAAAAATGGTAATTATAGTTAAATAAATTTTAATTTACACAAGGTAATGGATAAAATTGCTGGGAATTAAAAACATAGATTTGGAATAAAATTCCATTAATAGAAATGGGAATTATCTTAACAAAAATTCATTTCCATGAAGCCATAGAAACATAAAGGAATAATAATTTGATGTGAAACATTATTTCCCCATAAAATAAGTTGAAAATAGGGAATAAAATAATTATAGGTTATAACATATCAATCTTGAATGATTATAGTAAAATAAGAGTGATTATAACCCAAGGAAGATATTTGAGTGAGGAAAACCCCTTCTAGCCTTTGTAATTTTTGAATCAAACCCCCATGAGAGGTATAAACATAAATAGAACATTTAATATCATTAAATATAATAGTATCATGATATAAAATGGAAATAGTAAAATATTTAACTCGTTGAAAATGAAACATGGTTTATAGCTTAATTAAGTCACTATGGATTCAAATTTGAGACAAAGAAACCTTTACAACATGGGTAAAAATTGAATAAAAAACCTTATAAAAGGGAGAGAATGGAAATAAATATAAAATAACCTGATTTAAATATAATTAATAAAATTTTATATTAAATAGGTAGTATACACACTTCTTAATTAACAATTGGTTCATAAATATAATCTTTGTCTTGGTGAAGGGAATTTGAGATGAAATCCCTTACTCTATAATAGATTTATTCTGCGCACACCCTTAACCTCCAAAATAATCAAGTTATGTTTATTATAAATCTTCTTAGGAACCTTATTATTATTAACTTAATATAATTCTGAACATTTATAATCACATTCTATTTATTTATTATAAACTTTCCTTTTCAAAGTCACTTAGTTGAGGTAATTCAACCAATTTTTTATATATCCATATGTATGTTGAACATAGTAGAAGGAATTATAAAATAGTTTTATAATATATATAAAGAAAATATTGATATGCAAATAATTTTTATATATTAAATATATTTTTAAATCCAACATTTATTTGTGGTGATGATAAATGAAACTTATTGCTTATGGAGGCGATAATTTTCAAGTACACATGATTTATGTTTCTATTACTGAAATAATGAGAAAGAAATAAAGTAAATGATAATTTAAAATTTTGGAATAATATTTATATTATAGATATAAAATTTATTCATAAATCACATCCTTTTTATTATCCATGAATAGAAGAGAATAAAAACGTAAGATGCAGATTTGTGGAGGAGCTAGTTCATACAATGCACTAACAACACTTTCATTTTTATTAGTTGATAGAGAGGAATAAATAATGGTAATTATATTAATATAATAACATATCTGTATAACTGTGATAGTGATGTAAATTTATTGTTACGGATATAATATATTTAGAAGGTAATAATTAAGGAGAAAAAAATAAGATGGAGAAAATACATTCTTAGACACTTGATCTTTCTGTGGGAAATTCCTAGGAATTGATGGGAATACGATAAATTAGCATGATTAGGGGATTATGAGAGTATGAGGAAATTATAGTATATGATATTTGAGCTGAGTTTTGATCATAATTAAATTTTATTCTCATTCTTTAAATAGTGTCAGTGACCCCCATTTATAAGAGAGTAAAATAGAACTTCTGAAGAAACCCTTTATATTTTAAAAATTTCATTAAACTTTTCGAAGGAAAATGTCTCAAAATTTTATGAAGAATGAGGTTTAGGGTATATTTTTGTTGAAAATAAATCAATAATTTATTTTCATACTTGTTTTAATCATGTTATAGGGGTTTTATTATTATTTTTTCATTTTACTCTTTTACTTTTAAACTCTTTCACTTGTTTTTAACTAAGTGATTTTATGTTTTATAAACAATATAATCTAACCCATATAACTAATTTTGGGTTTTATTAATGAAAATTTTACCTCTATTTAATAAAATTATATTTCAAATGTAACGACCCAAAGTTTCATTAATGGAAAATCCCTCTTGATCTAGTTAAATGTTTCTTTATGAAAAATGTTTTTTTATAAGATGTCAACTTCATTAGTTTTACGTTAATATTTGTGACCATTTCTTTTTAGCCGTTGAGAAGTGATCATCTGAGTAGTATAAATATAAGGCTTTAACGAACCCATTTCTACTCAGACAAAGGAAGCGATGGCCTCATCCAGTAGAATTTCCCCTTACGAAGCCCATTTGTTGGAGCTCGGAAAAGAGGTGGCGTCTTTGGGCTTTTCCCTTGACCAAGCCCAAGCTGAGCTTCATCAAGTCAAGCTCGAACGTGATCGTCTACGAGAAAAATGGATGTTGATAGAGATTACCACTCGAGCGATGTTATCTGAGCAACCCCAAGAGTCTGTCACCATCACACACCTTACCCTTAGGTCTTATGCGGCTATTTTAAGGGGTTATGTAACAAATAAGTATCACCATTTTCATGTACATTATTTTTTGTATATAATAATGAATATAATTTCTAGTCATTTTTGATACATTGTAATTAGTTTTTAAAGTACAAATGGTGTTTTTAGTTATTATTTAATTAAGAATTATATTTTATTGAATTAAAGGATTTTTGAATTAAATAATATTTTAATAAAATATTATTATTAATATTAAATTAAGTTTTATTAAATATAAATGATCTTATAATTTTATGAATGCAATTAAAATTTTTATTAAGGTTTGAAAGCCATTTCTGTCAAAACCCGTGAATTTTTTTATAAATGTCAGTTTTTATTTTAAAAGTGAAAATTCACATATTTAGAAAATTATTTAGATAAAATAAATATTATTTTTGGAATCAGGACTTCGAAATTATCCAACGGTGAATTTTTCATACTTTTCTGAGACAGTCAAATTTTTGGGTAAAAATTAAATGCCATTTAAATATATAATGTGTTTTATGACATCATAATGACCCAATGGTGATGTAATAAAATACCATAATCCTTATGTTCGGCCAATATGTGTTTTATCATTAAAATAATGAGGTTTTGGGTTTGTTTGACTTACTTTTCAAAGCATTAATGGAGCCCTCAAGACTTATTCAACACTTTTCCTTTTTAAATTAATTTCCATGGGAGTGTGACTCACCTCCACATAAGCAACCCTATTTTTTTAATAAGTTCGGACCTTGGACTTGTAAAATATTGTTTTCCTCTTTCCTTTTCCAGAAACCATGGGAAAATACCATGGGATGGTTTGTGGTTTAGATTATTTTAATATAAGTGGTCCCAAAATCTAAATAATAAAGAATTCTCTCACCTTTCCTATATAAACCCACCCAAGCTCCAACTTCCTCCTCACTAAAAGCCCTTGAAGTTCGTCCAACCTCTGCCCTACTATCTCTAGAATCCTCTCAAGGTGCCCCAAGCTCCCAATAAGCCTCTCACAAGCCTCTCTCTAGCCTTTTGAAGCACACTTCCAAGTAAGGGGTTTTCTTCTTTTCTCATTTTTTTGTCAATTTTCTTTATGTTGTACTACCCTTTTTATTTCAATTATGAATGTTGGGGTATGGTTTCGCACCTCCCCCGTACTGCCCTCTTATTGTTTGATAGATGGGATAACCCTCTCTCTCTCATTAAATGCCTCCCATGTACACCCGTTACTATGCCGAAATTCCGAAAGGAACTTCTCTCTCTTCTTTTACATTCATGATATACTTTTGTATCATGAATCTAAATTCCATTTCTATTGTTGGGACATGTATATATATGATCTACTTACTGTCCATTACATGTAAATATGATGAGTAACCCCTTTCTCCCTCATCAACCTTTTTTATGAATTCTTATGTCACGCCGTTACGCTGCCGAAATCGCACCGATTTTCTAAGCCAATGTCTTTGTGTAGTGAATACCATGCCCATTTCTCCACCAAGGGTATTCACCTTTATGAACATTTACTTATTGATTATAAAGTTTCATGTATGAATTCCACATTCCTTTATCGTGGAATAAATGATTATGTTTTATGAATACATGTTTTATGATCCATGTGGCACACTTATGCATGAAATGAAATGTTTAAGAAGGGTGCGCCCTCTATAGCGCTCCAATGCATTGGGTAAAGTATTGTATCATGATACGTCATGTGCAATGAGTGTTTACTCATGCTAATTCAAGTGCAACGAGGGTTTACTCATGCTTCAAGTGCAATGAGGGTTTACTCATGCTCCATGTGCAATGAGCCTTGGCTCATGCTAATTCAATGTTAAGTGTTGTTGCCACATTTCCATGTTATGATTTTCATGCTTTATCATGCCTTTATGTTCATGTTTCTATTATTCTCTATTGATATGCCTATTGCCTAACATGTATTTCAATCCTCATGTTATTCATTGTTTACTCCCTTACTGGGCTTTATAGCTCACCCTTTTCTTATGCATGTCCTCAGGTTATCCCATGCAATGCTAAGTACGAAGGAATGTAGTGGACATGTAAAGGAAGTTTTCAATAAAGATGTTATATTTCAAGTTTAATGTTTTTATGTAAGGATCCTAAGCCCCAAAGACACTAAACCTCTCGATCTTCTTTGTTGGATCAAGTGAAGTTTTATGTAATAAAACATGTTTAAGTTGTAATAAAAAGCAGGGTTGTCATAGTTGGTATCAGAGGATAGGTTTAGTTATTTTTTGGGATTAGGAAACCCTAGTAAAGCCTTAGAT
The DNA here is from genome assembly GCA_963277665.1 of Viscum album. Lineage (NCBI taxonomy): Eukaryota > Viridiplantae > Streptophyta > Magnoliopsida > Santalales > Viscaceae > Viscum > Viscum album. Next base: position 893,792,742 of record OY728147.1, read on the forward strand.
ACAAGACTAAGCATAATAAAAACATCCCTAAGTTTTGGTAAATACTAAGTAAGTGGTTTATCAAACAAATACATCCCTGTCTGGATACGAGCAGGTAAAGGCGGCTCTGGCACAGATGTATCCTAGGGGTAAAACCCGAAAACACCGCTTTGAGCTAGACTCGAACGGGAACTGGTGCACGACAATGGGCCTTGCTGCACTCTTGGTTACGACACTCCCGGGGGATATGTTTTGATAAATTAACAATCTTAGTATGAACCCTTATTAAGGGAAAAAAATGCCCCTAAGAATATATGTTAGATGGAATATCATGAAAAGCGTGGATTGAATCCTATAGACTCATGAGTTAAAGTGATTAAAGTTTATTTATAATTCATCAATCTTTTGTCTTTGGATTACCCTTTTTGTGTTACCCCTAACTTTCCTTTTATTCCAGCCAATGGCCAGTAATAGGAGAACTCGGGCTAACAACCGTTTTGAAGATCAGTGTGATGATTTTACTTATGAGATGCCCAATCCAATGGGAGCGGGAATCACGAACTTTGTCATGCTTCTCTCTCAGCTAACTCAAGTTTTGAATAGAAAAACTGTTCAAGAGGAACGTTCAACCCCCCCTAAGAAAGAAAAAGTCGCTATTGAAAGCTTCATGAGACAAAGGCCTCCTACTTTTAGTGGATCATCCGATCCCACGATCGCTGAACAATGGATCAACTCCATTGAAAAGATATTCTCCATCCTCCAATGCTCTGAAAAAGAGAAGGTTCTCCTGGAAGCTTATCGTATGGAGGGTGAAGCTGATCAATGGTGGACTTTGATCAAAAATACGAAGCCTGAGGAGGAGATTGAGGCTTTGGAATGGAAGGAATTCCAGAAGATGTTTTTCGATAAATATTTTCCACGCACCCTCCGTCTTAAGATGGAAAGGGACTTCCTTTCCCTCAAACAGAAAGATGAAGAATTTGTGGGAGCGTACGAGGAAAACTTCACAAGGCTTGCACGATACGCTTCCGGCTTTGTCGTTACCCCCGAATGCAAGGTTGACCACTTCTTTGGTGGGCTGAAGCCTAGCTTGCAGAAAGCATTAGCGATCCGTGACTTCGACAGCTATGAGGAAATTGTCCGATGTGCCCTCAAGGTTGAAATGGAGATCGGAGAATCACAGGGGTATCATGGGGACAAGAAGCGTAAGGTGGACTTCAATGCTGGTGGTCCGATGGATAAATCCAATGGCGCTAAGAAATTCCAGCACCCCACTTGCCAAAAGTGTGGAAAGAAGCACCCTGGAAATTTCCTTAGGGGGACAAGAAAATGCTTCAAGTGTGGAAGAGAAGGGCACCTAGCTGTTAACTGTCAGCAAGAAGGACCCGCGGCTACGACAGAGGAGAGGAACGCTCCGTTCGAACCTCGACGCGTTGTTCAATGCTTCAAATGCAAAGAACCGGGTCATTTTGCGAATCCGTGCCCTAATCCAAGGGTTATCAGAGGCAATCAACAACCTCCAAGATAGCAAGGAAGAGCTTTTGCCATCACTTCTGCCGAAGTGAACCCCGAAAACGAAGTGGTGACAGGTACGCTAGTTATTCATTCAAGAATAGAGAACGTACTTTTTGATTCAGGTTCTACGCATTCTTTTATATCTCAAATGTTTAGTAGGACAATCCCTGCACCACCACAAATCTTGGAAGTAAAGATGTCAGTGAGTACGGCAAATGGTGCAATCATTGCATCCCATGAGTATAAGTCCTCCCCTGTTATTATATGTGGATTGAATTTCCCAGAGAACCTCATCATACTCCCTTTGGTGGAATTTGATGCAATTCTTGGCATGGATTGGCTTTCCTTATATAGAGCCAACATAAATTGTCGGGAGAGGGAAATCACACTCCATATGGAGAATCGACCCCCGATTCGTTATAAGTGTCAGGAGGAAGATGAATCTCCTTTAGCTCCATCATCTCAAGCATGGATATTACTGCCTTATGAGCACGCATATCTGGCTCAGATGATTGAGTCCAAGGAAGAAACCACCCTTGAAGAAATGTCTATTGTGAGGGAATTCGCTGAAGTATTTCCCGAGGAACTTCCTGGTCTTCCTCCAAGAAGAGATGTTGAGTTCTCAATTGAACTTATACCTGGGGCGCTACCAATATCCAAGACTCCATATAGAATGGCTGTTGTTGAGCTTGAAGAGCTGAAGAAACAACTACAGGAGAATCTGGATAAAGGGTTTATACGCCCAAGTGCATCACCATGGGGTGCACCAGTCCTCTTTGTCAAGAAGAAGGATGGGTCAATGCGGCTTTGCATCGATTATCGTGAACTTAACAAGATCATGATAAAGAACAAGAATCCTCTCCCAAGAATCAATGACTTGTTTGATCAGCTGCATGGAGAACAATACTTCTACAAGGTGGACTTGCAGTCGTGATATTATCAAGTAAGGGTGAAGAAGGAAGATATCCCCAAGACTGCTTTTCGTACAAGGTACGGGCACTTTGAATTCATATTAATGCCTTTCGGACTCACCAATGCTCTAGCAATATTCATGGACTTGATGAATAGAGTCTTTAGAGATTACCTAGACAAATTTGTGGTAGTCTTTATAGATGATATTCTAATATACTCCAAAACCAAGAAGGACCATGAGGAGCATTTAGAAACTGTACTAGAGACTTTGAGCAAGGAGAATCTCTATGAAAAGTACATCAAGTGTGAGTTTTGGTTGAAGGAAGTCTCGTTCTTGGGTCATATCATCACAAGAAATGGGATATCTGTGGACCCCTCCAAAACAGATGCAATTGAGGGATGGACGAGGCCAACATCGGTAACTGATATCCGTAGCTTCTTGGGGTTAGCTGGATATTATCGACGTTTTGTGAGAAATTTATCACGATTGTCCAACCCTCTTACCAAGCTAACTCGAAAGGGAGTAAAGTTTTCTTGGAGTGATGAATGCAAAGAAAGCTTCAAGGAGTTGAAAAGGAGGCTTATCACTACACCCGTGCTCACTTTACCCACAAGTGGGGAGATTTTTGTGGTATTCAGTGATGCTTCGAAGAAGGGCTTAGGATGTGTGCTGATGCATAATGATAAAGTTATATCCTATGCCTCAAGGCAGTTGAAAATCCATGAGCGAAACTATCCAACGCATGATCTTGATTTGGCGGCGGTGATGTTTGCCTTTAAAATCTGGCGGCATTATCTCTATGGAGAGAAATGTGAGATATATACTGACCATAAGAGTCTTAAATATATATTCACACAGAAAGAGATTAATATGCGCCAGAGAAGATGGATAGAGCTCATCAAGGATTATGACTGTTCAATACATTACCACCCTAGGAAGGCGAACAAGGTGGCGGATGCCCTAAGTAGAAAGGATCCAGCAATTCTATCAATGATGAGAATTGAGAAGGATCCAATCTTCTTAGACTTGATGAAGATGGACGTAGGAATCATAAATAAGGGAACATCATCAATCCTTTCACAAATGATTGCTCAACCATCTCTTTTGGAAAGGTTAAAGGATTCTCAAAAGGATGATGCGAGAATGCAAGAAAAAGTGGAAGCTATCAAAAAGGGAAAATCCTCAGAGTTTAATGTTAATGAAGAAGGAATTGTGCAGTTTAGGAAAAGACTATGTGTTCCATCAAGTTCGGAGCTGAAGAAGGAACTTTTGGATGATGCACATAGTTCAAATTTCTCTATTCACCCAGGGAGCACAAATATGTATCGAGATCTCCAAGAAAACTTTTGGTGGGATAATATGAAGAAGGAGATCGCTGAATATACATCAAAGTGCCTGGTGTGTCAGCAAGTGAAGGCAGAGAGGTAGAAGTCTAAGGGGATGATGCAACCATTGCCCATACCAAAATGGAAATGGGATAACATCACCATGGACTTTGTCACTGGACTTCCAAGGACATCAAAAGGAAACAATGCAATCTGGGTTGTTGTGGATCGTCTTACAATGACTGCACACTTCATTGCTATTCGAGAGGATTTCTCTTTGGATAAACTGGCACGGATATATATCAGGGAAGTGGTACGGTTGCATGGAGTACCACTATCTACTGTGTCTGACCGAGATCCAAGATTTACCTCTATGTTTTGGAAGATTCTTCAACATGCTCTGAATACTGAACTAAACATCAGTACGACCTATCATCCTCAAACTGATGTCCAATCCGAGCGGACTATCCAAACACTTGAGGATATGTTGAGAGTGTGCTCAATGGACTTTAAAGGAGGATGGGATCAACATCTTCCTCTGGTTGAGTTCTCTTATAATAATAGTTTCCACTCGAGCATCCAAATGGCACCATATGAAGCCATGTATGGGAAAAGGTGTAGAACACCGGCATGTTGGGATGAGGTCGGTGAACGTAAGCTGCTTGGACCAGAAATGGTCGAAGAAATGGTGGAGAAGGTGAAAACCATTCAGCAGCATATCAAGGCAGCCCAAAGTCAACAGAAGAGTTATGCAGATAATCGTCGACGAGACCATGAGTTTAAAGTCGGAGACATGGTGTTTTTACGCATATCTCCGTGGAAGAAGGTCATGAGGTTTGGAAAGAAAGGGAAGTTAAGTCCAAGGTACATCGGCCCCTTCGAGATTCTTGATCGTGTTGGGGTTGTGGCCTATCGACTAGCACTTCCACCTACTATGGCCAAGGTGCATGATGTCTTCTATGTATCCCTCTTAAGGAAGTACATACCAGACCCTTCACATGTACTCTCTTCCGAGGTGGTACAATTAGAAGACGATCTTTCTTATGAGGAGCAACCATTGAAGATCTTAGATCATAGAGAAAAAGTTCTACGAAATAAGACAATGCCCCTCATCAAGGTGTTGTGGAGAAACCACAAGTTTGAAGAAGCAACTTGGGAGTCGGAGGATATGATGAAGCTAAGTTAGCCACATTTGTTTAGTGTGGGAAAAGGAAAATTTCGAGAGCGAAATTTCTTAAGGGGGGAATGTTATAACGACCCAAAGTTTCATTAATGGAAAATCCCTCTTGATCCAGTTAAATGTTTCTTTATGAAAAATGTTTTTTATAATATGTCAACTTCTTTAGTTTTACGTTAAGATTTTTGACCGTTACTTTTTAGCCGTTGAGCAGTGATCATCTGAGTAGTATAAATATAAGGCTTTAACGAACCCATTTCTACTCAGACAAAGGAAGCGATGGCCTCATCCAGTAGAATTGCCCCTTACGAAGCCCATTTGTCGGAGCTCGGAAAAGAGGTGGCGTCTTTGGGCTTTGACCTTGACCAAGCCCAAGCTGAGCTTCATCAAGTCAAGCTCGAACGTGATCGTCTACGGGAAAAATGGAAGTTGATAGAGATTACCACTTGAGCGATTTTATCCGAGCAACCCCAAGAGTCTGTCACCATCACACACCTTACCCTTAGGTCTTATGTGGCTATTTTAAGGGGTTATGTAACAAATAAGTAGCACCATGTTCATGTACATTATTTTTTGTATATAATAATGAATATAATTTCTAGTCATTTTTGATACATTTTAATTAGTTTTTAAAGTTCAAATGTTGTTTTTAGTTATTATTTAATTAAGAATTATATTTTATTGAATTAAAGGATTTTCGAATTAAATAATATTTTAATAAAATATTATTATTAATATTAAATTAATTTTTATTAAATATAAATGATCTTATAATTTTATGAATGCAATTAAATTTTTTATTAAGGTTTGAAAGCCATTTCTGTCAAAACCCGTGAATTTTTTTATAAATGTAAGTTTTTATTTTAAAAGTGAAAATTCACATATTTAGAAAATTATTTAGATAAAATAAATATTATTTTTGGAATCATGACGTCGAAATTATCCAACGGTGAATTTTTCATAATTTTCTGAGACAGTCAAATTTTTGGGTAAAAAATAAATGCCATTTAAATATATAATGTGTTTTATGACATCATAATGACCCAATGGTGATGTAATAAAATACCATAATCCTTATGTTCGGCCAATATGTGTTTTATCATTAAAATAATGAGGTTTTGGGTTTTTTTGACTTACTTTTCAAAGCATTAATGGAGCCCTCAAGACTTATTCAACACTTTTCCTTTTTAAATTAATTTCCATGGGAGTGTGACTCACCTCCACATAAGCAACCCTATTTTTTTAATAAGTTCTGACCTTGGACTTGTAAATTTTTTTTTTCCTCTTTCCGTTTCCAGAAACCATGGGAAAATACCATGGGATGGTTTGTGGTTTGGATTATTTTAATATAAGGGGTCCCAAAACCTAAATAATAAAGAATTCTCTCACCTTTCCTATATAAACCCACCCAAGCTCCCACTTCCTCCTCACTCAAAACCCTTTAAGTTCGTCCAAACTCTGCCCTACTCTCTATAGAATCCTCTCAAGGTTCCCCAAGCTCCCAAGAAGCCTCTCACAAGCCTCTCTCTAGCCTTTGGAAGCACACTTCCAAGTAAGGGGTTTTCTTCCTTTCTCATTTTTTTTTGTCAATTTTCTTTATGTTGTACTGCCCTTTTTATTTCAATTATGAATGTTGGGGTATGGTTTCACACCTCCCCCGTACTTCCCTCTTATTGTTTGATAGATGGGAGAACCCTCTCTCTCTCATTAAATGCCTCCCATGTACACCCGTTACTATGCCAAAATTCCGAAAGGAACTTCTCTCTCTTCTTTTACATCCAAGCAATACTTTTGTATCATGAATATAAATTCCATTTCTATTGTTGGGACATGTATATATATGATCTACTTACTTTCCATTACATGTAAATATGATGAGGAACCCCTTTCTCTCTCATGAACCTTTTTTATGAATTCTTATGTCACGCCGTTACGCTGCCGAAATCGCACCGATTTTCTAAGCTGATGTCTTTGTGTAGTGAATACCATGCCCATTTCTCCATCAAGGGTATTCACCGTTATGCACATTTACTTATTGATTATAAAGTTTCATGTATGAATTTCACATTCCTTTATCGTGGAATAAATGATTATGTTTTATGAATCCATATTTTATGATCCATGTGGCACACTTATGCATGAAATGAAATGTTTAAGAAGGGTGCGCCCTTTATAGCGCCCCAATGCATTGGGTAAAGTATAGTATCATGATACGTCATGTGCAATGAGTGTTTAATCATGCTAATTCAAGTGCAACGAGGGTGTACTCGTGCTTCAAGTGCAATGAGGGTTTACTCATGCTCCATGTGCAATGAGCCTTGGATCATGCTAATTCAATGTTAAGTGTTGTTGCCACATTTCCATGTTATGATTTTCATGCTTTATCATGCCTTTATGTTCATGTTTCTATTATGCTCTATTGATATTCCTATTGCCTAACATGTATTTCACTCCTCATGTTATTCATTGTTTACTCCCTTACTGGGCTTTATAGCTCACCCTTTTCTTATGCATGTCCTCAGGTTATCCCATGCAATGCTAAGTACGAAGGAATGTAGTGGTCATGTAACGGAAGTTTTCAATAAAGATGTTGTATTTAAAGTTTAATGTTTTTATGTAATGATCCTAAGCCCCAAAGACACTAAACCTCTCGATCTTATTTGTTGGATCAAGTGAAGTTTTATGTAATAAAACATGTTTAAGTTGTAATAAAAAGCAGGGTTGTCATATCAAAACAATATAAAACTTTCTTTCAAATTAAAATAGATAATGTGCAGAAAAATACTTTTAGTATAAAAAATTTCATTTTGACCATTAAGGATTCTTAATATTATTTAGTATTGATTATAATTTAAATGTGTGTTAATATATTTATTTATGTGTTTATAAATCATATTATATTCCTTATTTATAGTATTTAAATTTAATTGATTCTACATATATTCCTAGATATTAATAAAATAATAATTAAAAAATAAATGTTTTACCATTATCATGGTAATTACCACTAATCACAAGCATATAAATTTTATACCAAAAATTGAAATTACCCATATTACATAACAATAAAATTATTATCTCAAATATAAGAATCATTTTATCAAATTTTCTTGTTATTTATAGGGAAATTAATTTTAACATTGTTGCATGTGACATGTTAACAAATTGTTTTTAAAAGAAGTGTACTTTGTAGGATACAAATTATGTCTAGAAAGAAATTATTAATTTTATGGATTATAAATATATTAGGATAATTATAATTACTTAAATAATAGTAATATTTCATTAAAATAAAATAAAAATATATTTTCCCTACATAAATTTAATTAATGAAACAAAAGAAAAAGAGTTTTGATATAACATTACATGACTTTCTAAAATTATAATCATGATTTTTATAATTTTTGAATAGTAATTTTAAAATAAATTTTATAAATTTTTTATATTTTATATAAAAAATATTTATAAACTTACAAGTCATATAAAAGTGATGATATTAGAAAAATAAATATTTTCTTACGATTCACCTAAAAATCTATTATTTTAGAAAAATCTCAAAAATATATTCTAAGATATTTTTTTGTGAGAAATTCACAACTAAATTTTACTTTATTAAATATTATTTTTAAAATTTTTAAAATTAATTTTTATAAAATATATTGAAAACATATTTTTTTGAAAATAAATTTTTTAATACTAGATCTAATTAATTATTTACCTTATAAAGGTAACAAATAATATTGATTTTCCATCTTAGTTTTATTATAATTTTTTTAATAATTTCTTCAAAATATTTTATGGCATCATTAAATTGGGTTTATCATATGACACATATTATAGAATATAGTATATATTTTAAAGGATCTAAAATCTTGGGACATTACACTTTACCCCATTAAATAAATTATGTCTTCACAATTTAGTTATTATTTATTAAAGGAAGAAGCTAAGAGATGCATGAGAAACATAACATATATCTTCTACTGAGATATCCAACTAATAATAATTGTTAATAATAGGAAACTATTTATCGAAAATATGATTCTTAGTAGTTCTTAGGAACATACCTTTCACAGTTTAAATTTTGATATTCATGTTTCCAACTAAATACTACAAACCAAAAAGGTAATAATAATGTCAAAAAATATTAGAGTAAATGCGCATATGAATATGAAAACTCAATCCTAATATGTATTCTTAATTGAAACCTCCATTTCAACTATGTCCCACATGGTTTCTGCTATAATTCAATTGGTTCAACCTAGGTTACCTTATGTTGGGTTATCTTATACTACTCAACATAATCCCTCAAAGTAACAAGGAAATCAATCTTTCATATTATTTTGTAAATATCATATGAATGATAAAGGAAAATGCCATAGTAGTTTCAAACTAGGTGTGTAGTTAGTTCACTTCATCATGCACCAGTTGATGATTTAATTGATACCCAACAAGATATTTGTTTGGGGAATTACCCCTTGGAACATCTGTGATAGAGCCAATATCTACTTGTAGTATCCAAACAGAGATTTATTACTAGGGAAATCCATATAATCAAAACTTTGAAATTATTTTAGGATATTATCTTATACTTAGAATCAACTCTAGTGTTTTTAATAAGGTTCACTAACCTTAAAACAAATGGTACCTAAACTAATCTAAAAAACTAACAAAACTATTCTCTAAAATAACTGAATAATATTCCAATACCAACTATAGTGACCAAAGATAAATGTTACTTAAATAATACATTAATCTCATGATTTACATAATACATCTCATAGACTATCACAAAACCCAAATACCTAAATGATTAGTGTCATGAATATTAGATAAAGAAACGTCTTATTTTTTAAAACTTGTGAACATATCCATATATCTATTATGATTTAGAACTTTTATATACATATAAAATTTTATAATCTTCACATAGGGTATGGGAAACATAATAAAGGGGTGATATCATATCCTAAGTAATGAAAAAACATATCATAATGTTTTAGATCATAAACATGAAGTAGATAATGAGGAAGACCTAAATACCATATTGAAATATCATAAAACCATAAATGATAATACAAAAATATGCTAGAGTAACATAAGATTTTAAAAATATAATTAAGTAGGAATAAATGATATGACCTGACACAAAACACATCTCAATAGTCATATAACACATGATAATGACACAAAAGTGTGGGATACATTAAAAATAAGGCATAATATTAAAGATATGGAATTTCATTAAAATGAAATGCTTCTTAAAAATGTATCAAAACATGATGATCAATAAGGTAATTTGTACAAACTATAATCATACATGTCCACACAATAAATTGTCAAAAAATATTCTCATATCTCATTCACAGAAAAAACATGATAAAAAATCTTCTTGCATCTCAGTAACACAATAAAATTATGAACAAAGATTCCCAAATCTATTTCACACAAAATTTCATCATCTAATGTGTTATTAAACCTTATTAAATGAATTAGAGAAATATATTGGACCCCACCCTTAATTTTCTATATATATGTGTCCCCTTTAATAATCAATAATAACATAAACTAATAGACCCACGTAAAAAATAGTGGTATTATTAAACCATTCAAAAAATCCACATCACATGAACTAAAGAAAATAGAGGATATCATAACTCCCATTTTCCATAATAATTCATATAATAATATATAAATGTCGATCAAAATATCACATACTGAAATATAAACCATGAAGTTTAAATAGAAGTGAAAATATAAAATTATTCTTAAATACTTTTAAAACACTAAAGTATAAAAATAATTTGATGGGAAGGAGAAGAATTTTGAAAAAATATTTACAAATACTTCCATATAAAATATCTTTGTAAGGAAATAAAGTGTATCAAAAGAAAATGTGGATTAAATGATGAAAATTTTTATTTTGAATGAAATGAATTTTATTTTAAATATTTTAAAATAACCTTGTTGAAAACCCAAATAATTAAAAAGATTATGAATAATTTTTTTAAATGAATAAATTTAAGAAAAATTATTATTGGAGATAAAAACAATTTAGGATTCCACTAGGGATAGGAGAACATTGGTGGGAAGTAAAAACATGGTTATGAAATAAAAATCAATCTAATGAGATGGGAATTATTCTTAACAAAAATGAATTTTCATGAAACTATAGAATCATTAGGGAATTATAATTTTATTTGAAACATTAATTCCAAAAAAATGAATGTGGAAAAAATTATAACGGAATCATAGGATATAAAAAATCAATCCAAAAAGATAATATCCAAATGACAGTTATTATGAAACAAAGAATATATTTGTTTAAAAAAACACCATATAGCCTTTGTAAGTTTTGAATCAAAAACTTATGAGAGGTGTAAAATTAAATAGAAAATTTAATATCATGAAATATTATAGGATAAATATTATAAAATTATAATAGGGAAATATTTAAACCATTTATAATGAAAAATGTTTTATATCTTAAAAATTTAATAAGGGATTCACATTTGATCAAAAAACCCGTACAAACTGGGTAAAAATTCAATTAAAATCCCATAAAAGGGATAACCTAGAATTAAACATAAAATAGTATTAAAAAAGAAAAATATTGATATTTTATATCAAATATGAATTATATACCAAAGTTAAATAATAATTGGTGTATAAATGAGAAATATTTCTCAATAAAGGGAAATTGAGGTGAAATAACTTACCTTGTTAGAGATTTATTCTTTGCATGCACTTATTTTTCTTAATAATAAATTTATGTTTTTTTGATAAAATTTTAGGAACCTTAATATTAGTTATTTAATTTAATATTTACTATTTATTATCATATGCTATTATTTTTCTATATAGTTTTCCTTCCTATGTTTGTTACTTGAGTTTATTCAGTCAATTTTTTCATAAGTCCTTATATATTTTCACCATGGTAAAAATAACCATTAAATAGTTTAATAATATCCAGAATATGAATAGTTTTATGGAAATAATTTTTATTTATAAAATTTATTTTTAAATCCAAATATGATGGGTGGTGATGAGAAATGAATGTCATTTCTTTTAGAGGCTATAATTCGCATGTACACATGAAAAATGATTCCATTTATCAAAAAATGAGAGGGAAATAAAGTATGAATTAATTTTAAATTTTAAAATTATATTTATATTATATATATCATATTTATTAATATATTACATCATTTTTATTATCCATTTATAGTATATTTGAAAAACAGAAGACGTTGCTTTGGGGAGGTTGTAGTCTGCATAACACACTAATGATTCTATAGTTATCTTAAAGGATGGAGAGGAATAAATAATAGAGGTTACATTATTTTAATAACATTTAACTGTAATAATTATAATTATTCAATTATATATTTATATATATAATATATTTCTAATATGATGTGTTTGGAGAAAATCATAAGGACTAAATACTTACGTTGGAGAATTGTTCATTCCTTGGAAAATCCCTTGAAATTGAAGTGATTTTGCTAACTTAGTGTGACCATAGGCTTAACATAGTGTAAGGTAAATCTATTATTGTATATTTTAGTAGAGTTTCAAGGAAAAATCTAATGTGAGGTTATTTTATAAATAGTTTAAGTTAAACCCTTTTATAAGAGCAGTGAAAGGGAAATTTTGGAAACACCATTTATATTTTATTAATTTCATGACATTATTCCAATTACAATGGTTCAAAATATTAAAAATAATGGAGTTTGGGGTGTATTTGGGTCTAAAAGTTCTCCAAAAATTATATATAAAACATGTTTCAAATATTTTATAGGTTTATTTCCATTATGTTTTCAAATTTTACACTTTTACTTTTAAACTAGGTAACTATTTTTTATCTAAGTGATTTTATATTATATTAAATATATAACATAAATAATATAAAAAAAATAATGGAGGTCTATAACCAATATTTCTTTGATTTTATCTGATTAAATTTCTAAATATTATAAATTATACACAAAAAAATTGATAATGTGTAGAAAACTTATTTTAATAAAAAAATTGAAATTTTGACCATAATGGATTCTTAATACAATTTAGTATTGATTACCAATTAAATGAGTGTTTTTTTATGTTGGATACAATGCCTCATTTTATTATAAAAGAAAATAAATCTTTTTGATTGGGTATAGGGATACCCATTACATAACCCAAAATCTCAAGTCTAAGTGGCTCGAAGGCTCATGTTAGAAGCCTCATTTGTTTTATTTCAATTTAATTTTGTCAATATAAATTTCTTGCTATCAATAAGACAATAATTAAAAAATATTGTTTCACCAGTAATGTAGTAATAATAATTAATACTAATAATATAAATTTTATACTCAAAAACAATATTTGAAATATACAGCAATATTAGAAATTTTATCTAAAATAGAAGAATCATTTTGTCAAATTAACATTCTATATGTAGAGATATTAATCTCAACATTAGCACAAGTAATACATAAAAACCCATTTTAAATAAAGTGTATTTTTAAGGATAACTATTATATATAATAAGATTATAAAACTTTTGATTCTAATGATATTAATAAGATTATAATTGTTTGTAGTTGAGTCATGTTTCATTAAAATAAATCAAAAACCACATTTCCCCTTCAGTATATTTAATTTGTTAAATAAATGAAAAATATTTTTCATAAAATATTACTTGATTTTCTAAAATGATAATCATGGGTGTTTTAAGATAAAAAATAGTAATTTTAAATAATTTTCTAATTTTATAAATATTTATTTTTTTATATAAAAAATGTATCAAAAACTTATATATCATTTAAAAGATATTTTGTTAGAAAAATTATAATTTTTTTTACTATTCATATAAAATCAATTATTTTATAAATATCAAAAATACATCCTAAGCTAATTTTTTTTGTGGAATTCAAAAATTAGTTTTACCCTATCAAATATAAATTCTAAAATTTGAAATTTTAGCTTATTATATGATAATAATATTTTTTTTATTGAAAATAACCTTTTCAATATTAACTCATTTTAATTATTTACCTTTAAAGGTAATGTTGGTTTATCATATTAGTGTTTATTATAACATTAGTAATAATTTATTCTTAATATGTTGTGTTTTATTACACTGTTTGTAGCTTGTGAAATAATTTATAGAATATAGAATGTATTTTAATGAATTTGAAATCCTATGTCGTTATATTTGAGGTTTAATCCCAATAGTGAATCTAATCAACTTTTCTCATCCATAAGTGGATACAGAATTCACCCAATCCATGGGATTTAGTAATAGTTGTAAGTACCAATACATATTTCACTCACTTGTACAGTGTATAATAATATGCTACCTTATGTTTCTCCCACATAGCATAGCTCATGTGGGATTAAAGATACACAATGAATATTATATCAATATATTAAAATTAATCCATTATGGGTGTAACGTCCTTGACCATAAAGACACTAAACTAGTGCCCCATGTGAAGTCAACACATGACCTCAATCTTGCCCACCCATATTCTAGAGGTTATTGACTACCAACGAGGGTATGATAAATCATATGGGGAGACAATACGCTCTTTACCAGAGAAATATAAAACATAAAACATATGAAATAATTAAAAAATGAGCAATAAACCAGAAAAATGAATTACCAACAATTTCCCAAATAGGGTACAACCAAAACCAAATGATAAATATTCCATGTAATTGCTAACTATTCCAGAAATAAAGAAAAACAAAAAAACAAAGACAAATAGATGAATTCCCAAAATGGGCCTTGAATCTAAGTCTAGATCCCCATCAATGCACATCCCATGCCCAACTCAACTCTCTAGACTATGGTCCTTTCCATTGTCCCAACCTATAACCATTAAATTTTCCTGGGTACCCAATGGAGCCCTAATTAGTGTGTGAGTACAACTCAGTTGGAGACCACCAATGATTTCTACAAAATATTTAATATAAATAGATAGTTCATGTAAGTATGAAATATATGACAAGGTAAACCAAGGAAAACTCGAGTTCCATTAGTTAACAATATTCACTTAATCCATTTCCATCACTATTTAACTATTTCTATTTTTATCACTTCTACCATATTAATTAATAAACCCATTTCCACCACATGTTCCAATTTTACCACTTATACCATCTTCATTACTAATTCTATTTCCATAACATGTTCCATGAGTTAGTAATTTACATAATTTACATAATGTCCTAAGCTGGTAAATTTTTTTGCATAAGTGAATAAGTCAAGTTCCCTATCTCACTAGGGATAAAATTTCATAAAACAATACAACAAAATTACCTTGGAGACTTGGTCTAGGTAGTCTCATCAAATGCATCCGTTAGGGGAATAGATCCTCGGTCCCCTTCTCAAGCTTGTGCATTATGGGGTGGGGTTTAGAGCCTTAGACTAACTCAAACTGTGGGCATAGATCCTCAAGTATAATACCCCACAACTACCAAGACATTTTAAGATTGTTATTTATCCATTTACCAAATATACCATATCACAAAAAATACTCATTTAATACATATGACCATCACAATTCATATTCTTTTTCATATGACCTAATATATACCCATAACCCGTTAACATGTTTACTATTTATATCGCTTATCCCATTTAACACATTTCCCGTTTCATACCGTATCCTATTTAGCATATTAATCAATTCCCATACATTAACCCATTTAACCCATTCCTCAATTAAAATTAATTATCCCATTTATCACATTCATCAATTTATATGCCTTAATAAATTTACTAATTTCCATTACAAATTCCTACACCATTTGACACATTCAAATTAATCCATCATGCCAAACAATCCCTTATTCCATTGTCAACAACTAGAAACATCTACTATAGGTTCCTATTATGGTTTAAACTAGCTTTTCAATTTATTTTTCATGGGATCTATTTTAACATGTATCAACCCTACACTTAACATTACAATATTCCATGTTCAAAAATGTTGGCAGATCAAATTGGTTGACTTAAACTAGAAAAGTCATTCAAAAAAATCCCACAAGGATCACTGGGGTTCATTTTATCATTTATCCAACCATTTTACCAAACCCTATCAAAGGAATAAAATGCATAACAAGATATAACCAAGAACACAACTACACATGAAAAAATTGACAATAAAACTATAAGATATAAGTTGTAGACCACCTACATCAAATAAGAAGATGGAGGAACCATTAAACTTAGACATAGATCCGGATTCAAGAACCCTTTGAATCACCAACCTATGATCCCCCAGAAAAAATAGGGTTTTAGGGATTTGGAAGAAGAATAACAAATCTCAAAGCCCTAATCCAGAAAATTGGAGAGAGAGGAGTGTTAGACTTACCCAGATCTTTGATCCACACCCAAAGACACTCCAAATAGACTGGAGTCAAAAAAGATCCACCCTTGGGAATCTTGGATCAAAATGGTTCATCACTAGGTTTGGTAGAGGAAAATGGGGGAATAAATTGAGTGAGATACTTGAAATACTGAGCGGGAAGTTTGGTAATTTTTCACATTTTAATAGGGGACATGGTTTGGCCACACAATTTTCCAAACCGTGTAAAAACCATGCAGCTGCCTCTGTTCAAGAGGGGTTAAGTCATTTTGTTACTTTGGGAGGCTTAAAAAATCATGCACCAATTGTGTGGAATGCCGCTATCCAAGGTTGCATGATCTCTCTTCCACACTTTCATGATTTCCTCTAACCGTGCGAAAAGCCTGAAACAAGCATTGGATGACCATTTTTTCCTCCTTTTCATGTCGTGAACCCCTAAAACACCCCTAAAACTCCTCATACACTTGGAAATAATTCCATTAACAATATTTAAGAGATTTAAACCAATATTTAAACAAGGAATACCTCCATGAAGTCTAGTAACTTAAAATATCCCCACCTTATAATGGGTCATCCTTGAGCCACACTCCCAAACACCACTGAGCTTCCAAGATAAAGTGATTAAGACACTCATCACAAATAACTAACTCCATTTACCATGTTTCTTCCTAAAATTTCTATGATACCACAATCCTCACACCAATGGAATAATATTTCCCCACAATAAATTCTCACTATGATCCAAAATATGAAATGGATGCTTCTTAAAGGATTCATTAACCGCAAGCTCAACATCCTCAAAATAAATCACATGAGATGGGTTAGGGTAGTACTGTTGAAGCATTGACATGTGAAAAACATTTTTCATAACACAATATCATTGTGGAAGAGCTAATCAGTATGCCACTGGTCTAATCCTATCCACAATCTCAAATAGACCCACATTCCTGGGGGTCAACTTAACCTATTTTTGAATCTGATGGTAACCCAACATTGGAAACACCCAAAGAAACACATGACCACCCAATAAAAAACCAAGAGGTCGATTAAGACTATATACATATGACTTCTATCCACTTGGTGACATTCTTATATGCTTCTAAATCAACTAAACTTGTTCTAAAGTCTCTTGTATGAGACTTAGTCCCAACAATTCTGATTCCCTAGCCTATATCCAACATAACAGAGATCTACACGGTCTACCATAGAGTGCCTCATATAGTTCTGTCTAATCCAAAGACTGATAGATACTGTTAAAGGAAAACTCAACCAGTTCTAGATTCTTTTCCCATGACCCACCATAGTCTAGGAGGGAATCTATCAACATATTCTCTTGTACCTTAATAGTACCCTATGATTTCCCATCCATCTACGGGAGAATAGATGTACTCAAAAATACCTGGGTACCAAGAGCCTTATATAATTCCTATTAGAAGTGTAATGTAAAACATGGATCATGATCATAAACAATAGTTCACAGTACTTCATGAAACAAAATTATCTCCCAAACATACAACTCACCTGAATGATCCACAATGAAGGTCTTCAAAATTGGTAATAAATGAGCCACCTTAGTCAACCAATCAAAAAAATACTCATATCACATCATTCTTCTAAGGAGTTCTCAAAAAATAACCAGAAAATCCATTATTATATCATCCCACTTCCATTTTGTAATGCGAAATGGCTATAACAAACCACCAAACTACTCATGATTGACCATCACCTCCTCACAAGTAAGGAATAATGCCATGAAACATGTAACCTCCTTCCCTATCCTTGGCTACCAATACCACCTCGAATGATCACAATACATTTCAGTCAAAACAAGATGTACTTACCATTTCGATGCATGAAACTATGAAATAAATTCTTTTTGTATACCCATTGGTACAACTACATGACTATGAAAATAAATGATTTTATCATCACCAATGATCCCACCAAAAGGTGACTCCCTGCCTTTAAGACTTTCCCTTAAAGAAAAAAAATTCTAAATCCTTACACTAACACTTCTTAATCAGCCTTAAGAATGTGGAATCGACTTCCAATGATGCAAGTGTCATCTTCTATTGGACATTATACACCTATAAATGTATCTTAGAAAATAACACCATTATTTTCCAATCAAAAATAGATTCCCGAACCACCTGATATTGAGTCTTCTGACTCAATGCATCTGTAACACTGTTTCCCTTTCCTGGTGTGTAAACAAAATCGATGTCTAAGGACTACATGTATTCATCCCATCTTCACTGCCGAAGTTTCACGTCATGCTTGGAGAAGATATAATTTTGGATTTTATGATTGGTATACACAATATACTCTCTCCCAAAAAATATTTCCACCAACACTTTAAAGAATAGACAACTATGGTTAGATCAAGATCATGAGTAGGGTAATTTATTTCATGAGGTCTCAACTGTCATGAACCATATGAAACAACTATATCAACCTGCATCAACACTGCCCCATGCCCAACACCAGACACATCACAAAACAAGGTATACTCTTTAGTTGGCTTTAGTAAGATCAAAACTGGTTCAGTAGTCAACCACTTCATTAACTCTTGGAAAGAATTATCACATGTTTCAGAACATTCCGACTCAATTCCCTTATTAGTAAAATATAAAATTGGTTCTTTCAAATGATAAAAGTACTTATTAAATCATAGTTAATAGAAGATAAGGCTTTCTAACATTAGGCATCATAAAAATTATTTGGATGCTCCCAAGACACAACCAACTCGAATTTCATCGGGTCCACTGACACACCTTCCTCAGAGATGATGTGACCCAGGAAATGTACCCTGTCATTATAGAAATGAAACATGGGTAGCTTGTAATATAGAATATTCTTACTTAGTGTACTTAGGAAGATGTAAAGATGTTTTCAATGATTATCACGAGTCTTAGAGTACAAAAATATGTCATCAACAAAGATGACCACTAATGGATATAAGTATGAATGAAATATTCAGTCTATTAAGGATATAAACAATTTCATACTAGTGGTCAACCTGAATAACATCACGACAAACTCAAACAACTCATACTTACTTATTAAGGCAGTCTTCAGAACATCAAAAGTTCTCACCCTCAGCTGATTATATCCCAATATAAAATCAATATTGAATAACACTAATGAAACTATTTGTTCATCAAATATCACTGATTCAATGAAAATTTTATGAATTCTTAACCATTATTTGATTCAGTTTTCTATAATAAACACATAAATATAGCGATCAGTTTGACTTATTTGAATACAACACTAGAGATCCCTAAGGTGATGTACTCGGATAAATGAACCCCTTGTTGACCAGTTCCTCCAATTGAGTTTTGAGCTTCTGGAGTTCTATCAGTTCTATCATATAATGTGGAAAGGAAACTAGTTCTACTCCTAGAAGAAACTCTATTAGGACTCAATATCCCTCTTAGGTCGTATTATTGGGAAATACTTAAGAACAAAATCCTGGAATTGATCCACCGTAGGAGGAAAGACAAGATGCTCCAATCCCTCATCATCATGCATAAGACAAGCTACTTGGGATATGAATTCACCCATCTACTAACAAACTATTCCTTCATGGACTTCCTTGACATCCCATTCATCATGACAGACATACGTGTCTGACTCCAGAGATGTGAATGTATCCCTATAATAGTAATACCCGACATGGGATTGGTACAATCCTAACCAATCCATTCAAAAAAGCAGATCAAAACCAAAATTCTGAAGAACAAACAAGTATCATATGAAAGGGTACCCACCAACCTTGATGGAATAGTCATTACACTACCGTATGAGTTCTTCTTACACCCCTAACTGCATAAAAATTGACATGAACCCCCAAACATGCTCCACCGCCAGGACCAACACACTCACAAGCTGAGCAGAAATAAAAGAATACAAATAACTTATATCAAATAGATCACCAATAAGAGTAGAATCTACATCGATCATACCTCAAATAGTCGATGGTACAGCCTCACTACCTCTATGTGTATACCAGACTACGTGAAGTTGAGATTCCCCTCTACCCTAGACCCTAGTTTGAGTTATTGGTGCTACACTACTCTGCTGATGTGGACCCTCTCACCCCATAGTACCTCATCTGCCACCTCGACCGATATTCCTAGTCAAACTCCAGATGCCTCCTTGACAAAGGGGTAACTGACCCCCTACCTATACTATATATCAGCCTCAATCCTGCACTTGTGTCTGACCATCAAGGGTTCCAATAGTATCTCTGTACATTCCCCATTATATAGAACACTCATCAATCAATAGGTGGTCGAGGACACTATCCATGCATGTGCCCCGTCCTTCCACACTGATAACTAAAAACCTAGTCACACACATGGGAGGCTGATCCTCTCCTCTTACTAATATGTGCTCTACCTCCCTTGTGAATATTTCTAAAATGAAGCTTACTTCCCTTGGAATTCTCACCACTGGTCTGTCCAACTGGACCCACAAACCCACTGCCTAAAGCCTTCTTTAAGTTCACTTCTAAAATAATGGTTTGATCCACCACTTCTTCATACCTATTTAAATAAAATATATTCACCTGAGGCTTAATGTTATGTCTACATTCATCCTTAAAGTGACTTTTTGTAGCAGTTTCATCTTCTTCCAACATTGGGAAAAATAATTACAAGCCTTTAAGGTGGAAAACCTAATCCATCGCTAACATAGTTTTATATGTCAGCCTCATAAACTTTTCATCCTTCTCCTATATCAAGGTATCTAGATAGAAGAGCTCCAAAAGCGTTTCCTAAAAGTACTTATATATCATACTGTCAGTCTTCCGAGTTTAAACTCGGATATCCCATGAACTCTTTGCCGATCCTTGTAAGATGTATGCTTCCAACTTAACCATCTTTTCTGCAGGAGTCTCCAAGTGATCCAATATTTTCTTGGAAAGAATCTATCTAGTTTTATACTTCCTCGACTCCACCCTCTCTAGCAAACATTAGAGGGTGTTGTAACTAAAACACTCTAGTTATATCAAACATACTCGGAAAAACCTTCCCTGGGTCATGTTTCATCATCTATATGATACAAAAAAATTTCTCAAGTAATTAATCTTCTACTATGTCCCCTTTAACCACTCAAACCTCTTTTCCCACTTCTAGAAGGGAATTATCAGTAATTTCCTATTGTCTCCCAACTGAAACACATCACCATCATGGTATTTCTATAAAATTCCAAACATGAATCTTAGAACACGCAACATAAAGATTCAAAAATTTACATAAAATAAGTCTCTACACTAGCCATAAAAACCCATTATGAATACACTATCCCACCAAAAATCATCACATCTGAAACACTACCCTCATCCATCCTTACCACGGGTCATGGATAACATGGGGGTAAACCAACACACATGGTCAAAAAAAATTAATTAGACACTCCTTTTAAACCATTTTTATTTAAAAATTATAAAAAATATTCTTTATGCACATATAAATATTTAAAGTTTGTTACAAATAGTTTTTTAACTTATTCACAACTCATTATAACCAACATTTCAGTTCATTGAAACCTCTTTTATTAAGCACAATTCTTTAACCATTATTTAAAATCCTTTCTATGTACCCATTTCAATCATATTTATTAGACATAACCTTCTTAAAATTATCAAGGAATGTAAAATGCATCTTACCCTCCATGTCTTACACAACCTTCCAACGTGTTCCTACCATGATGCATGCCACCTATATCCCTAGGTGCATATAATGATGCATGAATGCATGACCTTTTACCATTCTGGATATGAGAATAATATCATAAGACCATCACATCACACAACATGTGCATCAACCAATGGTGAAATCTCATTCAACTGTAACAATACACATCAAGAACAACAATTCCCACCTTAGGTACTTGGGTTTTCCCACATACATGGGGTAACTACTCCAATGGATGAGCTCATTTCCAAGGACCAAAACTTCCTAATCACCCTTCTCGCTTCCCAAATAGAAAGACCACAGAAAATAACCTGGCTCCGATATGACATTATAGAATCTCCGACCTAGAATCCACTAAACGAGTTCCCCAAGCCAAGTCACCACTTGACCTCAAGCGCACCACCCCATATGCCAAAGGTTTCTGAATAGTAGTGATGTTCTGATAAATCATGTTAGGAGACTCTACCATCTTTACCAGTAAAAGACACAACAAACAACATATGAAATAAAGGAAATAATAAGTAATAATCTAGAAACATACATTACCAACCATTCCCCAAATAGGGTACAACCACAAACAAACGATAAATATGCTAAGTCAATGCTAACTGTGGCAGAAATGAAGAAAAAATAAAAAAAAGGAAAACATATAAATCCCCAAAATGTGACCTAACTCCATGTCTACATCCTCATCCATGCACAACCCATTCACAGCTCAACTCCCTATCATAGGGCCCTGACCGTTTTCCTGACATAGAACCCTAAAATCTGCTCGGGTACCCAATAGAGGCCCAAACAAGTTGGGAGTGAAACTCAGTATGCCAAAACCAATGGTGTCTATAAAATATCCATTCATAATAGATAGTGCATGAAATTATGAAATAAATTAAAAATTAAACCAATGAAAAATCATGTTCCATTATTTAAAAATATTCACTTAATCCATTTCAGCAATATCCTACCCCTCCTCATTGGATTGAGAAGGTGGAAGGACGGTAATTGGACTTAAGTGACATCACTATGGTGCCAAAGGTATGCAATAAATTCCAAGGGATTCATGAACAAATGAGGGAAAATTTTTCCTTTTAGAATAAACCACCACAATGAGGAGTTCCATAACCCCAACCCACTATTTGATGCATGGTAACAATGGAAACACCTAAAGTTATCATGTTTGATATAAAAATAAAATTACAACAGAGTACCATATAGAAATTCTACAAAACAAAAAAGTAAACAGTGGAATAAAAACCATAGAATCTCAAATATTCTAATACATAACTCAAAGATCCTACTCCAACTCCATGCTCATGTATCATGAAGCAACATTAAAGAAGTGTGATGCTTTACATTTACCCGTGTCCTAGTAAACAACGTATGCGAAATCACCAACATGCCAAAGAAGGGGTAAGTAGAGAAACTTAGTAGATTTTCCCCAAATGACATCCCTACTCATTCCACTTGGATACACCAAGTTATCACATTTATATAAATTTTTTTTATAAATATCATTTAAAATAGATCAACAATTTATAACAATAAAAAAAATCCATACCAAAATATTTTTCCCAAATAAACCAATTTCCAAGGAAAAAACCCAAACAATACATTAAAAATTTATCAATTTCAATGTTGGAATAACCCATTCAATTTAACATAAACACACACACACATTCTCAAAAACACATGTAGAGACTCAGATTTTGGCCCTGTCGGACTTTGGATTATTTCTACGAATAATTCCAGAGTTATGCGTGAAGACGGTGTGCAATTATAAGGCCCGGTGTGCCCGGAATTAATTTTATAAAAATATCAAGTATTTTTTATACTATGAACGTGGCGGAGGTGTAATATCTCCTAAACGGTAGCTCATAACAGGAATCTAAGGGCACGAATGCATTTGGAATGTGCTGTTTACACTAGACGAGGTGTAAACTTTGTGGGCGCGGGCCTGTGGTGGGAAGCGCCACCAGGGGCGTTTTCATAAATAAATGGAAAAGTCCATTTATGAGCGTCGGCTCGAATAACATCGGAACGGAGCCTCGGATCGTGAATCCGAGTCCACCGTTGCGTCCAGAACGGCGCGTTTACCCTAGGGGTGACCTTACCTTGGTCTGCACCGGGTGCCGGGTCGGGGGTGAGTTGGTAGGGAGTGAAATGAGTTGTTTTATAAAAAAAATAAGATAAAAACATTTCATTCCCATCCCCCAAATCCTCCCACACACAGTCAGTGGCGACCTCCCCCACCTCCTCCATTTCTTCGCCGATTCGAGCCGAAATCGTCCGTTTTCGGCGTTGATCGTCAGCGGATCGAGCTTCAAGGCGTCGTCGGCGTCGATCTGTACCCGAAGCATCGGCGTTTCGCCCGCGAGGTAGGAGGTTTGAGTTTTTAAATCTCGGATCCCATTTATTTTTTTTCTTCAAATCGTTATAAGGGTTGTATAGTTCAAGTCCCGATGCTTCCGAAAAATGTTTCGGATCTGTTTTTGGAGCACCGGGGTGCTGCCGGGGGTTCCCGGAAGTTTTCCGGTGGAAAACCCAGATTCCAGCGGCGGCCATGCTGAAATCCGGTGAGGCGCGGCGGCGGCACGATGGATTATGGTGGTGGTGGTGGCGGCGCAGCGGAATCCGGCGGCGGTGAGGTGGTTTCCAGTGAGGCTCGCGTTGGTCCGACCAGGATTTTCCGGGGGTTCTTTAAACCCCCGTAACTTGAAAACCGTAACTCTGATTTGTGAGCCATTTGCGGCGACGCATTGCTTACGTCGAGAAGGACCTTTTGAACTCACTTTGAGAATTTTTTGAGTCGGGAATTTGGACCGAGGACTTGAAACGTCAAATAAAATAATAATATTTTATTATTATTCGACTTCGGGCCATTGTATCTTCTACCCGGAGCATTCGATTGATGCGTCGTCAATGGCGTTGAGGCCCTGATGGTACAATGGGAATTTATTGTTGGTTTTTGGGTGTTGGGGCTGAGAATGGGGTGCGGGCCCCACGAGGCCGGGTTATGGCATTTGCGGAGAAACGCAGCTTTCGCTTTAGGAGTCCGATTTTGGCGGATGAATAGTCGATCATGTGTGTTTTTCCAAGAGGATTGCAATGGTGCAATCCGTTTGATGCGTTTTGGGATCGAGGCGTGGGCCCCACCCAAGCTGGCTTCGGTGAATAGTAATTTTCCACCGGGTGTCCGTTTCGGATGAACGAGTAGTTGATTCCGCTTGTTTTTCGGAGGGGATCTCCGTGGTATGATCCGCTCGATGGGTTTCAGGATCATTGTGTGGTCCCCGCAAGAGCTAGCTACGGGGAATAGTGCCCTTTTCACCAGTGCTCTATTTCAGGCGAGTAAACAGCCTATCCTGTGTGTTTTTCCGCGTAGATCGCGATGGTGGCCTCGGTATTAGCCATGGAGGTGCGCAGTGTTGCGGGTCGCTCGGTTTAACGATGTTTTGGACCAGCAGTGGTTGAGGGTACTTCCTTGATTCGTTCCCACGAGGGTTCATGTGGCATCACAACCTTTGTATAGGTTTGTGATCCTCTTAAACTGTTAGAGTTGTGGCATCCCTCTGGTAGGCCCAGAGCGGGATCCTCTAGCATCTTTTCCCTAGATCAGGTTCTTGGTATCGCTGTGACCACTTATTCATGGGCGACGATCCCTTATCTAGCAGGTTAACCCTGTAGGGTTTGTGGAATCATCGAGAATATGATCCCCTACGCAGTTGGCCGTGCACAGTAGGGTTGTGGCATCGTCGGGTATACGATCCCCTACTCAGCATCATGTTTATAGAAGGGTTGTGGTATCATTGGTTATGTGATCCCCTACTCAGCGCATGGTTTCTGTAGTGTTGCAGCATCGTCAGTTCGATCCCCTACATCGCAAGTTATACCAGATAGGGTTCTGGTATATTCGGGACCACCTTTATATGGGTGGCGATCCTCTATCTGAGATGTTCTTCTGTCGAGAACCAGATCGGGTTGTGGTATCCCCCAGAGGATCCTGGGAGTGATCCCCTATCTGTTAAGTTTATGAATGCCAAATCAGGTCGTGGTATCCCCCAGCAGATCCTGAAAGTTATCCCCTATCCGTGAGATCTTTGTCTACCAGAGTGGGTTCTGGTATCCCCTAGCGGACCCTAGGAGAAATCCCCTATCTAAGGAGTTTGGTGGTTATGTTGTTTTAGCGGTGTTTTCCTCAGTGATGGTATCCGACGAGCGTGGTCTCTCGGGTGAGTGTATGAGAAGTTTTCTTAGTACCCGATGGAGTGTATCTATCAGGTGCGTGTCATCTGGGATGATAGTGATCATGGAGTGTAATCTCTTGGTTGTGGACAGTTGCTGGTGATGAGGTCGGTACCTCTTGTGGCTTGGTGTGTGAGCTGGGGATATCTGGATTGTTCAAGGTGTATGTATGTGTATACACCTGAGCTGAGCTGACTAGATGTGTTTAGCCGAGGATCGTCACAAGATGGAGTCTCTCTCTCGTCTAGGTTCCCTCTGGCTGGGATGAGAAGACTGTTGTCTTTCTGTTGCTCTCTTTTGGTTTTGGGTTTTTGGGGTGCCTACTGAGTATGTTTATACTCACCCCTGCACGAGCTTTGCCCACACATGTTTGTGTCTTGTGTAGACCACAGGCCTTTCGATGGAGTCCCTGGTGGACCCGGAGCAGGCGGAGCTAAGTGAGCAAGACTGACCGGGATGTTTACCGATGCGGTGCCGAGGGAGCTTTCCGGCAGGTGTTTGTAGCAGCGTTCCCCGTCTTCAGAGAAGATTGGACTCGCTTTTGTAGTTTTCTTTTGGTGGTCCCTATTTTTCCCTTTTGTACTTCTGTTGTACTCTGGTTATGGGATAGTGTATGCATGCATTTTTCTTTTCAGTTTTCTATATCTCAGAACTGTTGCATGGAGGTGTTTATGGGTGCGTGTGTACAGGTAACTTAGGATAATGCCTCCCATGTGTGTGATAGCCTACATAGTGCTGGATTCCAGCCACTGGCCTATTGGAGGCGGGCTTGGGGATTCGCGGCTCGAGCCCCGTTGGGTCGGGTCGTGACAGAATGGTATCAGAGGAGATTCCACCTTTGGTATCTCATAGCGTAGCTGGTCTAACTATGAGTTTGGTTTGGGTTTCATAGCGGCAGTGTTAGGGTGTTTCGAGTTCGGCTTTCAGGCCAGAGACTCCAGTGTTGGTGCGACGGCCGACGTATCCCTACACCATGACTCTAATAACCTGCCTTTCAACTCGGTACATCCATACACTGGTCACAGGGACATAACGGTACATGCATCATATAGGACCGGGTTTTTGGGGTTTTCCTTTTCCTTCTTGAGTCAGCTGTCCAGATATACTAATTGACTGTAGTGAGTCTTGAATATATTTCAGTATGCCTCAACGAAGACCGCCAACGAGGGTTCCACAACAGGATTGTGGTGACGATCTACCCCGTGCTGAGGATTTGGACAAGGGCATAGGTTCTGGGACTGGACCTCCAGGTTGTCCTCCAGTTTAGCCACCACCTATCGAGCAGCTGGTTGTGCTGGAAGTGAAGGATGAGGTTGCATGAAGGCTGAGTGCACTACACGAGTTCTAGAGGCAGCGAACTTTGAGGTTTCGGGGTGATCCAGACCCCTGGGCAGCTGATGACTAGCTTGAGGCAGTCACCCGAGTTTTCCACCTAGTAAGGACACATCTAGATAAGATGGTGGTCCTAGCGGTGAGCCTTCTGCGTGGTTCTGCCAGGCAATGGTGGAGTTTGGTGACGTAGTCCCATGATGAGGAGACTCTCATGTGGGAAGAGTCTGAGCAGATCTTCAGGGAGGAGTTATATCCGGTGACACTGAGATCTGTGTGGATCTTAGAGCTTCTGCAGCTTCGGCAGGAGGGCATGACCGTGTCAGAGTACTCGGCGAGGTTTACAGACCTGTCACGCTACTACCTGGATATAGTTCGAGACTCGTTCTTTAGGGCTCAGGCCTTCGAGCAGGGCTTACATAGGGATATCCGAGTAGGTGTGGTTTCCTTGTGCCTACCCACCTATGCTGGAGTGCTGGAGCATGCATTGGTGTTGGAGATATTTCTGGCTGAGCAGATTCCCCCTGTTAGTGTTGGGAACGTGAGGGATGAGGCATCGGCATCTTGTAGCCAACGACAGACTCAGGGGTCTGGACATGGCCTACGTTTCAGGAGGTGACCTTAGGATGGAGGATCTGAGGCTTAGGGCTCACAGGGCTCACAGGCTAGTTTTGGTCAGCCTCAGGGGAGGCGGTGTTATGCTTGCGACGATTGGGGACATCTTGATAGAGATTGTCCGACTCGTCATGCTGCTGAGATGGAACCGGTCAATGGACCACCTTGAAAGTGGCAACCTCTTGAGAAAGGAGTTCCACAGGGCGGCAGGCGTGGCAATGGAGCTGGTGCAGCAAGAGGCGGTGGTAGGCGGTATCAGCTACCACCACCCCAACCCCCTGGTGGTCCACGCCAAGCTCAGTGAGATGGTGGCCGAGGGCGAGGATAGCTGCATGCCCTAGAGGCTGTTGACCCAGAGGCTCTGCGGATGGATAGAGGTACACCTTGTGTATTTTCTACTTTCTGCAGTAGTTTGTTAGACATTCTTTAGCGATACTCTTTACTTTCTGTTGCTTGATCGAGTTTTGTTCAGGGCGATGGTAAGACCCTGTGGGGGTGTTGTTTGGCGTGCTTTGAATGTGTGAGGAAGAGGGATTATTACCCCACCAAGATGCATTTTTGTGACATGATTAAAACCGTGTGGGCGAGTCAGTGATGCCCAAAGCGGATAGTGTTGAGTTGTGGTGGATGAGTCCCTCAGATTTATGTGTTCGGGCATGGGTGTTGGTTGGCGAACGCGCTGGCATGGGAGACCCAGTTGAGAGTCCAGTCGCTTGCCTTGAGATTAGAGATTTTCGGGGACAAAACGTTCTAAGGGGGGGAGGATGTATCTACTTGGATTTTGGTCTTGTCGGACATTGGATTATTTCTACGAATAATTCCAGAGCTATTCGTGAAGATGGTGTGCAATTCCCAGGCCCAGTGTGCCCGAAATTAATTTTATTAAAATATTAAGTATTTTTTTATACTATGCACGTGGAGGGGGTGTAATATCTCCTAAATGGTAGCTCAGAATGGGAATTGGAGGGCCCAGTTGCGTCCGTAATGTTCCGTTTACCCTAGGCAAGGTGTAAACTTTGCGGGCGCAGGCCTGCGATGGGAAGCGCCACCGGGGGCGTTTTCGTAAATAAATGGAAAAGTCCATTTATGAGTGTCGGCTCAAATAAATTTGGAAAGTAGCCTCAGATCGCGAATCAGAGTCTGCCATTGCGTCCAGAACGGCGCGTTTACCCTAGGGGTGACCTTACCTTGGTCTGCACCGGGTGTCGGTTCGGGGGTGAGTTGGTAGGGAGTGAAATGAGTTGTTTTATAAAAATAAAATAAGATAAAAAAATTTCATTCCCCTCCCCCAAATCCTCCTACACACAGGCGGAGAAGACCTCCCCCACCTCCTCCATTTCTTTGCCGATTCGAGTCGAAATTGTTCGTTTTCTCCACCGATCGTCAACGGATCGAGCTTCAAGGCGTCGTCGGCGTCGATCTGCACCCGAAGCTTCAGCGTTTCGCCCGCGAGGTAGGCGGTTTGAGTTTTGAAATCCCGAACCCCATTTATTTGTTTTTTTTCTTCAAATAGTTATAAGGGTTGTATAGTTTGGGTCCCGAGGTTTCTGAAACATGTTTCAGATCTGTTTTTGGAGCACCGGGGTGCTCCCGGGGGTTCTCAGAAGTTTTCCAGTGGAAAACCCGTATTACGGCGGCGGCCATGGCGAAATCCGGCAAGGCACAGCGGCAGCACGGCGGATTACAGCGGCAACGCGGCAGAATCCGGCGGCGACGTGGTGGTTTCCAATGAGGCCGGAGGTGGTCCTGCCAGGATTTTCCGGGGGTTCTTTAAACCCCCATAACTCACAAATCGTAACTCCGATTTGTGAGTTGTTTGCAGCGACACATTCCTTACATCGAGACGGTACTTTTGAACTCACTTTGAGAATTCTGTGAGTCGGGATTTTGGCATGTGGACTTGAAACGTCGAATAAAATAATAATATTTTTTTATTATTCGACTTCGGGCCGTTGTATCTTCTACCCGGAGCGTCTGATTGATGCGCCGTCAGTGGAATTGAGGCCTTGAAGGTACGGTGGGATTTTCTTGTTGGTTTTTGGGTGTTGGGGCTGAGAACGGGGTGCGGGCCACACGAGGCCGAGTTATGGCGTTTGCGGAGAAACGCAGCTTTCGCTCCAATAGTCCGATTTTGGCGAGTGAATAGTCGATCATATGTGTTTTTCGGAGAGGATCGTAATGGTGTGATCTGTTCGATGCGTTTCGGGATCGAGGCGTGGGCCCCACCTAAGCTGGCTTCAGTGAATGGTACTTTTTCCACTGGGTGTCCGTTTCGGACAAACGAGTAGTCGACTCTGCTTTTTTTTTCGAGGGGATCAACGTGGTATGATCCGCTCAATGGGTTTTGGGATCGTTGTGTGGGCCCAGCACGAGCTAGCTACGGTATATAGTGCCTTTTTCACCAGTTCTCTGTTTCAGGCGAGTAAGTAGCTTATCCTGCAAGTTTTTCCACATAGATCGCTATGGTTGCCTCAGTATTGGTTTTGGAGGTGCGTAGTGTGGCATTTTTTCGGGTCGCTTGGGTTAGCGATGTTTTGGACCAGTAGTGGTTGAGGGTAATTCCTTTGTTTGTTCCCACGAGGGTTCGTGTGGCATCACAACCTACATATAGTTTTGTGACCCTCTTAAACTGTTAGAGTTGTCACATCCCTCTGGTGGGCCCGGAGCGAGATCCTCTAGCATCTTTTCCCTAGATCAGGTTCATGGTATCGCTGTGACCACTTATTCACAGGCGGCGATCCCCTATCTAGCAGGCTAACCTCGTAGGGTTTGTGGCATAATCGGGAATATAATCCCCTACGCAGTGGTCCATGCTCAGTAGGGTTGTGGAATCGTCGGGTATATGATCCCCTACTCAGCATCATTTTTATAGTAGGATTGTGGTATCATTGGTTATGTGATCCCCTACTCAGCGTGTGGTTTCTGTAGGGTTGCGCCATTGTCAGTTCGATCCCCTACAACACAAGTTATACCAGATAGGGTTCCGGTATCATCAGGACCACCTTTATATGGGTGACAATCCTCTATATGGGATGTGCTTCTGTGGAGCGCCAGATCAGGTTGTGGTATCCCCCAGCGGATCCTGGGAATGATCCCCTATCTGTTAGATTTATGAATGCCAGATCGGGTTGTGGTATCCCCCAGCGGATCCTGGGATTGATCCCCTATCTGTGAGATCTTCGTCTACTAGATTGGGTTCTGGTATCCCCTATCAGACCCTAGGAGCGATCCCCTATCCGAGGAGTTTGGTGGTTATGGTGTTTTAGCAGGTTTTTCCTCAGTGACGGTATCCGATGAGCGTGGTCTCTTGGGTGAGCATCTGAGAAGTTTGATTGGGACCCGATGGAGTGTATCTATCGGGTGCGTGTCATCTGGGATGATAGTGATCGTGGATTGTACTCTCCTAGTTGTGGACATTTGCTGGTGATGAGGTTGGTACCTCTTGTGGCTTGGTGTGTGAGCTGGGTATATCTGGATTGTTCAAGGTGTATGTATGGGTATACACCTAAGCTGAGATGACTAGATGTGTTTAGCCGAGGATATTCACGAGGTAGAGTCTCTCTCTCGTCTGGGTTCCCTCTGGTTGGGATGAGCAGACTATTTCCTTTCAGTTGCTCTCTTTTGGTTTTGGGTTTTTGGGGTGCCTACTGAGTATGTTTATACTCACCCCTGCACGGGCTTTTCCCGCACATGTTTGTGTCTTGTGCAGACCACAAGCCTTTCGACGGAGTCCCATGTGGACCCGGAGTAGGTAAAGCTAAGTGAGTAAGACTGACCTGGGTGTTTACCGGTGCGGTGCCGAGGGAGCTTTCCTGCAGGTGTTTGTAGCAGTGTTCCCCTTCTTCAGAGTAGATTGGATGCGCTTTTGTAGTTTTCTTTTGGTGGGCCCTGTTTTTCCCTTTTGTACTTCTACTGTACTCTGGTTGTGGGATAGTGTATGCATGAATTTTTCTTTTCAGTTTTCTATATCTCTGTACTGTTGCATGGAAGTGTTTGTGGGTGCGTGTGTAAAGGTACCTTAGGCTAATGCCTCCCATGTGTGTGATAGCCTACTTTGTGCTGGACGCTAGCCCCTGGCCTATTGGAGGCGGGCTTGGGGAGTCGCGGCATGATCCCCATTGGTTCGGGTCATGACAACAAAAGCGCACAACAATAGAACCACAAAAACACATTTTCAACCACACAATCGTGCAACCACACAACCATAGAAACGTAGTGTTACCATTTACAGTGGAACTTCACATCTATAACCCATACCCTTTGATAGTGGTACTTCAAAAACATTATACATTCAATCCACACATTCTTAACCATTTAATCCATATCACATGACAATAAAACGTTTTTCAAACCAATTAAATTATTTCAATAAAACCACACCTTTATTGAAAACTATAACAACAAATCATTTCAATAAAACCAACATTTTTTTGAAAACCCATTTTTACAAAATACCAACTCAATAAAACCAAAAATTTATTAAAAAATAGTTTTATATGCATCAATACAAATGAACATTTTTAAATCATCATTTTAAAATCATGTTACGAAAATCACCTTTGTCCAAAACACATAATTTTGCACAATTCCATACACCGTAACCTAGGAAGGTTTCTAAAAATCATTTCATAAAACATTAAAAATTAATTTCAAACAAAATAACTAGTTTGAAATGAATCATTTAGGTTCTAAATAGAGGAGTCAAGAGTTAAGCCACCTACCTTAGGATTTAGGGAGAAAACAAAGAACGACACTAAAATAATAATGAAACCGGGTTGAATATCCAAAACTCCACCTAAGATATCTTCCACTAGAATAAAAAAATAAAAATATAACAATGATTGGAATAATGAAACTTAAATCTGTACACAACTTAACTAGATATATGAAACTAATAGTGGGAGAAATGTATATCTATGGAAACCTAAGATAAACTACAAAAACTATGACCTACCGCAAGAGCCTATCTTCAATGAAACAAGAAATGCCTCTGGATCACTTCCAAATAAATTGATAATGTTTACCTAGCCTTAGAGAGGGATAAATATCTAGTTAGTATTGATTTTGAAAAAAAAACAGGGTTTCAAAATACAATATTGACCTAGATCCACTTTTTGTGGATCCTGTTTTTAAACTGTGAAAGGATAGGAAAACTGTAAACTCACCGTACACCAACTACTACCTCAAAGAGTAACCTTGAAAAGTTTTATTTCATTGTTAAAAAACCATGAACCCATCATTAAAAATATATATATCCTTTATTTCATGGTTTCTTCAAGGTATCTTTATGATTTGGAAAAACCATGCGCCTTACCATGAGCCCTTCCCTTAGCCCATGTCTGGTTATGTAGGAGTTACACGGTTTCAAAAAAACAATGAACCAAACATGAACGTTTATTAAATCCCCCAAAACATTCCAAAAGGCCTCTAAAATCTCCCCAAATTCCCCCATATAGATGACATAATTAAAAATAATAGAAAAAGGTTTACTTACTAGAAACTGGGGGTCCTACATTATTCCCACCATTGGCCTTTCCATCCTCGAAAAGTAGAAATCTAACATTGTTCTTAAAGGGTTTTGGCCATTTATCATTTATTTCCTTCTCTTGTTCCCAATACACTTCTTGAATTTTCCCATATTTCCACAAAACCGACACTAGACAAATGCTTTTCCCACACAAGGATTTCTCTTTCCCGTCCACAAGCCACACTAGAACAAGAACCAATGAAGCATCCAACTCAAGGTCAGCATGATCCCATCTGATCACATGGTTAGGTTCATGATGATAATTTTTCAGCTGAGATACATGAAACACATTATGAACTGCACTAGACCATGGTGGAAATTTCAATTGATATGTCACCTCTCCAACCTATTCCAATATCTCCAAAGGGCCTATGTATAAGAGAGATAACTTTCACTACATCCTGAAATGATGATATCCAAGACATGGAGATATATTCAATAACACATGATCGCTCACCTCAAACAAAAATATCCATTGATGATGATCCAAATACAATTTCTGATGACTCTGAGCTATCTCCATCCATTTATTGATCATGTAAATATTCTCCATTATTTCTTGGACAAGGCTCAACCAAACCAGTGAAGTCTCACACGTTTCCACCCAATAAAGTGGAGAGAAATAAAGAAAACCGTAAAATGATTTATAAGGATCCATTTGTATCAATGCTTGATAACTATTGTTATATGAGAAATCCACTAATAGTATTTTATCCTCCCATGAGCCACTAAAATCCATTACACAAGACCGCAACATGTCTTCCAACATTTTTTTCATCCATTCGGATTTCCCATCCATATGAGGATGATACATCATATTCATTTTAAACTGAGTCCCAAAGACTTTCTATATATATTTCTATAAATGAGATGTAAACTTCATATCTCAATCTGAAACTTTCAAAACTGGTATGCCATTCCTATTTAACAGTTATCAGATACAGATTTTTTACAAATCCCCCACCGTATGAGATTCATGAATAGGGATGAAATGAGCAGACTTTGTGATTCGATCCACTACCACCCATATGAAATAATGTTTCTAAACCATTCTTGGGAGACCTGTTACAAAATCCATAACTATGTTCTCCCATTTCAAAATTGGAATAGGTAAGGACTATACCATACTTGTTGGCTATTGATGCTTTGCCTTAACTTGCTGATAATTTAAGCGTCGAAAAAAACTCAACCACCTTCTTTTTCATACTGACCCACCTAACTGCTCTTTTAACACCTTATACACCTTTTATATTCTAGGATGATAAGGCCATATTGAATTGTAGAAATCATGAATATTGTTTTCCTAACAATTTATATATATGACCATCCGATTTCTGAACCACAACACTAAACTCTCATGAAACTTCCATCCCTAAATGGTATCCCCACCATTGAGTTTTGGACTCCTAGAAACACATTTTGAATCAGACGTCTGTGAATATTTAACTATATTTACCAAATCATGAATGAATGAAATAGGAAAGAAAACCATAACTTCACCTCAATCATTACATTACAAGAGAATGTTGGCTAGGGAAAACATCTAATTCCTCTCATCTGAAGCTTTTTTTCCTACTCAGCCTATGAATTTATGCTTAATGAATCGACCAACAAATATCCCTTACCTGGTGTATCCATCATGTTAATTTTGAACATTTGGAAATACTCCATCCATATTATTTATCTCAACTCCATATATCTTTGTGAGAAAATGTGTATCATGCTCTTATAATCTATAAACACTTTAAATTTATCACCAAAGAGGTAATGACGATAAGTCTTCAATGCATGGACTACGACATCTAACTCCAAATTTTGTGGAGGCTAGTAATTCTGATGCAACTGTAATTATCTTGAGGAATAAGTAACAACATGATCTACCTGTATGAGAACACTTCCCAACCCTAATCCTGAACCATCACAATACACCACATACCCTTTTCTTGATTCTGGATAAATCAAATTTTTTTCTAATTTATGGAGAACATTAACCAATTGAAAATATTTATGACATTCCTCACTCCATTGGAATGGAAACTTTTCCTCGTCAAAGCTTCCATTGGTGAGGCCAATCCCAAAATATGATGAATAAAGTGTTGATAATAACCATCTAAACTAAGGAAACTGTGTTTCTGGAAGAAATTGTCTAGTAGCTTCAAAGAGATAACATACTATATCTTTTCTGGATCCACAAAATTTTGTTTTCATATATTAAATGGAAAGGGAAATTTACCTATTGTATCTAAAAATAAGACTTTGATAGTTTGGAACATAACTGATTATCCCTTAAGATTTCCACACTTTCGCCAAGTGTTTCTCATGCTCAACCCTTGTCCTTGAGTACACCAACATGTCATCCACAAAAACCACCACAAAAAATATATATGTCTCTAAAATATCCAATTATAAAATCTATAAAGATCCCTGGTTCATTCTTAAGACCTAAATTCATTAAAACATACTCATAATTTCCATATCTACTCCTAAAATATGTCTTTGGAATAACCTCCATCTGAAACCCCAATTGGGGATATCTTGATCTTAAGTCAATCTTAGAGAACCACTGAGCTCCCCTCAATTGAACTAATAGATCATCAATTTTTGGAAGTACATACATGTTCATTATTGTAACTTGGTTAAGCTTATGATATTCTACACATATCTAAATATTTCTTTCCAACTTTTTGACAAACAAGACCGGTGTTACCCATAGAGATGTTCTCAACCGAAAAAAACCATTTTCTTTCTATCACCTCCAACTGTAATTTTAGATCCCATAAGTATGGTGGTCCCATATGATAAGATTAAACATAAATTGTAATGATCATCGAAATAATATCAATCATAAAATGCACCTCTCTCATAGGTGGAAACCCTGAGAAATTTTTGGGGAAACAATATGGGAACTGATCTCCCACTATTAAAAAACTGCTATTCTCGATCTCTTCCATTGATCCCAAATTCAATGCTACCATTTATTATGATATCATTCCAGATGTTGGTTTTAACAATCCCATTTCACCTTTACATCCCAGTCTCCTCATAAGAGATGTGAAATTCCATCATCCATCATAAAACTGACCTTTATGGTATAAAATTTGATATGATCTTTGATAACTGTCAACCAATCCATACTCAATATTATATCACAGACTTCCATCTCAATGAGAGAGAAATCCCATATCTATTAGGAACTATCAATAGTTATAAAACATGATCTAAAAAAAATCTCAATATCTTCTTTGACCAAGGGGAGTTTTAAGTTTTAACGTAGAATGAATCATCTCAACACTCAAACATAGAAAATCAGTATCATGAGAAGAAATAAAGGAGTGGGATTCACCTGTATAAAAAAAATCTTGTATAAGGTTATAATTCAAAATAATATCACCTATCATAGTTTATGTCCTAGACTAATCATCCACAATCACTGTCTCATCTCCATATAATTTCTTGCTTGCAACACTGTGTTCCTTAATGCCTTATTGAGATTGCACTGCCTATAGAGTCATGGAATTCCAAGAACTAAAATGGCTAGATCTATTATACTAAAGAGAGTTATTCTACTTCCATTGTCCCATCAAATCATATTCCACATGTGACACCTGAGAAGTGTCTCAATAACCTAATATTAGAGCATTACGAGAATAGAACTGAAGATTACCTATATGATTTCAATTGTGGAATGCTCTAGGTTGTTCCATACACTCTCTCTTTATGTGGTAAGATAACCACATTGGAAACATCCAGGCTTACTCTTGGTCATTGGAGGAAGATTTACCAATCTAGCTGTCTGATTATATGTCATGTGCCCACTTTGGAAATAGGTGTCCCTATTTTTCCTGATCTAAAAATTAGAGTTACCACCATTTCCCATATGTATCATCATACTCCTTCCACATGAAGATCCTAAGATATTACATTCTTCCACCATCACCCTATTGACCGTCTCTGTATAATCTATGATATAAAGAACAATAATATTTGAGATAATATCCTACCTCAGTCCCAATTAAAATTTTCACGCCTTCAAGGATGCACTAGAATCAAATTTGGGAAAAAACATCACTAAATTCATGAATTTAGCCTCATAATCTATGAAATAAATATTTTCCGACTTTAAGATGAATATGTCCATCATTATTTTAATTCTGAATGTGTAATGATAGAAATTTTTGTTGAACAATTATTCAAAAGCCTCCCATGAATGTCCTTGGTCAAATTTAGCATGAAAATCTAAATCCCACCAATGGAGTGAAATATCCACTAGCATATACATCTCTATATTGAATTTATGATCTGATAGTGTGCTATAGAAATCGAAGATATGATTCATCCTATTCATCCACACTTCTTCATTCTCTGGTTCCGAATCACCCCAAATGATGGGTGGATTCTATATCTAGAATTGAATAGAATGATCTAATTTCATTGGTTCATTACTTTTTTACCTTTATATATAGATTTAAAGGCTTTGAAATACACTGAATGAGCTTTTGGTTCACCTATGGATTCAAATACATTCTCAGAAGCTACTTCTGGTTGGTGTCTATGATACCTACTAGGTGTTATTTTCTATATAGGCAACAAACTCCATAAGTCTCACTCTCTATAAAATTAAGGATTAATAATTAAAAAATCTACCACATTATACTATCAAAATATTGTTTTCTAAAATTTAATCTTTCTATGTTTAATAATTTTTTGAAAAAAAGCAACTTGCTTTTTAAAATCAAGTAATTTTTAAAATACCATAACCATGATCTTTTTAAAACAATTAAATTGAAAAAAAATTCAACATTTTTCAAAAATAAACACATTTCAAAAAATAATATATCATTACGCAAAATGAAATATGCACTCCTAGTGGAAAGTTATTTTTACAATGCATGTCATGCTCATCTCATTTGTTAAACCCGTGACAATGAGATTCCAATTCCTATAAGTTCCTCCAAAACACTTATGTACCCAACTCCCTAGTAACAATAATTTCAACATAAAATGGTTAGAAACATATTTTTATGATATATATTTCAGGTCCCCAAAATCTGATTCCTATCTACCATCCCAACTCAATGAATAATCCAGAATGAATTTCAACTCTAGGATAGAAAAAACCGATGCTCACTTGTTAGTCAAGAACCGAAAAAGTTGAGACCTCTTATTTCAAAAATATATATGGATGGACCAAGAATTATACCACTTGTAACATATCTCCCCTACTCATTGGATTGATAAAGTGTAAGAACATTACATGTCCTTAAGTGTCATCCCCAAGGTGCTAAAGGATAGAAATAAATGCCAAGGGATTCATGAATAGATGGGGGAAAATTTCCCATTTGAGAATAAACAACCATAACCAGGAATTCGATAACCCAAAAACCACTATATGATTTATGATAACAATGAGAAAAACTAAAGGTAATACCTTGGTATCAAAATCAAACTACAATAGAGTACCACAATAATAGACTACTAAATAATAAAGTACACAATAGAAGACAAAACCAACAAAACTCCAAGACTCCAATACATAACTCCAAGATCAAACTCCATAAAAATTCTAAAGTATCATGAATAACCAATAAATAAGTGTGATTATTTACCATTACCTATTTCCCAATAAACAACATTTGAAAAATCACAATTGTGCCAAATCAGGGTTGATTAATGAAACTCAGTAGATTTTCTCAAAATCACTTCTATACTCAAGACACTAGGATATAACAGGTTAACACATTTATATAAAAAATATATATAAACCATTTAAAAGAGTTCAAATATTTATAAAAATAAAAATAATTCCATACCAAAACCATTTTCTCAAATAAATAAATTTCCAAGGAAAACACCCAAATAAGTCATTAACCATTTCTCAATTTCCACATTGGCATAACCCATTTAATTTCACATAACCACACAAAAATAAAAATATTATCAACCAAAAAAAACCACACAAAAATACACACACATTATCAACCACATAACCACACGACCACACATCCAAAAAACCACACAACCACACAACCACATAAGATTACTGTTACAATTTATGGTGGAACTTCACATCCATAACTCTTACCCTTTGATGGTGGTAATTCCCGACAATTATACATAAAATCCACACACTCTTAATTATTTAATACATATCACATTCCAATACAAACATTAACTAAATAATTCAATCATTTCAATAGAACCATATTTTTATTCAAAACCACAAAAAACATCATTTCAATAAAACCAACCTTTTATTGAAAAACCATTTTCAATAAACAATCTCAATAAAACCCAAATTTCATTGAAAAACATTTTCCATGCATGAAACCAAATAAACATTTTAAAATCATCCTTTTAAAATTAAGTTACCAAAATCACCTTTGTCCAAAACACCCAATTTTTCACAATTCCATAAACCATCACCAGAGAATGTTTCCAACAATCATTTCACAACAATTTCACAATAAATTTCACACAAAAAACAAATTTTCAATGATTCATTAAAGTTATAAATATATGATTCAATAGTGAAGCCAAATACCTTGAGATTTATGAAAAAAATGAAGAACAAAACCCAAAATCCAATGAAACCTAGTTAAATTTCCAAAACACCACCTTAGATATCACTTCTTAGCTTCAAAAAAGCCAAATATAACCCTGATTGGCATAAAAACCATATATATATCCACAAAATAACTATATATATCAAAAAAAATATAGGGATAGATGTATATCTAATGAAACCCAAGAAAAGCTACAAAAAATGATGACTTACCTCAAGAGTCAGGCTTCAACGCACCAAGAAATGCCTCTAGATCACATAAAAAGAAATGTAGAATGGTTGACTAGTCTTAGAAAGGGAGAAATATCGAGTTAGGGTTGGTTTGGGAAAAAATGAGGGGTCAAAACACAATATTGACCTCGATCAACTTTTTAAGGATCTTTTTTTAAACTGTACATGGTTAGTCACACGGTTAGGAAAACCATGCCCTAACCATGTTATATCTTCTTCCACAAGGAGGAACCTCAGACGGTTTTCTCACACAATTAAAAAACTGTTCTCTAATGGTGAAAAATATCTCTAACCCTTATTTTATAGTTTCTCCTAGTTGGTTGTATGGTTTGGAAAAACCGTATGCCTATCCATGCGCCCTTCCCTTAGCCCCTATCTCATTGTTCCTAGTTTCCTATAAGAGTTTCAAAATTTCAAAAAACTGTTCACCAACTGTGTACCTCTAGAAAACACCCATAAATGTTCAAAAAGGCCTCCAAACCCTCCCAAACTTCACCCATATACTTTACATACTTAAAAAGAACAAATAACGGGGTACTTAATTTAAACTAAGGGTGCTAAAATTTACATTAATATTTCCATTTTTATCACTTATACCATCTTTATTATGAAATCTATTTCCATCACATGATTTATTTTTATCACTTATACCATATTCGTTAAAAATTCCATTTCCATCACATGTTCCATTGGTTAGGCATTTGTATCATTTACAAAACAACCTAAGACGATCAATTTTCATGCATAAGTGAATAATTCTAGTTCCATATATCACTAGGGAGAACATTTCATAAACAAATAAATCACACTTAACATGGAGCCTTAGTATAGGTATTATCATCAAATTTATATATTAGGAGAATATAGGCTCAGTCCCCATTCCTAATCTATGAATTAATGGGTGGAGTTTAGAGCCTCAATCTAACCCAACCCATGGGCATAGATCCTCAAGTCCAATAACCCACAACGACCAAGACATGTGAAGATGATTATTTATCCATAGAACATGTATACCATATCACAAAGCATACACATTAAATACATGTAACCATCAAAATTCATATTCTTTTTCATATAACAAAACATCAATCCATGAACCATTAACATATTTAGCATTTATATCACTAATCCAATTTAACCCATTTCACTTTCCATACCATAACCCATTTATAATATTAAAAAATAAACATACATTAATCCATTTAACCTATTAATCAATTTACATTAATTAACCCATTTATTATAATCATCAAATCGTATGCCTTAATCAATTTACACATTTCCATTACAAATTCATACTCCATCTGACATATTCACATTAATCAATTTAACAGTTTCTCACATCATTCCAAACAATACCTTATTCCATTTTCAACAACTAGAAAAAACTACCATATGCTCATATTCTGGTTTAAAAAAACAAGTAAACATATTGATCGTGGGATCTATTTCATCACAAATAAACCATACTCTTAGCATTACAGTTTTACATGTTCAGGAATGTTGGCGTACCCCATGGGTGGCCCTAAAATGGAAAATTATACTCAAAAAATACCAAGGGGATCATGAGGGGTTAATTTTATCATTTATCCAACCATTTTATGAAAACCTATCAAATGAATCAAATGCATAACAAGAGATACAAAGAACTCAACCACACATGCACAAATCGACAATAATACTATGGAATATAACTTGTAGAACACCTACCTAGAATCCAAATATGAACACAACCGTAAATATAACCATAGATTTTCATTCAAGAACCCTTTGAAGACGCAGCCTAATATACACTAGAAAAGAGGGCTTCAGGGATTCCTAATAAGAGGAAAATCTACAAGCCCCAATCCAAAAAAGAGAATAAAAATGAGTGTTATACTTACCTGGAGATTCGATTGGGACCCAACAACACTCCAAATGGAATATAATAGAAGTATATCCACCCTTGGGAATCTTGGGTTAAAATAGTTCATCACTATGGTTGATAGAAGATAAATGGGGTAAAAATTGGCTGAGATACTTAAAATATCGAGGGGCAGTTTGGTAATTTTTCACTTTTTAATGGGGTGCATGGTTTGGCCACATGATTTTCAAAACCATGTGAAAATAGTGTGCCTTACTCTATCCAAGAGGGGTTTCATCACAGGGTTATTGGGGAGGCCCACATGGTTCGACAGACCATGTGCTAACCGTGCCGAATTCCTCTCTCCAAGGTCGTACGGTCTGGCTTCCCCCAGACATGGTTTCCTCTAACCATGTGAAAATCATGTAACATGGAATGGATGGCCAATTTTTCTCTTTTTTTTGGTCTCAAACCCCTCAAACCCCCAGCACCTCCTCATACTCCTCATAAACATTACATCAACCAGATATAAGAGATATAAACCAAAATTTAAACAAGTACATACCGACCATGAATTGTAGTATGTTATAATGGGCCTACTTTTTTATGTGTAATCCTAGACAATATTTTCCTCTCCTTAAAAGGAAAATATTCAAAATAAGGAATATAAGGGAATCTTCTATAACTATAAAACATGTAAGATTATTTATTTTCATATATTTTTGAACACAGAAATCCCCACATCATGATGTTAAGCTGTGTGACCTACATCTGAGACACACTTTGATAAACTTTATGCCAAAATCCTTACAACATGAAATTAATATTTTTGGAATGGTGTCATCACATGATCTTAAATGATGTCACTAAAATTATGTGAGCTTTGATTAATTTCTTAATG
Organism: Viscum album; assembly: GCA_963277665.1. Classification (NCBI taxonomy): domain Eukaryota; kingdom Viridiplantae; phylum Streptophyta; class Magnoliopsida; order Santalales; family Viscaceae; genus Viscum; species Viscum album. Next base: position 893,835,960 of record OY728147.1, read on the forward strand.
GGATGCCTAGAATTCCTTCCAAAGGTTCAAACTCAACATCTTCAATATTCCATTACCATCATTATTGGGATATATTACTCATGATATAATTTAAGTCCTTACATCACCTAGTTATACTAATGTGATTCAATATACATTAGGGACAATTTCCCCATGGTTCATTCTCTCATCTAGACACATTCATGATAACATCATTACCCCCACTTGAAGTGCTATATTACTTTTGGGTCCAATCATATCATTATCATTAGGCCGTTCTCCTGATGGGAGATATAATCGTTGAGGGATACTCTTTATGAAACTAACTCATACTCTTTGGGACATATTCTATCCAAGGACAACCAAAAGGGCTGGTAATGTGTAATTCCTACATTAACCATTTATAGGAATTTTACACTTATACATCCTTAATAAATAATGTTATACTAAATGGGTAAATACTTGTCACATTTCCTTAAATGGTATAATGCATTCCATTATATGGCACTAAACCACATGTGTTATAATTCCTTTCATATGTATACATTGGAATCCCCATTCATGGGACCGATCCTTACATCAAAAACACCTACCCCATTCTATATGGGAACAAACTCCAGAGATCCCAACTATGTTTCTTTAAAACATAGTTCCCCACAAACCAACATCACTAATTAGTAATAAGTTAAATATTCAAAATCTCTAATACATACAGACGATTTCAATGATATAGAGCCTCTTATGTTGAAAACTCTCACATCGATGGGATTCCTATGATATATACAGATATTAACATCAATATTTATTAATACCTTATTTATAATGTTAGGGTAAATAGTACCCTATCGGGATTTGGGAAAGATTCAAAAATATGAATTATATCAATAAGAGGGTCTTAAAGTAGGAAATTATTCCCCCCATAGGGTGTGATGTTCATGAACTCCCATCATCTTTACCAATGTGAGTTCCTAAGCATTGTCGGTAAGGAATCCCAATGATTATATGCCTTTAAAAAGTAGGGACTTATCTCATCATAAATATGGGAGACATTGGGAACTTCTGGTTCCATGAATATACCTTCTTAGAAACCATTTGAAATTTTAGTGTTTATCCAATGTGAGGACTCTATAGTGACATTTTTTTCACACAAAACCAAGTGTCAGGACACCCCATCAAAGGTTAAAACATTTGAGAATGTTTTTTATAGTTGTGTTATTGAATTATGCAACTTTTATTAATTTATATACTATGATGATGATTATTATATGTTTCACTCCGTTATATTTATTCATTCACCTTCCTTACATGATTTAGAAAAATAGTTTGTTGTTAAAAACTGAAAGATTATCGAATAGATTTCAATTTATTATTTAATAAAACAAAAAAATTTATTTTCAAAGAATTATTTTCAAGATAGATATATTCATCACACCCTAAATACACCTTTTGGTGTATATAGTACTAATTATGATTGATACAGGTAGATAGAAGGTATCTCTTTAGTTTGGAGGTTCTTTTTTATAATAATAATTTTCCCAAGTATAGTGATTATGGTGACCAAAAATCATGGTTAGTTAGGTCATGTGGAGTATTTTAAGATCCTATGATGTTTTTTTGATAGTTTATGTACCAGTTAGTCTCACCTTCAATTATTTTGGGTCATCAAGTACATGTGATGGTCATTTATTAATTTAGTTTTGGTTTATAAATTGATGATTAGTTATTTGTTTATTTTATTCCATTATACACTTTTTATTTTTCATTATGATTGAAATTTTATATTTATGGGCATTGATGTCCAATTTGTGAATTCATCATGCCAATTTCTTAGTGGACATTGTGATGTAATTTTATGGCTATTCGATGGTCAAATCGTTCATAATGGTTTAATTTTGATAAATTGGTTCTTATCACTAGCCTGGTTATTACATATTGTGTGTATCTGGATGAAACACCGAACAATGTATATCTGAGTCCATAATCAAAATATATGATGTGATATAAACAGATCAGAAAATGATTTTTTTCGCCACATGGTTGTATTTTTTATGATGTGTTAAGATAAATTATTTTTTCCTAACTATTTTATATGATGAATAATAAATATTCATCTTAATTAGGTGGATAAAGTCACTTTCTATAATTATAGATGTAGAAAAAGGGTCAGTTAAGTTCCAGCTTTATCGCACCTAGATTATCTGTGAATTCATTATTAGAAACAATTCCTAGTATCCAAGAGGCAAACCCTTTTTAGTATGAGAATCCATATACATAAGCACAACCCACTATTGACCATTATAGTGATGTTAAGGAATATTGGTCATAGTGTAGGCATAGATGACATTTTGGAACTATATTACCAGCCACTACCCATGCAAACGTACCCACTACACCATTAGTTCATCATTTTTATGTTACCCCTTATTTGTATATGGTTAAAACTTTACCAGACTCTCACATGGTATCCAATCGACTGATATAGGTGGAATATTATTTCAAAACATCTTCTTTTACAATCCATGACACTTGTTGTAGGACAAATTAAACTCTTCTGTGATGACCCATGTTGATATGTCATTCTATATGAATATACATTTCAAGGATTTCATACACTAGGTGATTTTGGAAATGGTAAATAAGTTATAGAAAATTAACCTCCCCTAGATACATTTATATTTTAAGAACATCCTCCAGAAGAACATTCACAACGTGGATAGATAGTTACCAGTGCTTTTAATGTTTTAGTTAACTGAAAGTGTGGTACCATCACTAAAATTTAGAGATGAAAAATATATATTATATGTGGAACATTAACCTAATTTACATTCCTTATATTATGGTTTGTGATATTTTAAAAAATCATTTAATGTTAAAAATAAATGAATGAAAAATGTAATGAAATATCCTTATAATTTATTACAAAAAAATCAATCCTGAATATTTTTCAAATTTAAAAGAATGTAATATTTTATATTAAATGTTATAAATTTAGTACAATAACAAACACAAAAAATTTAATGAAGTTCATTTTCTGGAAATATAAACACCTATCATAATTCCACTACTATGTCATAACATAGTTGATTCTCCACTATCTCCTTAGATCTGGTCATTCTATATCCCATGATATTTATAATTTTTTTAATATTTTTTGTTGCATAATAAATCTATTTATCAAGTCTTCCACCATCAGAAAAAGTGAAGAATATGAATTCATCTAATGGAGTGTGAAATAATCATATTTCTACATGAGTTATGTCACTGTTTTGAGAGTCAAATTATCCAAATGTCTCATGAAATTTATCGAAAAATGATAAAAACACATCATGAGTGTTTCCATGTATCCCAACTGAAAAAACTAGATATCAAAAAAAATCATTTGATTTGCACGACACATCCACATATAATGAAATAAAGTCAAAGCATTAATTCTAATTTTCATTTCTATGCTGTAGTTATCAAACTGTTTCAGTGTTTTTTGGTTCTAATGAATGTTATGTGTGTTGAAATATATATTTCAAAAAATTAAATAAAATTTGTAGATAATTATTTTTATATTAGTTGAATGAATAAATACTCCACATCAATAATTATTATGTTAGTTGAATTGTTTTTTATTCCACATTAATTATCTTTAAAGTTTATTAAATATTTGAATATTTCAATAGTTATCAAAATAAATAATTAAATAAGTAAAATTTTAGAAAATTAGATTTCTTTCATATTATATAAAATAATTCATTGTATTATAATTTTAAAAACATATTTATTAAAGTTTATTTTTATAATTATAGTAAATTATTATATTTTAATTTTATAAATACACTTATAATTATAAATATAATTAAATAAATATATTTAAAATTATAATTATACTTATGATTATAATTGTAATTGTAATTGTAATTATTATTATAATTTAATAACTATGTGTTATATATCATAATTATATTAGCTATAATATATTTTTTAAACAATTATTATATAAATAATTATCATTTATTTTAATTTATTTAATTTTTTTAAATTATTTAATATATAAATAATAATTAATGACATATGTTAAATTAATTTAAATATATTATTTTATAATATATTATTTTATCTAAATTTATTTAATTATAATAGATTTATAATTTAATGAATATAATTATATCTGTATATGATTGTATAAATTTAAAAAATATATTATATTACAATTTTAATATAATTTATTTAATTTTTGATAATTATACTTATATAAATTTAACTCATATAAGTTATAATATTTTTAAATAATTTGGTTATATTTTTCAAATCAATATTTTTATATTATTTTGTAAATTATAATATAAAAAATTATTTAAAACATTACTATTTATGAATATGTAATTATATTTATTATATAAGCATAAATATGAATATGAATTAATTTATTACAATTATAGATATATTTAAATTTATTATAATTATATATAATAAAATTATATAATCGTATATATGATTTTTACTGTATTGTATTATATGAGACTATAATCTTATAAAGTTTTGTTTTTAATTATAATAATTGAATGGATTTTTTATAATATAGGGAACTTGATATCTCATAATCTCCCAGTAATCCAGAGTAGTAGTTTGGCATTGAACCACCTATTTTGGTAAAAAACATATAAAATATCAATATTTTCTAAAATTTAATAAATGTATTAGATTTGAAGTAATGAATAAAGGTACGAATAATATGAGAGTAAGCACCACACGACCTAGGGCTATGGAAACATTCTATTAGGGGGAAACCATCAATCATCTCTCATTTATCCCATGTCTATGTGAGGTGAATCCAAATCCCTGAATTATAATCCAAGTTGAAATCGTCTCCACATATTGCCTCCACTTTACTGGATCTCCTCCTCCCTCGTCGACCTCATTATTTCCCTTCGCACCTTATATCCTACTAATGTCCATGCCCTAAGTCACCATTTCTAACATTACAACTCCCTAACTCCCACTAGAGCACTTTCTTATTGATTCCATATTTATCTCTGAAGACGCCTCCCACATCCATCTCTCCCCACCTCCTCTAATCCTCATCATTACGGTACATCATCTCCATATGTTTGGAATATTCTCTAGAATAATTGATGATAGATTATGTGATGTTTATTATTGTTAACAATTTTTGGATTTATTAGGTATAAATTTTAACCTTCTCTCGATATTTTATTTTTTGTTTTTATTTTTAGTAATTTTAAAATTTATTATTATAAAAAATATTTCATAATACACTAATATTATCACCCATTCCAATTTACTAAATTATTATTTTTATTTCTTATACCTTACACCAGTGTTAGTCTTCTTAAATATTTTACCTTTTTACTTTTTCTTCTTATTTCCCTTTATATATTGTATTTAGCTAAATAAATTTGGAATATAATTTGTTCCATTATTTTATCTTTTGCATATATTGATCATGATTATTTATTCCAATTGAACAAACCATAACATCTTTCAAAAAATCAGTCCATAAAATTTCGACTATGTTCCTATAAGAGTATTTACTTAGTTTAGAGTCCACTGGGAATCTGAGCATGACTGAGTGAATGTTTTAATGTTGTAGCACAATTACAATAGTAACATATTGATTTTTATATAAAATATATGTATTAAAGTCATGATCAACTAGACTGTAGTGATGACCAACTAGAAAATCTAACCCATGGGTTTGTTGCTTTTTTATATATTTAGTTAGAGATGGAGAAGAAAACTTATTTCAATGGGAATGAAAATTCCATGGTTTCTCAATGTAGGTGTGGAGTTAATTTTTTTATTTCATAATTGTTTAATATTTAAACAGATTATATTATTTTTCTATTTCATTTTATTAATTAATTTTTTAAAATTTTACTCTTTGTATTATTGGTCTATTTCATGGGGAAGAAAACATTTATTTATTATCCTTTCTTTATTTTAATAGCTACAAAAATATTTAAAGAAAAATTATAATTAAAAAAATATTTTTATTATATATATATATAATTATTGAAATTTTAAATATTTTTTTGTCTTTATATGTGTATGGGGAAGGGAAAATTTTTGACTTTTAGGCCTGGGAAATAACATTAGATGAGCCGACCTTTCTTGGGGGGAGGGGGAGTGGAAGACATATAGAGATATGGTTATGAATCTAATAGATTTGTCGTATTTATTTGAGAACAATGAAGATTATTTAGGGATAAGTGATTTTGTTACCTATGAAAAACATATTAACCAAATGATGGCACAACCTGTTATTCACATCAATCTAAATCCCTAATTATTATTTTAAATATATATGTACAAATAATATATTTAAATTTATATTGGATGGTGTAAATTACTGATGTCAATATTGTCTTTATTTGTGGAATTTTAGTAGAAAATGTCAATGTTTTAGGCATATAGTATTTAATGTTATGATTTTTATTTATATTATATTATTTTTGTTAATATTGGGGACATAGTATGTTTATGTAGTAATATAAAAAAAAATTTAGGAATTAAATAGATTAAACCTCATGTGTTTGAGCTTACATATATTTAATTTGGATTGAATGCACATTAATGTTGCAGAGTGACATAAATTTATTATCTCATGTATTTTATGGATTTCTACACCCTTAGTTTTCAAAAATATTTTTTTTATAATTAGTTATTATGATTTCAAGGAATGAGAATGAAATCATAAATGTAATTTTTTATTTGATATTATCATTTTTAGTTTCATGTAGAGCATAATAATGATTCATTATGAACAATTTTATCATTTGATGGAGAATTAAATTGGATAAGGTTTTTTATTTTTAATAAATTATCATTAATTTATTTTTTATGTTAAAGTTTAAAATTTTTACTTAGAATGTTTAAGAGTCTTCCCACACTATTTTAAGAGTCACATAATGAAATTCATGAATTGATGCTAGCAAGTAAGGATAAGCATGATCTTTTTCTTCCATAACGACTGTTGTGGCTTTTGATATCACCTCCTTTATTTTTATTATCCTTATCATTGTTTATTATGTATATGGTTTTTATAAACATTTGATTGTTTCATTAATAATTCACGTGTCAAGATAAATACAGTAGTTATAATTCTCTTTATTAACATGTCATTTTCCCAAATTTCAACTTAGTGTGGAAGTTTTCATTATTTTAGGAAATATGGAGATTGATATTTTTTTAATAGATAATGTGTGATTTGTTCCTCATAGTTGATTCTATTTAATAATGTCATAAGTGGGAAAAAATTCTATAGATTATAATTTTTTTAATACTGAAAACAACACCAAATTTAGTTTGCATTTGTATCAAGCATCAAAATAATACAGTAAATGTTGTTTTCAAACAAAAAAATCCACTTCAAAAAATTCAAAAAAAAATTTATTTATTTATTTTTAAAATATATGGAATTGTTTTTAAAATTTCAAAAAATATGGTCATTAAGGAAATGATTATGTTGAAAACTAAACCCGAAAGGATCATTCTTCTGCATCAGATGACTGTTACTATTTACACTCTTTTTAAAGTTGACGTTTTAAAGTGATCTATCTTTTTTTAGTATCAAAGGATACTTGGAAAAAAATTATAATAAAATTTTTCACATGTGATAAGTACTTTAAAAAATGAATGTTTTTTGTTTCATTTTTGAAATTAACAAAACCACCTCAATGAAAATTCTTAATTATATGTTTAACAACACTTTAATTTCTTATAGAAATTAATAGAAGTGATTTTAGATTTATGTGATTTTTTATCATAATTTTAGTACATCTATGTTCAGTAGAAACTAAATATATACCTTTTTTCTTAAAATGATCATCATAGGTTATGAGTTTTTGATCAAAGAAAAAAATTATCATACTATGGGTAATTCCCCTCCCTGGTCCACTTATAAGTTCATAGGGTTGAGGTTCCATGTGAGCTCAAGAACCACTCCCCATATGCTAGATGTTACTATAAACTAGTGAGGGACTAATTGATATAGTGTGGGAGACTATTCCCTTGAATTAGAGTGAACAAAATAGATTAAATTACCATTCATGATACACATATAAAAACATTAGAGTACATAGAATAAAAAATTAACATACCCAAAATCATACTTGATGATTTCATATAGAATGTACAACTAATTAAATACAAGGTCGATTCTAAATATAAGATAAAAAATAAATCACCCACACACTAGCCCCACTTCCATCACCAGGACTAACACAACTTGTCTCCAAAAATCATTGAACTATTACAAACCAAAACACTGCACATCCCACCCTCATACATAAATGAGAACATAAGGTTTGTTTGATAATTGAGATGCAAGTATAGAGTGTGCACATATAACTCGGTTGGTTGTTTCTAAGCACCCCTAATATACATTTCCATATACATTTGTATGCATAGGGAAAATAAACACATCACACATATGTGTGGATGTTTTGTGAAAAACAGTCCACTATGAATCCCTATGCATTGGGTCACTTTCTTCAAACTAGGACACTACTGCACATGATCACACATACTTTAGTGTTATTCCAAAATCCACTCATAGACTCCAACCATTGTAACTAATTCCCATCTCTCACCTAAAGACTCAAGGTAGGGATACATCCAAACCTTGACCTAATACCCATATACACTAGGCACAATCATATGTCCATATCTTGAAACACTACCTCATCACTCAAGAAAATGTATATCATGCATATCTCATATCACATGATGGACCATCCCGTAGGGAAATCCTTGACTCAGACATACTAAGGAAATGTCTAATTAATGCACACTAAATCATCTCCGTACACTCAAGGTAAGTCAAAATAATCAAAAAGACCATCCCTAAAAAATTTGGGGAGGACATATTTCCCATTCAAATATCACCATATACTTTGGGGTGGTTACATTCATCACATCGACCCATCCCCATAGACTCTATAAAAGTCATGATAAAGCATAATGACCAATCCTTTCACATGAAGGCGGTTATATCAATCACACCAACCCAAGACTAAAAAGGAAAGGTTCAATTTTCACACATAAGAAACATCACCTAGGGACACAACCCATCACATAGCTTTCTAGATAATCCCACAGTGTTACTCACTCAATAACAAAAAAATCATTACAATAAATTTCAACTTTCCAATCGGGGTACCCACATGGTCCTCTAGACACACCACAACCTCTGGTCATCAATTCTAACTCATTCTTGTCACCTGATTAGGGAAATACTACCAGAAGGATCCTTATGAACTAGACCCCACGATTTGGTTCAACATTTCCAATCCCTAAAATCTATTACTCTAGACACCCATGGACTATCCTATGCTTTTGGGATCTAATAACCCTTTTCATCCATATACCAAGTCTTAAAAAACACACATACATGACACTTGATGGGTTTTTTTACACATATCCCTAATGATATCCTTCATTTTATCACCCTAAGGATACCCACTCTGCTATCCTTTTCAAAGTCTCATATGAATTCCCATTATCCAAGAACAAATCTAGACATGCATCTATCCTCATAATATAGTTCTTTTCACTCATGAGAAACTTTAATGTATCACTTGTTGTTATTCAACCCCATGCCGATAATTCATTCCCCTATCTCTAGGTAACCCAAACTAGGTTATCCATATCTCACCTCACATACCACTACCTCCCATATGTTACTAATTATCTCAAACTTTACCCTATCCCTGTAGGGACATATTCATTGATTCATCCAAGATCAGGTTTGTTCTAAAGAACACTTATTTTGAGACTATGAGACACACTTGCATCCTACCTCTTATACCTAGAGCACTACCAATCCCACAACTGTACACTCAAACCAATGAAAATAATCATTCATGAACACACATAAATAGACGTGAATATGGTTTTGTATCATATAGGCCACTTACCTATGACATAGTGTTAACCCCTCATTGAGGTTTGTCGATCCTCGTCAAAGTCCATCAAGATTCATCCACTATCATGAGAACCCATATCAGGACACAATAAATTTATAATTAATTATAATTACTTATAATTAATTTTTCAATTTTATTGAAATTGATATAAATGACTAAAATCTCATCGTGCCTCCCTGTTTCACTGGAACAATGACTAACCACATGAAAAATGTACATGGGAAACCCTCAGAACCATCCCAACCAAAATCACTTTCACATAATACCTGGTTCATTTCCAAATTAAGTTTTCTTTATCCTAAAAACTTATAAAAATTCATACAACAAAATAAATTCATTAAAATAAAAAATTAATGCATGAAAATTGTATAGTAGGTCGTCCTCTATGTAAACAATGCGAAAGCCCCATCACACATGGTCAATTTCACAATGATATGGTGAAATTGACATAATATCCTAGCCTCAAATTCCTAATAAATTAGTAGTATACAAAAAAATGGACTAATAATAGAATTAAGATAATATCTTACCAAAAATCATCATAAGAAACAAAAAGATCATCCCCCAAAAGTGGGGAATCAAAGGGAAGGGTGCACTAGTCTTCTGGACCTCCAACAAGGGAACCTCAACCAATATACAAAGGGGTGTGGATCCCTTTATAAAAAAAAGACTTGATACAAATTTCATAGAATATGAAACCCAATAAGGGTACCCTTCCCCTCTATCTTGATATTTCACTTTATGAATCCTCTATTTATAGTGTGAATGGCATGTAACTGCTGTATTTTAATAGCTCGACCACTCATCCATTATCTTAAAATCATCCAACCACCTAGGATATAAAATAATCCTAAAAACCATCTAAAACCTCACTTATTGAAATTAAAATTTATGTATCCCCATTCCATGTATCGGTCCTCAAAATGGACTGCTCATTAAATGAAAATATAAAATTAATTTAGGAATTACCAACAATTAATGACATGGGTCATTACAATAATTATGTAAATAATTTTAGTTAAATTCATTCCACCCACTGAGAAAAATCATAATTAGTTATGTTGACCACATATATTCAATTTAAAAATAATAATAGTCTAAATCTAGTGCTACATAATTAACTAAAATTAATAAATTTCACATCACAATATAAGATAATGTTTGGATGATATCTATATAATTAATGCATATCACCATAATCTTAATTATTCTCTTTCACACTTACATATATAAAATTAATTGATGGGATTTTGTTAGGGTTTATTCAAAAGAAAGAAAATTTAATGTAATAGTGAAATAAATAAAGAGAAATGAACAAGAAGAAAAAGTGTAAGTATTTTTCTTCAAACCAGTACTCAATTAACTTACTTATTTTAGTTGAATGAAAATCCCTGAAAATATGGATCTAGACAAGGTTACTATTTTTTCACCATTTAATTTTTAGTTATCTATTAAATGGTTGTATTTAATAACATGGTATAATGAAAACCAAAAAATTACCTAAGAATGATACATTGGAAAATCACATATGAGTTGGGTTTAAATGGTTTGAAATAAACCAAACATTGATAAACTTTTTCATACCAATTGGTGGGGAAACCAAAAGGTGAATGGTGTTTCTATAATAATTATAAATAATAATGTATCTAATGAATAAATAAATCATGGTATTCCATTTAAATCTAATATAACAATGAAAATAGATGATTTTGTTTAAATAAGAAACATTTATTAAAAAATAAATGTTGTTTTTCAGGCTCTAAAACCAGATTCAATTTAATTCAAGACTAAAATTAGTATATCATATTATTATCTCATAAAAAAATATTACATAGACCATTTTAGATAAATGAAAACATAAATAAATATAATTGAATACAAAACTATATTGTTTTAAAATAATTTGATATTTAATGAAAATATTCAAATTCTATATATTCTTTTATCCTTTGAAGAGAATTTGATCTTATATTTTCACATTTTTAAAATAAAAAGGATTATATAAGTTTTGACCTCTCATCATTACTGATATATGAAATTTGATTCACGATGAACTGTAACCTTATCTTTAGATGAAGCCTCAACCTCCCAACATCCACTATGAAAATTGTAAAATGGTACAACGAAGATAAAATAAAAGAGAGAAGATATTATTTTTGGGAAGAATCCAAGGATAATATGTCTTTTAGAATTATAACCATACATCATTACAATGGATGGAGAATCTTTGATAAGCCAAAGAATTAATAAAGAGCACAAAATTGCCATCCAAGCTCACAATAATGAAAATAGAATTCATTCATGAGTCTTCCAAGTACAATCAGTGTTCTTATTTATATCCTAAGGGATAAAAAATAATCAATCATATAGTTCTGTAAAAATAAATATCCTAAAATGATTTTTTTTTATTTTCTTGAATATATTCTTAACATTATAGAAAAACAGAACACTAGTTTTGATTTTTTAATTTATACTAAGGAAATTAGTGACAACTAGACCTCCATATTTGATTCATTATTACGATTTTTACATTGAAAAATATTTGGTGTGACTTGAATTCAAAATTCATAATGCTTCTTATATTTTAATTTTAGGTTTGTGTATGGGTGGTCGTGTCATTATCTGTTATGATAGAATATGTTTGGGGAATTAGTAGTCCATATTCCTATTGTGGTGTAGATCACAACATAGCTAATCATAGTGGTTTGAGAGATGATAATGGTAATACATGACTACCAGATGTCTTATGGAGATCATATTTTGATTCCTCGAGAGTTTGAGGTTAGAGAAAATATGTTCTTGAAGTTTTCCCATCATCACAGGTAATGGAGGTTTTTCAGAGGGAACAAAATTTATCACATGTTTGTTCAACCTTTTGAGGAATTGGATTAGGTTGGTGAGGGGGCCTATCAGTTAGTCATCCCACCATTGATTGATATA